>CM072813.1:87624533-88224533 GCA_036937905.1 Salvia rosmarinus | reverse complement strand
CCGAGGCTATCCAGCTTGGCGGCGAACGGGACATGGTCAAGCTTCCGGAGGGTCACTGATCCTCGTATTTTTTTTTTTTTTTTTTTTGAATGTAAATGTACAACAATTTTTCGCTAAGGCATGTTAATAAAATCACAAGTTTATGTCAAGAAACTTATCTCTTTTTTATTCGGTTGTCTCGAAATGTTTGATCTTCTCCTCGTTGAACCGAATCAAAGACACTGCCGCGAGCTCTTGAGTTGAAAGAGGTCGAACTCCTCCATATAAAGCGCAGCTCGGCCACGCAAAGTGAGTCGATGTCACATAGAGCCGCCAGAGAGCCGTGACGAGCTTCGTGCTCGCCTTTTGAATTGGAGGAGGCGTCGAGGTCGCCAGGAGAAGGCCAAGGTGATAGCCGAGGAGCATGCCGAGTACGAGGAGGTTATCCACCAAACGGTGGGACGACGATCCCAAGTAGAAGCTAAGGTTGTCGAGGCCGCCGTTGTTCGAGGTATAGCGCGAATATGGCGGACCTCCGGCAATTCACGGAGCAATCTGACATCAATTAAAAGGCTCGGAGCATATACAAAATCATATCGCCGACAACCACAAATCGACGACATACTTGACGGGACGCAGAGGCCTCTTCTTCTCACGGAGCTTCGCCTAGAATAAATGAACCACATTATGACGACCCGGAGTGGCGCGACAAGAGAGGCGTGCTATCGCCTCGAACGCCGTGGACCCTCCATGCGCCGAGACCGGCGTCATCAAGTGGCCGAGGCCGAGCTCGCAGAGCTGCATCGTCAGTGACCGAGGTCGCCTCGCCGAGCCCGTAATATAGACCGAGGACGAGGTAGAGGTAGGATTAGCATAGATGAGATGTCAATTCGATTTTTCTGGGATCGCCTCGCCTTTTCCCGATCCGCTCCGCCCTCGTAAAATGTAAAATGTAACTGTACATCTTTTATTTAATAAGAATGGTGTCTTGTTGACTTTGTATTTGAACACGAGTAATATGCGAAGTAGTTCGCCCTCGTGAGAATTCCGCTTTGAAAGAAATCGTTTTCGTTAAGGTAGGGGTTCTGCTTTTGCTCCCCTCGCTCACATAGAGAACGCTCGAATCGATCTCGTATGTAGCATGCTGCGTTTAGATTTACATTCGTATAAACGAATGTAATCGACCTCCGCCGAGGGAATTTGTCCTCCGTAGAGGTAAATAAAGTGAAGATTAATTATGCATTAGTGACAAGTAGAACTCGTAAAATAAAGATTTTATTGATAAAAGATGACGCGACCACCAAATAAGATGACTCTAAACAGACTTTAAAAATATGACCGAACAAGACCCGACCTCGACACTTATGCATAATATTTCTTCAGATGGATGATGTGCCATGCGTTGGGTAATTGCTCACCGGACAATTGAGCGAGCTTATAGCCCTTTGCCGAGGACTTCGTCGACCCGGTAAGGTCCTTCCCATGTGGCTTCCACTTGCCGAGTCTGCTGCTTTGCCGACTTCATTATGTCGAGACGAGGTCGCCACTTGAATTGTCGGTTTTAACGCTACGGTTGTAATACCGAGCTACTTGTTGCTTGTACCGAGCTTCGACGATGTGGCGAGGTCTCTTTCTTCTTCGAGTAGGTCTAGATCACCGTAGATTTTCCCCATTTGCTCGGCTGCAGAAGTCAATGGTACGAGGACTCGATCTCGATCTCGCAGGATCATCGCTTGGTTCCATACACCAAACTGTATGGTGTTTCTCCGCTCGAGGTCCGGGCGTTGTTCGACGCACCATAGGACTGCGGTAAATTTTCCACCAGAGGCCTTTAGCTCGGTCGAGACGAGTTTTTAGACCTTTACGATGGTCCTGCTGGTAACTTCGGTCCGACCATTTGCTTGATAATGGGCCACCGAGGTGAACTTTGTTGATCCAAGCTCGACACCAATTCAATGTCTTATCCGTGAATTGTGTTCCGCTATCCGAAAGGAGGATATGGGGATGCCGTCGACACACTATGTTCTTCCATACGAAGTTGAGGCGTTCTTGCTTGTGATTTTCGCCATGGCTCACCTTCTACCCACTTCGTGAAGTAGTCGATCGCAACAATTAAAAATCGCCGTCCCCGGTGCTTTACAAAAGGGCCCACAATGTCAATCCCCATCGCATAAACGGCCAAGGGCTCGCACGGAGGTGAGGTCGGTCCGGGGTAGCCTTGGCACGCTCCCATGGATTCGACACTTTTGACACTTTTTACGAGGTCCATCGAGTCTTGGAACATTGTCGCCAATAGTATCCCCATCGCATGACTTTCTTTGACAAGGCCCGGGTCCGATGTGGCTTCCGCACGAACCTTCGTGTATTTCTCGTAGAACGAATTGCCTCGGTTCGACCCAAGCACCTTAAGAGAGGTTGAGATATGACTTTCAGATAGACTCGCTCAATTGTATATCGCAGATTTGTTCAGATCCTCCTAGCTTCCGACTTGTCGTGGCGCGCGCGCCTTCTCGTGTACTCTCGAACGGAGTCATCCAATCGGGTTCTTCATCCGAGACTATGTCGACCTCGCCCGCCTTCTCGCATCGCTATGCTCCTGCTTGACTTCCTCATCTTGGCGGGCTCGTTGATGACGAGGCCAATTTACTTAAGATGTCAAGACGACTATTTTGCTCCCTCGATGCGAACTATCCGGAAGTGTGAGAAAGTCCGCGTGCTCTTTCGCTTTATCAAGATACTTCTTCATTCGCCGCTACCTCGTGATTTTCCCAACATTCGCTTACGACGACTGAGAGTCGCTGTGAACTCGCACGGCTCGTATCTCGAGACTTTGAGCGAGGCGAAGTCCCGCGATCGCTTTCATACCCACTTCGTTGTTCGATTTTCAATGTGAACCGGTGAGTAGCGATCTCGGTCGTCCGGCCTGGGAGTAAGATACCGCCCGCTATTTTGTTTCCAAGCCCGTCAACGAGTCACAAAGACTTCTGTTTCAACCATGGGTTCGGCTTTGCATCGTCGATACGGACTCGGGGGCTTCGGTTTTTCAATGGTTAGCCTCGACAAGGAAATCCGCTAGGCTGACCTTTGATGGCTGGCGGGGGCGTATGATATATCGTGCTCGCCAGTTCAATTGCCCATTTCGCGATTCTCCCGACAGCCGGGCTCACAATACTTGCCAAGTGGGTAGTCATGAGGACTTGTATGCGATGTGCATGGAAGACGGCGTAGCCTCCTCGCTGCATTTACCAAAGCTAAGGCAAGCTTCTCCGGTGATACACTCGCTTCCGGCCTTTAGTGCTCGGCCGATGAAATACACCGGAGCCGACGCCCTTCTTCTCGCATCAGATCGTGACTTATGGATTCGTCCGAGGCGGCGAGGTAGAGGAAAGGACCTCTCCTCTTCTGGACGGATAGAGTGGGAGCTCGACGAGGTAGCTCTTGAGGTCTTCGGCGGACTGACTGCACCTCATCCCATGAGAATTTCGGGCTTTTTCGAGTATCTTGAAGCAGGTAGCCGCTATCCGCGGCTTTTGAAAGCGAAGCGGCTTAGTGCGGCTATGCACCGTCACCTTGTGTACGCCATGGATGGTCTTCGCATCTTCATTTCCAAATGGTTTGGACCTTGGTCGGGTTTGCTTTTAGCCCTTCTTGAAACCCAACACCCTAAGAACTTTCCGCACCGGACCGCAAACGTGCACTGGGATTCACTTTAGGTTGATTTTCCCGAAGCCGAGGACGATCCGAGGTCGGCCACATGCGCTTCTTCCTTGCTGACGACGATGTCGCTCACGATACCTCCACATTCGACCTGTGTAGGGTGAAATATTTTGTCCACCATCCTTTGATAGGTAGCCCCGCATTTTAAGGCCGAATGACATCTTTTATATGCGAAGACCCAAGTCGGTAATGAAGCTGTCGCTCGCGCGTCTTCGTCGTCCATCGTGACTTGGTGATACCTTTGTATAAGTCCAAGAAACCAAGACTTCGCATCCACCAACGCGCCGACCTTCTCAATGTTGGAAGCGGATAGCAACTGGGCAATGCTTGTTGAGATCGGTGTAGTCAATACACATTCGCCATCCCCTCCTCCTTTCTTCACCATCACCGGTTGGCTATCCAGTCGGATATTTGACCTCGAACAAGATGCGTGCTTTTAATAGTCGGTTCACCCGTCATGAATGACTTGGTTCCGCTCGGCGCGAAGATTCTTTGCTTTGTCGAACCGGCTTTATGTTCGGTCGATGTTGAGCCGGTGAGTGATGATACTCGGCGAGACTCCGGTCATGTCGAGTGAGACCAAGCAAACACGTCCCGAATTCCTTAGGAGTTGGACGATCCGATCCTTCACTTCAGTGCCGTGGTGAAACCAACTCGACGACCTTCAATGGCTCATCTTTGTACAATGCGACCTCTTCCACCGACCGCCGTGGAGTGGCGATGTACTTCCGACTCCAACTCTTCGGTTTCTTTAATTGCTATGCTCGGGTGTTGGATCGAGGTCCCGCACCGTAAGGCAACTTGCATACACTCGCTTGCTTGATCGCCTCGGATCACGGCCGCTCCCCGTGGTGGGTATTTTTATCGTCAGTGGTACGCTGAGCATACCGCTTTACAAATGCTCAGCCAATCTCGCCTAGTATGATGTTATACGGCGAGTCGGGCTTCACTACTAAGAACCGCACCACCTTGGTTGAGGTCGTTGGTGCTTTCCCACCGTGACGGGTAGCTCGATTATTCCTTCGGGCTGCTCTTCCGGACGAAGCTTCGGAGTGGCAGCGGTGCTGTAGGTGTGCTTCTTCTACTCCTAGCTTGTCAAAGCAATCCTTGAAGAGGATGCTTACCGACGCAACACAATGTAAACGCTTTTACCAATTTATTTGCGACTACTACCGGATCACCAACACATCCCGTGAGGTAATCGCGGAGTACGGGTCGCCCTGAGAAGGTGATCGCCTCGTCCTCTTTCGAACCTCTTATTGGTAGGTTCGCCGGTTCTAGACTTCGGCATCGGCCTCGGGAGACTTCATGACTCCACGTGAGCCCCGTGATAGTGGAGACCACCCGTCATATCGGGGCTCGCCATCTCCTTCCTCGCTCGGTCTCGTTTTGTTTTTGTAGGGGCACAATTTCCTCTTCCTCCGCTTTTCTTCTTTTCGACTTTTGTCGGCTCGACGACTGCCCTCAGTATTTCTTCGGATCCGCCCCGAACTAGCATCTCTATTTCACCCATGAGCTCGTTGCACTCTTCGGCGTCGTGTCCGTAATCATCATGGAACGAGCAAGATTTATCCAGAGGTCGGCACCTCTTCCTCCCGCCATCGGTCGGGCTTCTAACAGTTCATATGGAGCGCGAGATTTCGCCTCGCTTCGCTAACGGGTGTATTGAGGTCGCCCGAGGCGTCGCGGACCGAGCTTAGACTTTATCGGACGGTGTAATCTGTCCAAGGCGCCACGCCTTGGTTCCGATCTTCCTTCCTTCGCCTCTTCTTCCTTTTTCCGAGGTCCGCTTTGTCGCTTCGCGCTTTCTCTTGTCGCCCGTCCGCTTTGGCGAACCGGTTGGCATGCGCCACGCCTGCTGGCAGACGAGGTTCGTGATTGACGATCTCTCAGAGGCGGCCCCGGCAAGATGCCGCTTGAAGGCCGAGATGACCAACAGTCGCTCACGTCTTCGACCTTCGCACTCTTGTTAAACCTGTCATGAAGTCGCCGATGGACTCATTACGGCTTTGCCTTATGGTGAGGAGGTGTCATGACGTTTTGATTCCGCTTTTGAAGAACCTTCGTGGAAGGCACCATCGGTCGCGATAGAGCCGATGCTTCCGTGAGAGATCGTCGAACCACCGCGGGCGTTGTCGACGAGTAACTCCGGAAGAGTTTACACATGTGAACCGAGTGAGCTTTTGGTTGATCATGTTGTATTGAACCGCGAGATAAGTTCTGTGGATCCTCACCATTACAGGGGCGATGCTTGCACCCGTATTTATCCGGAGAGAAGTGTTGAGTATTCTATTTGAGAACGGGTGGCTATCTTCCGTATCCATCGGGCCGCCCTCCGAGATCGGGACGGAGTTCGACGATCGAACTCGTTTAGGTGACTCGGACCGACTTCGCGCGCCCTCGATGCTCTTCCTGCTGCTCGTCCCTCGAGATCGGGCGGAGTTCGCTGGATGGATTTCGGCGATCGAGGCCGGCTTCGCGACGATCTCGACGCCCTCCCGCTGCTCGTTCCTCGCGCGGTCGGTTTGGGCCCCGACCTCGCCAGTGATGCCTCGATCAGACGAGGCTTGGTACCGCCTTCAGACGTGGTCGACCGCGGTCACCGAGGAACCGGAGAAAGCTCTCCTTGTTTTCGAGAAATCCTCGACGACGCGTCGAGGTTTACTTATGAGCCGAGTTTCCGGATTATTGCTACGATTGCCTTCGCTATGGTAACCGCCTCCTGCAGGCGGGTGTCCGTGCTCGTCGAGACTTTGATATGCCCTCTGGGTTTCTTCTCCGATTGGGCTCTTCCCGAGTTGAGCTCGGCGTTCCCTTCGCCGCCGCTGTTGTTGCCGGCGACGGTCCCGATGATGGCTTCGTGTACCGGTCATGATTATTTCCTGTAACGGTGGTTGATCGAAAACACAAAATTTCGCTTCCCATGCACGGCGCCATGATCGATCTTGATTTCGTAAGGGAATAAATCGCGCAAGAACACTAAAGATTTACGTGGTTCGATCCGTGAATAAGATCTACGCCCACGGAGCAAGAGAGAGTATGTGTATTGAGAGTGTAAAGCGATTACAAAGAGAGTGAATGATCTATGTCGCCTAATCTAGCCTCTATTTATACACAATGTATTGACCTAGATCTCGAATCCAAGTATTCTCTAACTAGGATTCGAGATCCTATCCTCTCGAATTAGGATTCTTTTAGATATGGTGAGCTTTCTGCTCCCACCGGCTTCGTGAGTCTTCATAGGCGAACTTGTCCAGCCGAGCTGATGTCGTTTAATTGTATTGGACCCGATGCCGGGCGCAGAATTGGTCCGATCCTATCAAATAGAAACTGCCATTCCTGTTGGTTAACTGAAAGAATATATGTTCATATGTGATATGTATACGTCTGTACTTTAGAATTCACATTTGTGGAATATTGTTGAAGCTCGTGCTCACGTTTTCATAAATTGCACTTCATAGGAAATTCTATCCTCTAGTAAATACTGAAATACCCCATTGATATAGATTACTTATTAGTCCTTACAATCAGAAATGTAACGTGAAATTATAGGTATGGACCTTTCGATTCTCTTTTTGATTTCTGATGTTCACGCTGTGAAAAGGGTCTTCCAGCTATTTCTACCTCAAGCTTACATTAAGTGCCATTTTCGTCCAACTAGGAAATTACTATCATGTAGTGGGTTCCATGGAAATGCTGTGTGTTCCACTTCCATCATGTCTATCCCACACCAACTTGGTAAAGATCCTGCTATCAATGTATTAAGTTGGATGCCATTATATTAAGTTGGACAACCCTCTCCCCTTATAAGGCCTTAAAAGGCAATGAGAGCCTAATTCTAATATTGCGTTTCTAAGGATGTAATGTTATTTCGTAAACGGATACTAAATGCACATCTATGCAAAATGGGGTTTTATAGTCATTTCTACTGGAAGACTGCTGAAAATTATATCTACATTCCTTCACCAACCATTATCTTTTGTGAAGTAAAGGATTATTAGTCCTCTCCCCTTATAAGGCCTTAAAGAAATTTTCATGATATGTTCTTGACCGATATATTAGTCCTCTAATTCATGTCTGCTTATAATCTTCTAATAGCTACTGCTCAGGCTGAAATAACAATGCAACATCTGTGTTCTTCACTTTTAAGAATTCATGATTTCAGATGCACAAGAAATAAGAATAAGGTTTCGGGTCATCCGAGAAGCACTGCTCCTGAGTATACGTTCCTCTTATTGCTTAATTATCACTTTTACTGAAGGGGACGGTTGTCGCACCACCAGATAAATTTGGTAAGCTCTCTTTTGCACCTAGTCTTATTCTGAAAATACAATTTTCAATGGGCTATTTTCCACTTATGCTAAATTAGACAACTTCCCTATGCATTTCCATCTTTTTTTCAAGCACCTAACATCATATCTGTATTTCACTTGAAGTGTTAACATGGTGTCTTTGACTTGTTTACTGACCCATTTTCACATATCTCTTGCTGAAAATGGGTAGGACACTATGTTATAAAATATGAACGATTATGTACTATTTGCAGGTGAAACACTGTAGGATGATAGGGGAGGTGCATTTATTGGCACTGATGGTCTTCAATATCCTCACAGTTAATACTGTGAGTCTTCATGTCTTTCACATGTCATATGTTGTTGTACTGTGCTGCTGTGCTTTGTATTGAAAAATTAACAACATTTTCATATTATTCCCTTCTTGCTCCAGTCTCCTTAATATTGTGATGCACATTGATGTCCATTCAGATCTACTCCCAAATCAATTGTTTTCCTCCAAGGTTTTGCCTCAATACATTCGAACTTGTCGGAAGACAAAATTTTATCCATCCTTTTCTTCTTCTGCATTTCCAATGACTTGAACTACTTGGATGACATATTGCATCATCTACAAAAGAGCTGTAGAGGTGATATTAGTTGTTCTATGCTTATATTATGCTTATGAGGTAATTAGCTTGCATTTGTTATCTATCCTTCTAAGGTTTGATGCACCAGTGGTGTTAGCATTTGATGCATCTAACTGGTTCTGTTCTAAAAACTGTTCTCCCCGCCCCCAAAATAAAATAAAATAATGGCTAGTACCTGGGTCAATTTGTATGTTTGCTTCCCTTGAGGATGATAGCAGATCACTTCATGGAGTTCCAGAAGTAGCTGCGTGTTGTTGAACTTTTCACGTTACATCGCTATTTTTTCTTAGTAGTGAACAATTGAATCTGATTTCTTGACCCACAATCGTGTTTCTATCGCCCCCCTTTGAATTAGTAGCATTTTACTTTGCTTATTTTGTGGTTTCCAGCTTCTGAAATATAATAAGTTTCTGTATAATTCACCCACTGGTCACTTAGAAAGCAGTCAGATTGCTTATGTCCATTTGTAACTTCTCTCCAGATTGACTGAAACTGGTTGCCACTCTCTTCTCTGCTTTGTAGAATGCAGGGATGCCTCTTTATGGAGGTGCACAATATCATCGCGCGATGGCTGAGTTCCGTTTTGTTGTTGGCGGAATCAAATGCCCTCCAATCACGCGTGAAGAGATTGTCAATGGGACATTCATGATGGCACAAACTATTCAAGGTATTAATGAGCTTTATTCTTAAATATGAGATCTAACAATAAAAGTCTTTGTTACTTCAAATTTTTACACTGTTTTTTTGAAAACTCAGGACAGCTTGTGTAATTGCAGTTGCGAAGGCTCGTGATACTTTTGAGCCTTTTCTTCATCAGTAGTGAGATCAATGTCATCTATCACACTTCTCCTACAGTCCTACATCGTTGTTTTAGACTATAAATGTACAACCACTTTAAAGAAATTGCAAATCTAGGGATAAAAAAAATAAAATTTTCGCTCTCACGGATTCAACCATGATGAAAATTCAATTTCTAAATTCAATAACTTTCCGGGATTCATTAACTTTCATAAATTATGTTTCTCAAAATTATAATATAATTATAAAATCATATGGCAAATAAGAGTAATTAGACAATTAATATATTTTTGATTACTTAGAATGAAGTTAGAGATAAAAATGTCAAGAGTTGCTTGGTATGATGGAATATAATGATGAGCGGGTGAAATAGAGTGGGGAGGGGGGAGAGAAATGGCTAATACCATGACTTGATGAGTTTTACTGGGATTGATCCGAAATCGCTCATAGCCTATTAAATTTTAAAATAACGGTTTCGATTTCAGATCCGCTTTAGACCTGGATTGCTTAGACCTATAGTCTGATCGTCCGGTCCGGTCTTGTTTCGATTTCAATTCTAGAACATACTTGTTTATTGATTCTGCTTCAAGTAAAATTTGCTATTGACAAACCTAAGTTTAAGTAAGTTTGTCAATGAACCAGTTTTACCGTACCAATACGGAATCGTTTATAACCCATTAAATTATAAAGCAATGGTTTTGGTTTTAGTTCTAGATCCGTTCAGACTCATAGTTGATGGTCCGGTCCGGATTCGATATCTAATGGATTGAATCGAGAACCAGAACCGATACTTATTTATTGATTATGGTTCGAATAAAATTCGTTCATTGACAAGTCTAGAAACAATGGTTATTCCTAATTTAGTAGGAACGGTGATTCGAAGAAAAAATCATACCAAAGATGGAGATAACAATGATCATTTCATTCCCTCGTCTAATTTTTTATGTACCAAGCACCACCTTAGATTTTCAAATTAGCTCAATAACAAGCTGAGCAGTGTCAATGTCAAATTTGATTTATTGTTAATGAACCATACTAAATGAGCTCAAACGAGCTTTTGTTGAATGAAAATTAGATTAGCTTGACTCATTTACTAAAATTTATTGGTTGTGACTGTTTGAGGATCCCATGATAGTACCTCCAACAATGCTAACATATCAATTATTAATACCAATTAAACACTTTAATCATGCTGGCCAGTTCACGTCATAATAATTAAAAACAAAATCCTAAACATGCGGAACTAAGGATTTTTCGATTATCAACTTTTGAATCAGAGAAACATTGTCGATCTTGTGTTATCTCTTCTAGGGGTATCTAAACGATTTTGGTTTTGGTTAGACTGAATCAACCGAAACCGACAAATTCGGTTATCGGTTCGGTTTGATTCCAGAGTTGAAAAATCGGTTATTGGTTAACCAATAACCGAACGGTTCGGGACCGAAAACCGCTTTTTATTTTTCATTATTAATTAATTAATTAAAATTCTAAAATCAATTTTAATTATTACTTTATTAATTATTTTGATTATTTGTTAAATATTTTATTTATTTATAATAAGTTTCAGTTTTTCAATTATTATTTTAATTATTATTTTATTTATTTTTATTATTAATTAATTTTAATTGATTTTTGGTTAACCTAAAATTTAAAACAGTTCGGTTTCGATTCTATTTTTCGAAGAAATTCGGTTCTGTTAATCAAAAATTGATTCGATTAACCAAACCGAACCGCTTAATGTTTCTAATCTATTCGCTCAACTCAGTAGATGTTCTCATTGTATTCCATAGTATGCATTGTGTAGGCAATGACCAATCGAACTTATGATTTTCTTAAAACTTACCGACAGTTACCGGATATATATTTATATACCAAATAGTTATCGATATTGTGGATATGCCTTGAAACTATATCCCGCTTCGCAGAGTTAGTCAGGGGTCTTTGAAAGTTGTAATTGTAATCTGAAATCCTAGCCGTCTAATAAAATCTATTATCATTTTCGTCGTGGGACGTAGCCAACTCATTGTTGGTAAACCACGAACTGTGTTTTCTTTACGCTTTTGTTTCTTAATTGCTTAATAATCATAATCCGTTGCAACAGTTACCAAAGAATTTACTAGGAGTTTCCATTTGATTTTCTGAGTCAATAAAACACACATTATTCAAAATCTTTTGATTAATTCCTCAATTGTAGCAACAATATGCTCAAATCTTGCTAGTAAGCAACACAATATTTTTCCGACAATATTTTTTACTTCTAGAGTATTACCGTATCCTCTAATTTGATTAATGGCTATCGAAATTCTAGAAAATTTTCTCACACATTTTCGTTCTTTCGTCACCAAATTATCAAAATCATGCCATAATTTTACAATTCAATTGAAACAACTTTTTCACAGCCTCCAAATTTATTTTTCATAATTTCTCATGCATCTTTTTCTATTTTAGCAATTGTAATACGTGAAAGAATGAATCGACTTGTCCTTTGGCGCATAAAGAACAGGGTCCTTGCATCTCTTTATACTACTCCCTCTGTCCCGTTTAAAACGTCCTTTTTCTTTTAGACACGGTTATTTAGAAGAAAGGTATAAGGTAGATAAAGTGTTAAAAAGTGGATAGGGTCTACATTTTTTGAAGGGATAATTATTTCCTAAAATGAAATGAGACATTTGTAATGGGACAACCCAAAAAGGAAAGTGAGACATTTTAAATGGTACAGAGGGAGTACTTTTTTGTTGATTTGTCACTGCAGCTACTTTCTCTAGAGTTTGTAATGTGAATGTCTCTTCAATAACATCTCATAGATCATGAGAAAATAATAGTGTTTGCAGTAGAACAATCCATTGCTCGTAGTCTTGGCCAAAACAATTTGCAAGTCCTTGCTGGGAATATGAGAATGCTAACTCATTGTTGCTTGTCGAAGCTATTTGAAAATAAGGGGAATTATGAGGCAATGGATGGTTCTGATGCCACAAATCTATTAGGTTTAGAACAAGATTGTAGGCTCGAGTTAGATGGTGAGTTTATAAGCTTTTATAAGCTATTTAGGTGCATATAAGTTCTTGATAAGTATTTGGTAAAATAAGCTCATAAACATCTTATAAGCTGTAAAAATAAGTTTCAATAACTTATAAATTGCTCAAAATATAAGTTTTCAACCATATCTTATTTTTTCATTATCTTATAAGCAACAATCAATTTATAAAAATGACCTTATTATGATTTGTCAATTCGTACGATATACTCTTCCACTTTCATCTCTTTTTTTCTCTCTCACTAACTCACCAATTTATCTTGAGATATTATATCTTCTAAGTTCTTGAAATATATTTTCTCATGTTTTTAGGTTGAAGAGTTGGTATGGTGGAACAAAACGACTGTGGGACCTAGACATTGACTAATCAAGAGAGTTCTCGTTGCAGAACGAGCATACTATATTCCTGATAGTCTAGCCTTCCGTTGTACTCAGTTAATTAATTGATCATGTCTGCATTCGAAATTATGTTTGGATCCATTATATTAAACCTTCTTATCAGAAACTCTAAACTATTTGTTATTTATTTTATTTAAGTGGAACTGATCCTCGTAATCTTGTAATGTCTTCGCTAGAAGCACCTGAAAATTTATTTATAAGATGGCAACATCATCTTGATTTGTCTATTGTTCTTCTCAATGATTCTGAATCGCATATTGGACATCACTCTCTGAATGTGATAATTTTAGTTCTAACAACTTGTATAATTTAGTTTAGCTTTGTCCTAATTTTACTATCTTTGTTAGAAAATCCAAAATATGGGGTTTCATGTCCAGTGCGCACAAGTAAAATCTATATTCATATGCAATAGTTTGTAAACTGCACGTAACGGATAAATCACACTTGAAAAATCATATACAACATGGTCAGACCTATAGAAACGTAAAATTTGAACATGTGATCTTTTGGCCACAAAAAATCTATTTTATCACTAAGTTGTCTTAAAGGAATTTCAATTTGTATTTTGCAATATAATATGTTGAGCTGTGCACAAAATGATTAATAATTTAGCGTTCACACCTAATTACCGTTGACAATTTCCGTAATAATCAAGCAGCCGAGTTTTACTTCTTTTTATATTTTAATTTCAGCAACCAATAGTAATTATCGACCTATCTTTATCAGTTTGAAAGATTTTCCACGCGGTAAAGCTGAGATTTGTTTAGTAAATACTGAACCAATTGTCCTATTCATGTTTGACTGCGCTTTTCACGGCGCTCAAGTATTCGTATTTCGTACTGTGCCTATAACCATCATATTTTGCCATGAAAAGGAATTCGCCCACAGCTAGCAACGAAAACCGAAAATCACTACTAGTCTCCATTATCGAGCTTAAATCTTATAATCTATAATTAATGTTTCACTTTGTGTCATATTAATTATTTGAATTTTATAATCATTATACATTTTAGTAAGAATTTTCTGTTAATCATTGATGGATATGGCCCAACCGCCAGCCCATCGACAGCCCAAACGAAATTGGGCTCGACATTAGTAGCCCACGCGGTTAAGCCAAGACCCACCTTCAAACCCTAACCACCCCCAAACCCTGCATGCGCCACCGCATGTAAGGCTAAGCGTCCCTGGTGGAAGGCTAAGAGTCCCTGGGGCGAGAGGAACAGTCCCTACATGCGAGAGGAAGAGTCCCTACATGGGAGGATCGATCCCGCCTAAGGGTCCTCGATATGTATAAATATGAGTTAGATCGAAGGTAGAAGGGTTAGCAACTTTGTTGAATACTAAGAGCTTTTAGCTACACTCACTGTAATTAAATCATAGTGAAAGTATTGAGGAATCACTCCTCCGTAGACGTAGATCTCATTAACGATCGAACCACGTAAAAACATTGGTGTTCTTTACTGTTTACATAAATCTTGCATACTAACATATACTAGATTTATCAATCATCTATATGAATACCTATTATATAAATCTTGATTTACAAAATTTGGTTGGCCTCTTATATCTCTATTATATATTTAATTTAAGGATAATATTGTGATATAAATAATAATCTATCTGTCTATTATTACTATAAAAGTATGTATTCTTAGAAATTTTGATTATATCTATTGTATCCAATCACTTATTTTAATATGTAAAAATAATTAATAATTTATTATATGTATATCTATATATATATTTATATATATATGTGTGTTTTATATACAATTGATATAACATACCCTCCGTCCCATTTAAAGTATCCCATTTCTTTTGGACACATGTATTTAGGAGAAAAATATAAAGTAGTTAAATTGATAAAAAGTGAGTATTGTCCACATTTTTGCAGGGATAATTACTTCCTAAAATAGAATGAGACATTTGTAATGTGACAACCTAAAAAGAAAAGTGAGATATTTTAAATGGGACAGATGGAGTATAAGATATGAATGCTTTTGTGTTTATATTTTCTTAAAACAATTATGGTAAAATTGATCTACTTTTTACATATAAGTATGTAATTTAAATCTAATATTTTTATGTGCGTCGACTAGTGTTAGATAGAAATTCCGAAGAGAAAAGGTAAAACCAATTGTAGATGAGATAATATTATAATGAAATTGGGTATGAATGATAAGTTTGAAAGGCAAAATTATAGGACATAGATTGATTAAAATTATAGGACATAGATTGATAAACTCTCTGTTTAGATGTTTTTAAGTGTCTCGTACAACTTGAGCCGGCGAAAAGGACCCAACATATTCACTCGAGCCTTTTTACTTTGTCAAATTGTGCAACTAGTGCTATCTCCACTTTGCCTCTTTAATTTTTCCAATTAATAACTAGTGCTCTTGTTGACTCCGTTGAGGCCTTTTTGCTGTGGAAAAACATGTACTAGAATAATTAGCTTTGCCCAAAAGCCACACATATATTGGGGAAAACAATTAATAATTCATTTTTTAGTAGTTTTCTGCGCGCACAAATATGTTAAGCCAAGGAATGATTATCCCTTGCGAGGGTTTGGCTTGTGTTCAAGTCAATACCTTCCTCTTTTTTGGTGTCTCTATCAATGAAACTAAATAACTTTATGAACAAGTTGAGATTGGCCCATGAGAGAGGCATGTCTTGTGCAATCATAATGACTTTCCATTTCATTTCCAAGCAAAGTTTCAACCAAAATACAAAACATCAAACTTGTACATGGGACTTGCCTTTACTCCCAATTAATTACTACACTCACTCTCTCAGATGTCCATGTGCTTTGTTTTCTATGTGCAATACTGTGTGTGGGTGAGATGATTACTTATGTTCAGTGCTTACGAGCTAATTAAGCAATCAGATAGTTTTTACTATATATACAATGTTTCGTTTGAAAATTTTCTGTACTTCTTTTTGAAGTTGAATATATTATATATAAGGATTAAGGAGTAAGCATGACATGTTCAGCGACTACTTTGAAATAATTACCTATACATGAGACAAAAATATAGACATTCTAGTACAATACTTTTTTGATCTACTAACTACTAAGCATTAGCGGTTATATAAATACTAAAAAGAAGCAAAGAGTGCAATGAGATTTTGTTACCTCGGAACTGCAGAGAGCATGCCAATAGTTTAATCCAATTAAAATTTGAACAGCATAAATTATCAATTAGGTATACTTAGCCAGAAAGTTATGTCAAGTAGGGTCTGTTAGGCTGAAGAATTAGGCAAGCTAATAGGAGTACAAACTGGCTTGTTTTTGTAAGTGCTTTCTTTTCAAAAAAATTAAACTTGCAAATGAAAAGACTAGTTATAGAAGTGGTTGCTGGAGATATGGTCGGATTTATTGGTACAAATGCATTAATTTGACCAACACAAGTTGTACTAAATGCATATAATATTATGCTGAAGGCAAGTTGGAAATTTGGTTTTAGATTTGGGATTTGAATTCAACATCTGTAAATTGCGACATGTCAGCTGGGCCTATAAAGATACATGTGCCTAATGGATAAGATTAGTTTGATTTGTTCAAATTGAATTTTTTTCTTTTGGAAAATTAATAAACGTCTCATGGATTTAGATTAATTGGTTAATAGTTAATAAATTTATAACAAAGACCAAGGATCAAGTGTTAGCATCTCATGGATTTAGATTAATTGGTTAATAGTTAATAAATTTATAACAAAGACCAAGGATCAAGTGTTAGCAACTCTATTATGAGAATTTTATATTTTTTAGGGTGACAATTTATGAATAATATGCAAATGTCCTCCTTATATTTTAACCCTGGATCATGATTTACCCCCTTACATTCTCATGAAGAACTTCTCATCTTGGGTGTAAGGAAAATTCATAATCTTTATCAAAAAATTGTTCCATTGTCATGGCTATAAATTATACAAAGGAGACAGATATATATAGTTCTAGAAAATTAAAGTTCCGTACGACCAGCTCGATCTACCTAGACTTGAGACCACATTAATTAATCGCCTAATAGGGTCTCTTGATTATCTTGAACAACTGTCGTATTGTCTGCATATATTCTAGCTTATTTCACACATTTTCTACTTGAAAGATTGCTATAAACTGAAGTTATTTATTCTGGCTTATTTTGCTGATTAGGACATTATCAACAACGTATGTAGTTGCTTACTAACTACACTAGCTGCCTGTGAAGTATTTGGTCAGGGTTGTCAATTTAAGTCTCACATATATAAGTAAGGGGCGTGGATTAATTGGACTAGATGAAAATCTCTGATCAAAGTTAAATTATGAATATACCGACCAAACGTAGCAGAATTGTGGTAGAATACAAAAAAAGTTATGGTATGTAGAATTCGGTAGCTGGTTGGGTGTGGTTGCATCATATATGATGTAATGCTGGTGTAAGCAGCCACCAATTGAAAAAGGAAAATGCATTCCTTAAGTTTGTGATAAACAAGACAACTACCAAATACCCATCATATCACATAAAAGCCAAATAAAAAAGGAAAAATAAAAGGTTAATCAACATAGAGGGAACATGAAGAAACAACCAAACAATATATAACCAAAATAAATTCCCAATAGAAAAGCTCCTAAACAATTGACCTCAAAAAATACATTGGGCCCCACACATGCCAATATATCTTCCTCAATGATCTCTCTCTCCCCACGTGAGAATCCAAATCGACCCATCAATTTGTACAGAGTTTAGAAGCAACATCACACACAGAGTAGCCATCAGTTAATCTACTCTCCATTTTGATTCATCTTATCTTTATGTGGAGATGCTTGTGGTTGCCTTTGCATGTCCTCTCACACATGTCATCCCCTCGAGAAAATGAAATTCCACGTGGCTCTTAATTAACAAGAAAATTCGGATATTTGAGCTGCTATGTATTCAAATGTCACATTACACTTGAAAAGTAGCATAATTTCTCGCGTAATTAATGAGAGAGTGATACATTAACGTTTGCATATTACTTCCACTAACGAACTAGCTAGCTAGCCCCAACATATATAATGATAATTAAAATACTAGCTAATTCCATTTCTTTTTTTAAATCCGGGGATGGACCTAACTATAATTTGGCAAACTGATTTCATCAAGATCATCGAGCGACAGGAAAACTTCATCCAAGGACGACAGCTGCGTCCCATCGTCATCATCGCTGTCGCAGTTGCGCTCGTACACTCGACAAACTACCCATTTGCTGTAATCCTACACAAAAAAAATGAGTCCGATATAAATCATGGTTCGTATGATAACACAAGGATTAATGAATATATGGAGTTTTGGAGTTACGATTTTGGAACTTCTTCTTCTTGAGGATGATCTACTAGAGGAAGTAGAATCAGAGAGGCGATATTCGTGCATTATCCAATTGGTTTTGACACCTTGAGAAGGCTGGCCTACGTAGAATGCATTACATTTCTTCATCCCAACTCTGTGTCCAGTTGAATAAATGGGTTCCTCGATTCCTATTGGCTGCCAGTAGCCGCTCCCGGTAATCCTGCTCTGCGTTCTTCTACTGTAGAAGTACCACTTGTTTCCTTCACACATTGCTTTACCTATATGTATATATTAATACATGGAATTAACGCGTAAGTATTAATGCAATGAATTAAAAAAGTATTACCATCCAAGTCCCAGGGGTCGTAGGGGTAAAGGTCGAGATCAGGGATGACATCTGGGTGGCAGGGTAGCAGCGCCGCCTTGCGGTGGAGGAAGTGGACCACGAGCTCCTCGTCGGTCGGGTAAAACCGGAAACCCGGAGGCATGTTCGAGTTGTTATCCCCCATTTTAATCACTAGCGAGAGTGATGAACTTGTAATTTATCTGTGTGTTTCAATGAGATGATGGAAAGAATATATAGAGGTGGAAGTGATGTTGTGATATTTATAGTGCGAGAGAGAGAAAGGAACTGACGTGAAATGGAAGGTGTTTCTGTTTTGATCACCAGCACGACCACCAAGGATTCAAGCATGGGATAGTTTTTGGTTTTTCCTGGGTGGAAGGTATATTTATTTATTATTTACTTTTTCTGGTATTTAACCCAAGTGTTATATATATACACGTATACTCCCACTCCACTCCAAGGCGGCGGGTGACGGAGACGTTGGATGCTTTTCAAGTAACGGGGTGTGTTGGCCGACGAGGGAACTTTCTTTGTATTGTATGTATCTATATATATGTGTGGAAATCGTGTTGACTTCATTTCTCATTGTATGTACATGTATGGGACATATTTGTGCTTGTGTGATAATGTCGGTAATCATCACATTCACGCTTCATACTTATACCATCAACCTCTCAAGCCGTACACGTGGCACTCTACCTGTGGCTCGAGATTATGGACCTATGATCTTGGGTCTGCCCATAACCCATTATTAACAATAATTAAGTTTGTCCAAATAATTTTGGCTCTTGGTTTTTATCTTAACTCGAGTTTCTTTTTGTTTTGTTTCCAGGTGCTTGTTGATAATCAGGCTGATCGGATGATTGACAACAATGTCATCTATGATCTAACTGTGGTATCAACTTGTAAAAAAACAAAAATTTGATGGCCCATTCTTGCATTTCATGTAAAATTGTCAGCCACTGATTTTTGTCAGTGATGATTTGGTTCATTAATGACGCACATTAATTATGCAGCCAATTTGAGTAATTGAAGCTAGTGCTTTGTTATCTTTCAAGATCCAGGCATAATTGTATTGGTTCAAGGGCAATCAATTGAAGCTGCAACACAAGTGCATGAACATCACAAAATCTACATGATTAGGTTGTTTGAAATTCTTCCTCGTGCACTTTTAAGGAAAAAATATCATTGCATTTGCATTATATGATCAAAAGACATTGATTTAAGTTGCAGAAGCATTGTTAGCGGGATCTGATTAGATTCGCTAATTTTGATAGTAAAAGTTTAACATGGCTAAATCTGTCCTTAATTGGTAATTAATCATATGCATGCCTCATAAATCAATCACATATATAATGGCGTATATGAAATACATGTAAATAATTAGGGATGTCAATACGGGTCGAAACCCATGGGCTGACCCGAATAACCCGATAAAATTAATGGGTTGGGCTATAAAATCGTAACCGAATATAAAATCGGCTAGCCCATTCGGGTTGACGGGTTAATCGAGTGGCGGTCGGTCATGGTCACCCATCAGTCGGCATAAAAAAACTCAATTCATTTTTTCCTTTATCTAATAGTTAAAATTCAAAATTCTTGATTTCAAAATTTACTTTTCATGTTTAATTATCTTAACTTTTGTAGCTATTATAGATTGATTGTTTATTTAGTTATTTATAGTGATTTTTTTTTCAAATTATAAATTTTAATTGGTATTATAGTGAATTAACTTATAAAATATTTATTAAATATTGAATTAGCTATTATGGAATATATGAATATTCAGATATATTAAAAAATAATTTAGTTGTGAGCATTATTTTTATTTTTGATATTGTAATATAATTTAAATAGTACTATTATATTGAATTAACTTATTAAATTTTTTTTAGATATAAGTTTTAACTCCGTTATAATTGTATTATATTATTTAGAGATCATTTAGTTACATGGAATGCGAATATTAAAGCATATTAGAAAAAATGAATTTAGTCATGAGCACTATTTTTAATTTTCATTGTTTGCTCTTCAAAGTTAGTATAATAAGATTTAAAAAAAAGAACTTGTGGAATACATTATATTTATTTTTCACTTATTTGTTTTTTACTCCAACGGGACCAATGCTTAATATAAAATATTTGTTATAAATATTATTATTATTATTATCAATAATATATATATATATATATTTTTTTTTTTAAACTTTCTGTTGATTGACCGATGGGTTAGCCCGAAACCGAGAGTTTAGGGTTAGGGTTGAACATTTCTAACCGAAAAATGTCAACCCGAATAATGATAACTTGAAAGTGGGTTGGCTAAACCCGAATGGACCTGGCCGATTGACATCCCCATAAATAATTACGTCAAATATGCACATTGCTTAGGTGGATTCAGTTAAGATGCATACAGTGGATTGGAGGCCCACACTGATGCAAACCACTATAATTTCTTACAGAACATATAGCATAAAATTTAGTGTCCTCTGCCACCGACGCCATCCAAATAGATGGCCCTATAATTGGAGCTATTGTGAGAGAAAGATTTAGTGGAAACAAACCACGATACTCCAGTTCCAACTTTATAACACGAAGAGCAATTACGAATGAGAGTAAGGAGAGTTTCTTTCACCAACCCAAACTGTAAGTCTTATTAACTTGAAGGTTATTATTAAACTTTAGTCCGAATTAATAAATATTACAAATATAGCTCGAACTTATCTTATTTGTTTACTATTTAGTTCGAGTTAAAATTTTCGTAACCTGAAGCTTACGTGTATTGCTGGAAGCTAAGTTAACGTCTAAAAAGAATATGAAGAAAACATCATAAATTCATCCTCCAAATCACCATATATATGAAACATTTTCTCTCTTAGGGTATAGAGTTCAAGTTCTTATCCTATCAATTAACATGCAGATAGCAACACGCGGTCATCAATTCAGGAAACTTTCTTAACGAAATTCACAATCCCTAGTTTTCACATTCGTAGATTGAGACTCAATTAAATCAATTACTAAATCAACAAGATTAATAGATTACTCTTCTTTGGTCAAATCTACTCTAGTGAATCACAATCTAACAATGAGTTTATCTCACGATCTCACTCATCGTTTAAAACAATCAAACAATAGCTAATTTCTCAATCACACAACAAATCTATTCAGTCGGATAAGTACAATCACAAATTGCAAGTAATCAACACCTTGATTCGAATCCCCTACCCTAGTTCTAGAATTTAGCTGTCATCTCGCTATGATTTACACAAACAGAGATGCAATTCATATGAAATCAAAACAAAAAATAGATAGAGCAATGATCCTTAAAAATTTGTAGCTAGAATCATTGTTCCCAATCTTGTTACAAGTTCTTGGCTTGATAGATAAAGTTCCAATCTAAGAAAAAGTAAAGAGAGAATCGGAGAATAAAGCCCTCTAATTTGCAGTGTGACGTTTCTCAGCCCTAAAATATATTTCGAGAACGCTCATTAAATGATAGAGATATATCAATTAGTTAATTTAATTTGTTATTTTTTTATTCTTGTTCCTTAAGTTACGTATTTTGTTTAATTATTTAGGATTTATTAGTTTCTAGTAGGATTAGATATCTTATTTAGGGTTTAATCAGTAGCCTTTGTATATGGCTTGCTATACACTTGATTGGATGGTGGAATATTAATAAAGTTTGAGTTTTTTATTGTTCCTTATCGACATTTTTATTTTAAGAATCAATTATTTGTGTTCGTCATGTTCTTTCTGTATTCAAAGTGAATCAATGGATTAACTCTATAAAGTTATATGTTTCTTCACATCAATTGGTATCTAAAGTCTTGCAACCTAGTTTTCACATTCGTAGATTGAGACTCAATTAAATCGATTACTAAATCAACAAGATTAATAGATTACTCTTCTTTGGTCAAATCTACTCTAAATGAATCACATTCTAACAATGAGTTTATCTCACGATCTCACTCATCGTTTAAAACAATCAAACAATAGCTAATTACTCAATCACACAACAAATGTGTTGGTCTAGTGGTAGAGTGGTTAATGCCTGAGGCCAAAGGTCTCGGGTTCGAGTCCAACGTGACGCAACCTTTAAAATTTATGTATTAATTGACCCAAAAAAAAAATCTATTCAGTCGGATAAGTACAATCACAAATCGTGCAATCATAAATTGCAAGTAATCAACACCTTGATTCGGATCCCCTACCCTAGTTCTAGAATTTAGCTCGTCATCTCGCTATGATTTACACGAACAGAGATGCAAATTCATATGAAATCAAAACTAAAAATAGATAGAGCAATAATCCTTACAAATTTGTAGCTAGAATCATTGTTCCCAGTCTTGTTACAAGTTCTTGGCTTGATAGATAAAGTTCCAATCTAAGAAAAAGTAAAGAGAGAATCGGAGAATAAAGCCCTCTTTTGCAGTGTGACGTTTCTCAGCCCTAAAATATATTTCAACGCTCATTAAATGATAGAGATACTGATAGAGATATATCAATTAGTTAATTTAATTTGTTATTTTTTTATTCTTGTTCCTTAAGTTACGTATTTTGTTTAATTATTTAGGATTTATTAGTTTTCTAGTAGATTAGATATCTTATTTAGGGTTTAATTAGTAGCCTTTATATATGGCTTGCTAGACATTTGATTGGATGGTGGAATATTAATAAAGTTTGAGTTTTGTATCGTTCCTTATCTATATTTTTATGTTAATTGTCAATGATTTGTGTTCGTCATGTTCTTCTGGTATTCAAAGATGAATCAATGGATTAACTCTATAAAGTTATACGTTTCTTCACATCAGTTGGTATCCAAAGTCTTGCAACTATCCTCTTTCGTGGTGTCTTTCTGTAGACAACTTGCGCATATTACTAACGATGATTTCCGATAACAAAACTTTGGTCTCGATCAACACAATCTACAACATTGCTCCTCGTTCCGATTCGCTCGATGTGATGATTCGAATGAAGACATAGTCGAGATAGAAAATTCTTTTGTAACTTTGGATGACGATAATGCTCGATTTTATACATTGAGGACTATCTGGGTCCTCTGATTTTTGATGACGATCCATCTCTTATGTTCAGGAGGATGAAGATGAGGATTATATGGGTCCTCCGATTTATGATAATGATCCATCTTCTATGTTGCAGGAGGTAATTTTATTGATTCATGTTAGACAAGCTTTAGTGGTGGGACACACTTGTTTCTCTACTAATTATTTCGATACTGCGGATAGGTCATATTTAATGGTAGAATACCACCTTGTTTATATAGCTTAGCGCGGCTTTCATGAAATCATAATGTGATTGTGGATCGACATTCATCGGTTTTCCTGTTCCACCGACCTAACTCTATTATTCAAAAGGCCAATATTAAGTACAAAGCAACTGCTGATGTTCGTCGTTGTGAAGTGCACTTTGTTTTTTTGAAGCCTATTGTGAGTAATACTTCTTTTCAAGATTAGATTGTTTCAGATTTGAGGCCGAATCCTGCTCAATCAACAGAGAATGATAGAGATACTGATAGAGATAGAGATATATCAATTAGTTAATTTAATTTGATATCTTTTTATTCTTGTTCCTTGAGTTATGTATTTGTTTAATTTTTAAGATTTATTTGTTTTCTAATATGATTAGATCTCTTATTTAATGTTTCATTAGTATCCTATATATATGACTTGCTAGACATTTGATTGGATGGTTGAATATTAATAAAGTTTGAGTTTTATGTCGTTCTTTATCGGTATTCTTATTTTAAGAATCAATGATTTGTGTTCATCATGTTCTTTCGGTATTCAAAGATGAATCAATAGATTAACACTATAGAGTTATACGCTTCCTTGCATAATTAAATAAGCTTCATATGGTGATGGGGAGAGTGAATGTCTGATGCATTCTTCAATTTTTTTTAAGAAGTCAATTTAGCTTCTAGCTGTACACGTAAGCTTCATATTACTAGAATTTTAACTACGTACGGCTAAAAAGTGAACAGTTGAAATAAGTTCGAGCTATATTTGTGATATTTATAAATTCGGGCTAAACTTTCATCATATGGGTCAAAGTTTAGGCTAAAACTTCATAAAAACCTCAATGGTTTTTTATTTTAATGAAAAGTATGTCTTCCATCTACAAATATTCAACAAATTTCAAACCAACAAAACTCACATACAACTTCACTCTCTAATTAATTTATTTGATGTACACCTCAACCACAACCCAATATATATTTCAAATCTTCACCAATCACTTGCTAGATTATCTTGATTTTAAAATAAAAATAAAAATTCTTATTCTATTTTAAATAAAAGGAATACCACAATATACCTAAGTAGCTAAAATAATTTTTTGATTGATATTCTAATAGAGTACAAATCTCTATGAATACTCTATATTGGAGTAAACTTCTATATATGGTGATAAAAACCACGATCTCACACAAGATCGATTAAGTTTAGGAATAAACTCATCATTGTAATAAGTTATATTTTTTTCCATTTTGTTTTAAAGATTTATGCCTGCATATATTAAATAAATGACTATATATATTATATGTACATGAAAATGATGTAATGATTTTATGAAAAATACACACGTATTAGACTAGCATATATATATACATATGAGTAATAATTATTGTTTTAGCATACATATATTTTATGTACTATCACAATGCATGTATTTGTTTTAGTCAAATTATATTAGTTAGGTCCATGAATTTATACATTATCATGTATTGTATTGAATATTATTTTTTCTATACAAAATTTTATTTAACAATAACTTACCTATAGTAATAACTTTTCCTAACCCTGACAATATGACTGTCAATATGAGTATATAGATTTTTTACTGATTAAACATGAACATAAGGTTTACATTACCACAACTAAAATCATAAATTGAAAATCTAGCAATAATTACATAGAAATAGAAAGAAAACAAGAATAATAAAAGAGGGAGAGAGGAAGGGATACCGCCAGTCGTGGTGACGAGGGCGAAATTGCTGAGACTGCACTTGTGCAGGGGAAAGGCATTACGATTGCAAGGCTTTTCGATAGGCCCGACTCTGGGTCTAATCCAGAGATGCAATTACCTAGGATCAAGGGCTAGAAGTTTACCTCAAAAAATTATAATGTTATATTCTGATTTAACTTGTATTTCTTTTTTGTTGTCCCATCCATCCAAGATGATATTTTTATTTTTAGAAAACAATTATCTGTTCAACAATTGTAGGATCTAACTAATTTTTATTACTTTAATCACTTTATATCATTCTCCTAAATAATTGTACAAAAAAAATGAACTGTCTTAGATGATAATGAGGGAGTATATGAAAAAAAAATTAAAAAACCATTTTATTAAAACTCCTTCTCATTGGGATCCGGCTACACGGGCTCGTACAAATGTTATAATTTGAACAAAACAAGTTAAAAGCTCCCTTGACCCACTCAACGTAAATGAGAGGACCTTTATTTTTATTTATTTTTTGTCTACAGCCGATAAAATATTAGGAATTGCGCTGCTGCCAGTGGCGGAGCCACGTTTATGGTTGGTGGGGCAATTGCCCTATCTCAAATTTTTATTTTTATACCTTATATATATTTATATCTATATGTAATATTATAAAAATATTTAATTTGCCCCACCAAAATTTTAAAGAAATAGGGCAAAGATATATAAAGCTATATTAAGATTGATTGATTAATTAGTAAAGATAAAATGAGATATCGTACATTTATTGACGTATAAGCTCATTAAACTTGTACTTGTTTTATCTATGACAATTGCAACAGTAGAAAGAACTTTTTTTTTGCTATGAATTTTGTCAAATAATTTAATAAACAAGCAGTGATGAATTTATAGAATATTAGATTAAAAATCATAATTGTCAAGCACTTGAGTTTATTTGCCTAGAATGTCTTAGGCCAAATAACACATTTGTTACTTTTAATAAGGAGAAATTGTTGTTTTTGCAAACTTTTATCCAACCAAGTTTTCTTCCGTTGAGATATAATGATTCTAGATAACCAACTTCAAACTTATTTTACGATTGTGCGAAGACTTTGCCAATTGGAAATGGATAGAAAGTCTTGCGAGAGAATTAATGAAGACAAAATAGATATATACTATGCATTATTAGGTGTATAAGCTTATCAAACTTGCACTTGTTTTACATGTCATTACTATAACTATGGAAAAAGCATTTTTTATCATGAAGATCGTGAAAAATCGACTTCAAATTCGAATGAAAGATCGTTGGTTGAATGATTGTTTGGTTATTTATATTGAGAAGGGATTTTTTTATACAATTGATAATAAGTTGATATTATGTTTGTTTCAAAATAAGAATAATCTTATAAAACTATTGTAATTTATAAGCATATTTTTATAATGTAATTTTAATTTATATTATTTGAATTGTTCTAAATTTTTTGCCCCACCAACCCTTGAGGGCCTGGCTCCGCCCCTGGCTGCTGCTGCTGCTGGCAAGTCGTGCGTGACGGGTTGGAAAAAGAAGCGGCGATGGCGGCTGAAGACACTTTTTTCTTTTTGCTGGAGAAAAATGATTGAGAAAGGGAGACCGAGAAAAGACGTTATCTCCGTCCGACGGAGAAAAAGGCCTGAGAAAGAGAGATGGGAGACCGAGAAGAGAAGCGGAGCTGCTTAAATGAGGTCTATGGTCTTGTTAATAAGTGAGAAATGGACTTGAAGTTATGGGCCTTAATTAGATTAGAATTATTTGGGCTATAACATAGGGCCCGTACTTGCACTTTTTTATTATATATTGAGTTCTACTTCTACCATACTTTTTTAATGGATTTGATTTTTAACCTCAAAACGACAAGTTTTGAGCTTATATGCTAATAGACAAAACATATATATTGCCACGTTAACCTTCCGACGAATTACTCAGCTTTTCATCCGATATAAACTTACACAATGTTCTATTATTTCAGAATTCATTTAACGCAGCCTTTAAAATTTCTGTATTAAATTACCAAAAAAAAAAAAAAAAGAATTCATAACTAGGTTTAAATAAATAAAAAAATAGATATAATTAAGAATATACCAACTAGCCGAGTTCAAAAAGCATAATGCACTCTATGTGGCCACTTACAGTCAGTCTCAACCTGTTTCTCTCTCTGTCTAGTATATGCTTCCGGATTCCAAGCAAATCAAAGCCTTGTTGATTGCCCCTTTCCACTTATTTCCCTACCTCTTTTGGGGCGATAAAACTAAATCACTTTTCGATCGCTGTAGTCAATATGGGGCATGGAAGCTCCAAAGATGAAACTTCGAAGAGTCAACGGATTCTTCTGGTTCTACAACTTCCAGAATTCAAAGACTCCGGCAGCGCCTCACCGCCACCGCCCCCATTTCCGCCGCCTCCACCGTGGCTCCGGTTCAGCCTCCCACTTTAGCAAACTACTCAAGGAGGAAGACTTCGCCGGCGTCGCCCTCCTCCGCCTCATCGGCGTATGTCATCTATTCCCATTCTTCAGTTTCCCTATAATATTTTCATTAATTTATTCTTTGTAATGAAAAAAATTGGTTTAATGGTTGCTGGTTGGTAAAGGCGGAGATGAAATTCAAGGATAAATGGCTTGCATGCGTTTCTCTTGGCGAACAGACCTTCCGAACTGCCATCTCTGATCAGTTAAGTCCTCTCTTTTCTTTTCTTTTTTTCTACTTTTTTTTCTAGTCACTATGTTTTTACTTTTTAAAATTCATGAGTACTGTTCGAGATGTTTCATGCGATAAGAAAAATATGATAATGGTAAGCATTTTATTAGCGCTCTTCATTCTACCAGCTGGTTTTGTCGGCAAGATTGGACTAGATATGCATACAGACGTGATGCTAATCATTTTTGTTATGTCCTTTTCCTCTCTGGGCCGTTCTCTCGTGAGGCATAAAATACATAAATCAGTAATATCTACTTGTATCATATACAAAATAATGTTAAAATAGACATAGCAATTTTTTTTTTGTAAGAGTTTGTTTGCTTAACATATTTTATTTCCCTTCTTTAAGTATGTTTTCATACTTTTGGTCTTGTTTGTTTTTGTGTCTCTTGTTGTTCTTTTTCTTCTTTTTTTTTTTTGGGGATTGTCCTTTCTGTTGAAGAGCTTGTGTGGATGCATAGCTTTATATACAAGCTGCTTCAAAATCCTGTCAGCTGAGCCCAGATGTTACCTGGGATCGCAAATCCCAAGCTATAGCCAATTGTCCAGAGGAAACCTCTTTGTATCGTTAAAGATTGTCTTTTCAGTTTTAATTGTATTTGACTTCTCCATATCCCAAATTCAACTTTTTAAAGGCCCAAGATGTTTCAATTGGCTTCATAATTTCTCTCACTTGTTTTTTTCTCATGCCTTAACTTGCTTTTTCAAATTTCTATTATGGAGTCGCGCATCAAACGAATAGTGGTTTATGCTGCATTCATATGCCAAACAATATTATCTTACATGAGATGACATTCTGATGCTACTTTTGTTTGAAATTGAAAGGTGATTATTATTTTATCATATACATAGTTGCTTCTAGAAGAAGTTTTACTGTTCCTGAATATTAACAGGTATTGATTTTTTCTTGTTTTTTGAACAGAACTGATCAGCCTGTCTGGAACTCTGTGAGTAATTGCTGAACATTATTTTATTGACACATTAATCTACTGTTGAAACAAATCTTGTTTTCTTTTTAACCAAACCATTTAAGTAATGTGTCATTGTAGTGAGTCAAGAACAATTTTTTTCCTGAATGATGTGGCTAAAATTCTTTGACATATCAGGGTACTTTTGTAAGTAATCTAGTTGGACTACCACTTATAATATGGATAGGTTGCATGAGTTTGTATGCTTAAAATTCTGAGATGGTTCACTTACTGCCATGCTTTTACTGCATTTTGTTTTTTCTATTAACCTATACCAGGATAGACTTATAGACTGAACATCTTCTCTGATTTCTCTTATGAAGTGTTAAAGTTTTGGGTCCACTATATTACTGATTTATTATTATTATTATTAATTTTATTTATCTTCTCGGACACTGTAATAAGTATAAAACATCTCGAAGACCAAGGTTTTATTCAATTGTAGAGCACAAATGGAGGCAAAGTGGTGCAGTAAGGGGGCCCTCCCCCATACCTGTTCTTTTTCATTTTAAATTTGAGTTTGAAGTTTTTGTGGATTTAGTCATTTGGTCCACTTGCCTCACCAATATTTTTCAATAAAATATTTTCTACTGATAGTTTATTTCAGTCTACACAATTGTAGGTAAAAGTGCACATGTACATACACAACATATTTGTGTGTCTACATGTATGCCTATCATTTTTTGTATTGATATTTAAGTTCACTATAGTTCTTTTGTTCTAATGCTGTTTAATAGATCAAAAGTGGTTTTTTCTTATCTTAAAATGTAGTATATACTATGCTACTGATTCTATACTACTGTGCATTGAAAAGCAAATTACTAAAATTTGGTACAAATTCACTTGCAGGTGATTTTCAATTGAATTTTATGGATTATGGATGTAATAAAATGTATTGGGGTATTTGATGATAAATATTGATGTGTTATTTTCTAAAACATAATATTTATAAATAATAATTATTAAATATGATACACGGTCATGATTCATATTTTGAATATTGTAAGTATCTTGTTGGTTTCATTGTAACATTTTCTTAAGGTGAATAATCAAAACATCACTCTACAGGAGAAAAGCTTCTTCTTGAAAGAAATGGGGCACGCGTTGCAAGAATATCTGTATTTGAGGTTTGTATCTAATGCTGTTCTGATGTCAATTTCATTAATTTTGCTTCAATCAGGAGAAAATATTTCTTTAAGAATCTCTCTCTCTCTCTCTCTCTGTGTGTGTGTGTGTGTGTGTGTGTGTGCTCTTAATAGGCCTGTATGCCAGTTAAATATCATTTTCATTCTTATTTTCAATGCAGACTAACAGATTGTCAAAGAACAATCTTATTGGTTTCTGTGAGATCGATCTGTATGATTTTCTTATTCGGGTGAGATACACTAATCTTAGAGCTTTACCTATTTTATAGAACGGACATGTTAGTTGAACTGAATAATTCATTACACATCCCATAATTAACCCCATAATTAATTCTCTTTTCTTTCCTCTATATTTTATCGACTTCTAGAATTCATTTTTTTGCAAAGCATGTGGAAAAATAAGTTTTTTAAGACTATGTGATGGTGGACTCGAAGTCGAATCTGAGACCTTTGGCTTCAGACATTAACCACTCTACCACTAGGTCACCACATGCACACTTTTTGCAAAGCATATGTAAATCAAATAGATCCCTGGGGCATCCTTTACGGTTAAAGCTTTTTATCTTGGTCTTGAGAGGGTTAATGTATATCTAATGCTTGAATTTTAACCAAATAATTCTCCTTTCAACAACTTTACGTTTCTCCGTCATTTATTTCCTGATAGAAAACAAGGAATGCATCATTTATTTTGAACTGATGTTGAGAATATCTTGTTTAATTCTATTGTCATATTTTTTTGTTTTTTTTTCTCCTTTTAATCTTCATACTAACTATTTTGCAGGATTCAGATTCTGACATAGATGTATATGACTTATTAGATCCAACTTCTGCCGGAGGAATTGTTGGCAATATAAGGTTGTCGTGTTCCATTGAGGTGCGGATATTTTTGATACTTCCAATTCAGCCATATGCAAATAAATTTGTATGTGCTTCGAACTCATGGTTCTGACATCTGTAGGACCCAATGGAAACAGAAAAGAGTTTTGTCCGACGCATTTTGTCTGTTGTGGTACGTGTTAGTATAATTTTTTTTCGAGTTGTTGCATGTAGTACAATTGACATCATATGGATCTTAAGTGAATCATTTGAAGGATTGAAAATGTTTGCTATTGTTCCTTTGACTGCTTCTATTAATCTTGTTGACCCCTAGCCTTCATTGTAAAAGAGAGTTTTTATATATTACATCTATGATGCATTCAGTAACGTTTTGCTTAGCTTATGAAAACTCTCCTTAAAATTGTTTGGTGCTCCTTTTTTCTTTTTCTTAAGAGCTTATAATGCCCTTAAAATAGGATGTTATGAACCTTTATACTTGAAAACAGAGAGAAGACTCCATTTTGAAATGTCCAAACACTAGCATCGGATGTCCATTTTGAAATGTTTAAGAGGATAAACTTACTCATCCTTCATTATCTTGCAAGGATATCAACAGTAATCTTGCCTCCTATGTGCCTGAAGCAATCTTTTCTTTGTGGGACAATACAGTTACATCTTTCCTTTTTTGTGGAACAAAACAGTTACACCTGTCCCTTGTTTATTCATGCAGGATTATGATGAAAGTGGAAATCTTTCATATGCTGAATTCTCTGACCTAATTGATGCATTTGGCAATGAACTGGCTGCTACCAAGGTTTGCATATGAATAATCATTTCATTTTTCATACCATTAGTAGGTATTATTTGTTGCTGAATATTTCGTACCATGTGGAGATCATATCCTGTTTGACATGGTACTTTAGCCTGGTCAAACTTATCATGTGTTCAAATCTCACTGCCAATCATTTATAACTTTTTTGCCATATTTGGGGCTTTTGTACAAAGTAACCTGCACAAACAAGGGGTGTGTTGAAGATATTAATTGGAAGGTTTGAAAAAAGCTGCTTGCTAATAGCTTAAGCTTCAGATAAGGCGGTCATTTAACATATCTTACTTTAATCTATTAAATTGTTCAACTATAAAATATAAATTAGTTTCTAGCCATGAAAAGAGAAAGAAAAGTCAAAAGTTGCTGTAGTACAATAAAATATAAAGATATGTAGGAGAAAAGTATAGAGACATGTAGGAGAAAAATAGTAGTTATATCTTCATCACTGCATAAAACATTTATATATAATACAAGATAATAAGCCAAATTGGATACAAAACCAATGTGAGATAATATTCTACAACATAGAAACCAATGTGAGATAGTATTCTACAACACTTCCCCTCAAGCTGGAACATATATATCGATCATGTCTAGCTTGATATAAAGTTCGAGAAACGTTTAGTGCCAACGGTTTTGTGAAGATATTAGCAATCTGGTTGCATGACGAAGTGAAGGAGTAGTAATCGCCTTATTCAAAACAGACTCTCGAATGAAGTGGCAATCAACCTCAATATGTTTAGTCCTCTCATGAAATACCGGATTATTTGCAATGTAGATAGTCGCTTGGTTATCACAATGCATGTAAAGGTTTAGAATCAGACATGATAAAAAAAAAGGTTAGAGAGCAAAACCCTAAGCAGAGCAGCAGACAGAGTCGTAGAATGGGCAGAGCTAGACACAGAGGCAACGGCAGAAACCAAAAACCCTAAATTTTTTTTTTTTTTTTTTGAAAGACTAAGTCAGAGACGGATTCGAATCCGCTCTGATACCATGTAGAACAATAAAATATAAAGATATGTAGGAGAAATGTATAGAGACATGTATGAGAAAAGTAGTAGTTATATCTTCATCACTACATAAAACATCTATATATAATACAAGATACTAAGCCAAATTGGATACAAAACCAATGTAGGATAATATTCTATAACATAGAAACCAATGTGGGATAGTATTCTACAACAGTTACATTATGAAAATCATGACTAGAAAAAGTAGAAAAGAATACTAAAGATAGGAGGAATATTTTCCTCCCACCCCTTTCCCCTAGTTTTTATGTAACATTTAACTCACTCACACATTTCTTTTCTCCCCTGAGAGTTGAGAAAAGAAATTTCCTAACTAAAGTAAGTTTTTAATCCTTGTTTTCCAAGTGAGCCTTACTTCCAAGCCCAATATAAATTCTTCCAATTAGCCCAAAATAAATGCCTCTTTAATTTTATTACATATTGGCCCACTTTAAAGCCAAAATCCATCCATACCTTTGGGAATCTCCATCCCACATAAAAGATAATAATATAACTTAGTTAAGCGAATATATTATCAACATAATATAGCAAAGCAACTCGACATCGATAGTAAAAGTAAGGCATAAAATGCGTACGGACATCTTTTCAACTTTTTCTATCCTTATTGATTAAAAGACGTTTGCTTTACGCCATTCCTTTAAGCAATCCCCATGCCGAATGGGAATAAGATCCATTTGGGAGGGAAGACGGATTGAGAAATGCACGGATATCTTTGCAATAAATAATAGTATTTGCAAGTTTTGGTTTGTGCCTTGAGTTTGTAATTTTTACAAAGTCATGAATGCTACTTTTAGATAAATGCTAATAGTGAATAAAAGCCTACCACTGTTATCGAGATTATAATCACCATATTTAGTAATCCTTCATTTTCATTTTCTTTCGAAAGAGGAACTTTTCAAAGTCACTGATGAGAATGAGGATGGAGTTGTCGACATGGATGAGTTGGCTATGCTTTTAGCTGCTCAACAAGAAAAGTAGCTCGATATATGTTCATTTGGGAAAAAGTTGTCTATTGTTTATTTCGAATATAGTAACATGTATGTCATCATGATAAGTATAACGATCCAGCTTTCGGATTGACGGTTGACCTTACAGACTAAGGAGTCTTTTTATTGTGCTTTGTCCTCATTCACACACTCCTGAGAAACTTCTTAGGGAGGTCCCTCATCTCACAATTGCTCCTAGCCAAACACGCCTAACTTTAGAGTTTTTATGAGATGGACTTTCGAAAAGAAGATGCATCTTGTTGGTATGAGTAACACATATCAAATCTTTTAAGCTCTCCTTGAATATGCAGTCTCATACCTGTATATTCTCGGAATCTCTCTCATTTCGGTGCGTTTCATTTCATTAAATGTACCCCTCCCATTTGAAGCCTTAATCGGAACCTCTCCTTGTCCATGTTTCTACACACCGACGATCACTCCGTATTTCTGCCCCGGGCGTCACAATAAGCTTAATTTTGTTCTTTTTGGCTCTGTGGTGTTTCCTGCCTTGGTCTTCTTAGGTTGATTAAGTTATGCATTCTAAAACTGTAAAAAAATTAAAACAAAAATTTCATCCCTCAGTAATTAAGATATTACATGAGTAACATATTACGCAAACATTATGATTCTTATCCTGTAAGGTGTTATTTGAATAGCATACTGTGCGGAAAATTATTTGGTGTGACTTCTGTATGTTTATAAATAAAAACAACATTCTGCCAAAATATAACATTCTAAATAATCATTCTCCTTATTCATAGTGCTATGTTTATAGTTCTCTAGAAAATTACTGGACCAATTATCTATTCAGTCTATTTTAGTCATACAGTCAAATTTGTATATATTTAAAACTGGATAATTAAAAAAAAATATTTTATAATAACTTTGTTCACAAATTTGAGCAATTATCAATTTCTGTAAAGGTAAAAAGTTGGCACTTTTAGGAAAATCCTTGCACAGTTTTTTTAATTGACAAATATTCATACAGTTATGTGATTGCATTCATCGCTAGCATTATTGATATAATGTTCTGTGTTATTTATCTTTTGGATAAATACTGTAACAGATTAAAATTATTATCAATTTCCAAGTTATAAGACTGTCACTTTTTTTTATTATAATAAGTTATAGTAATACTTTTGATATTCCCTACATTTACATATTACTGGATATTCTGTAAAAAAAATCTTCAATTTAAGTTGTTGAATATGTTGAAATAAGCCATGAGTACTTATTTATATGTACTAAACGATCTTGTTGAATGTTATGCATGCTTTAAGTACCTTGGATGCTGAACATTGATGGTTCTAGGTGACAATTACAGAGCAGACGTGTTATTGCACTGGATGCGGTTTCCACTATATGTTGAACTTTGATTCGTGATTAATTTTTTGATTGCTAGAATCAACTATGATGACTTTATTACTTTTTGGTAGAACTTCTCACGGTTACTTTTTTTGCTTGAAATCAGGGATCCGCTTATCAATTGTTGTCCTGTCTGTGGCGAAATTCTTCAAATCTCGGATAGGTTGAATGCTATGATTCATTTGACCCTATGTTTCGATGAAGGAACTGGAAATCAGGTTATGACTGGAGGATTCTTGACTGACAAGCAGGCTTCGAATGGGTGAGGACCTGCCAATCATTACTTCTCTCGCTTCTAGTTAATTCTGTCATAAGATACCAAGTGCAAAGATAAGTTTAAAGAAGAGATACAGATACCTTTGTAAAAATATGATCTGCAAATAATTTCAGTGTACTTGGCTCTCAGCTCCCATGATTTGTTTTATTTATTAGTCAAATCTGAGAGATCAAATGCAGTTCGTATTCTTCTTATCTTATCTACCTACACGAACTGTTTTAGTTTCTCTTTTAGTATGAAATATGCCTTATTTAGTAAAGTTCAGAATGGAATTGTTTCTCAACTGTTTATAACAATAACAATAACAATAACAATTATTATAATGGATTACTTTTGTATTACCTATCGTCATTCACAGATGGATGTTCAAAGTAAGTGAATGGGCTCATTTTTCATCCTATGAAGTTGGATTGAGGTCTGGATCAAGTGCTTCAAATATCCTGGTAATCCATGTCTGTGTGTGCCTGAATCAATATTGATTAACAAATTATTACGATTATTGTTGTTGTTGTTTATTTATTTCTTGGAAAGAGTTTTTTTTTTCAAATTTGAGCCTCTAGGCACTCTTTTTATTTTAATTTTAGTCCTAACATTGTAATACGTTTGATGTTTTGAAACCTCAAACAAGAATTTTCAAGTAGCGTGATAGTGCATTCAGAATAGAGGGGTTTTTTCTGCTGTGTTTGTTGAAAACTATTTATATTAGGATCTTCTATATTGTCAATTTAGTGAGACACATTCTTAAAGTGACAAGACACTGTTTTTAATTACAGGTTTTTGATAGGCGAACAAAAAGATTAGTGGAGGAAACGATTGATGCAAAGATTGTGTTATCTATGAGAGCCTTATATCAATCTAAAATAGGGCTGGGCCTCATGGACAAAGGTTGCATTTTAATGATTTTTTTCTGACAAGTCTTTGTCAGTTGTTCTCTGCAACATTCTATCATCTCTCTCCCTCTCCCACTCACACATGCACACACACATCTTACATATTCAGATATTTCTTGGATCTTGGTCAACTTCATCAATTTGGGGTACTTAGATACATCTAATTATGTAAATGATACTTTTTCTATCTTGCTGAATTCACGAGTTTGCTTATACTGCATAACTCCTATTTGGATGCAGGGGCAAAGGAACTCCTGCAGAGCATCTCTGAAAAGCAGGGCAGGAAAATGGATTCACCCGAATCTGCTAAAGATATTGAAAAATTTATTTGTTTGTTTAAGGCATGATATTCTTTTGCCCAAGCATTATGCCAAGCTGTGATATTATTTTAACTTTGGATTAGGTGTGTGCTACCCATGAATCTGAATTCTAGCAATTGGCCTTTCAATTAAACTGATCTTCCACTTGTCCGTTGACATGTTTGAATTTTTTTGTTACATTTTGCTTCACCTTCTACGCAAATTTTAAATAGGCATAGTTGTTTCCTCTTTTCGGTCATTAGCACTTCTGTTTTTATTTAACCAAAGTCCTGGCCTTTTATAAGAGCATGCCTTTCACTATCAAGACAAGCTCTGAGCAAGTTTATATAACGTCACTTATTGATGCCTTCTGGTGGTAATACTATCTAAAAATAACCACTTCAGCTCATATTTTGTTTTCAAGATCTATATTTAACATCAGTTATTCTGATGCTTCTTCTTATCATCTGGAGACTAATTGCTATTACTTTTTATTTTATCATCTGAAGAAGTGGTTCCACATATATGTTACTTTATTCTGATTATTATGTATACTTTTGCTGCATTTTGAGAAAATTCCATCTTGGGAATCCTTATCCTTATTAGATAGATTCATATAGTACTTTTTAGGGTACTTGCTTATTGTTGGAGAAGTAGCAATGTTTTTATCACTTTCTATATATTTGCACTAAGTGGTGATGTTGCCTGTTCCCTTTCACATATCCCTAGAAAGTGGATCAGGATGTAAAATATTCAGTGCTGATATGCATTTTAAATACCTTTAACTTATTGAAAGTGTCAGCATATTAGAAGACTTTAGATACATCGGAGCCTACTTCATTTTGATGTCACTGAAATCAAAATGAAGGTACTTGTATATAATTCCTTCTGTCACCTACTTTATCTGTCATGGCCTATTCTAAGATTAAGAGTTTCTAAAACTAGCTAAAAGGGGGTTCTTTGTTGTGTTTGGTTGGCCTTAATTGAATTTTGCTTTAGTGCTAGTTCTCCTATGTCTTATGACATGTAAGTGTGAAGATGTAGCCTCTTCAGTCTCTTATGGTATTGTTTTGCTAATTAGATGTGCTCAATGATAGATGTTCTTGAATAAAAATCTCTTTAAAGCAGGAATACACAGCCCGTTCTTCTCAGATCCTCTACTCGACTCTTCATCCAAAAGCTTACTTTTATTCAAGTTTAATTGTGTTTATGTTTGATTGAATTAGCTTATTGAGTAGCTCTCTAATTGCAATTGTTGATTATGTTGCAGGATCAAATAAATTTGTCTGAAATCAAATATCCTTTAGAGCACTTTAAGGTGGGTAAAGGTTTGAAACTATTTTGTATTCCATTCTTGTTTGCAGATGTTGCTCATGTAATTAAACATTTGCTGCCAATAAATTTGGTGGGAAATGTTCTTGAGTTGATCGTTTGTCTGTTATTAATGGTGAACTACTCATGTCTTCATGATGCTTCTTCTTCGTAAGTACAACAAGAAACTGAAAGTTTAGTTGGATGCTTGCCCTGGATTTTCCAAAACACTATTTTCTTATGACTAGCATGATATTGGATTTAAACAATATATATATATATATATATATATATATATATATAGGGAGTGGATCAAATGAGAACTATATCTTTTTGCGAACTCATGAACCATACATAAGACATTGAAGATGATGCACAAAAGGTATGAAGTTGTGCATAACGAAAATTTTCTAAAATTATTTTGTTGTGCAACAATTTTAGAAAGTTTCGTTATGCACAACTTTATACCGCTTTTGTGCATTATCTTCATCGTCTTATGATGGTCTCAGTTTCAAAGATGAGTTATCGATCCAACCCCTATATATATATATAGGGGTTGGATCCGGTGAGAACTCATCTTTTTGAGAACTTGAGGACCATGCACGCACATATAAAGTTGATGAATAAAATCTATAAAGTTGTGCACAACGAAAACATTCTAAAATTGTTGCACAATAAAATAATTTTAGAAAGTTTTCGTTATGCACAACTTTATATCGCTTTTGTAGTCATTTTCAACGTCTTATGCACGGCTCAGAGTTCGCAAAAGATGTGGTTCTCATTGATCCACTCCATATATATATATATATATAAGGGTTGGATCCAGGAGAACTCATCTTTTGAGAACTTGAGAACCATGCATAAGACGTTGAAGATAATACACAAAACAAGATAAAGTTGTGCATAACGAAAACTTTCTAAAATTGTTGCACAACAAAATAATTTTAGAAAGTTTTCGTTATGCACAAATTTATACCGTTCTTATATATATATATATAGGGAGTGGATCATATGAGAATCACATCTTTTTTGCGAACTCTGCGAACCATGCATAAGACGTTGAAGATGTTGCACAGAACGGTATAAAGTTGTGCATAACGAAAATTTTCTAAATTATTTTGTTATTCAACAATTTTAGAATGTTTTCGTTGTGCACAACTTTATAGAATGTTTTCCTTGTGCACAACTTTATAGGTTTTGTTCATTAACTTTACACGTGTGTGCATCGTTCTAAAAAAAGATGAGTTCTCACTGTATCCAACCCCTATAGAACCTATAAAGTTGTGCACAATGAAAACATTCTAAAATTGTTGAACTATAGAGCAATTTTAGAAAGTTTTTGTTGTACACAACTTTATACCGTTCTGTATATCATCTTTACACGTCTTATGCATAGTTCGCAGAGTTCGCAAAAAAGATATAGTTCTTATTTGATCTACTCCCTAGGGGTTGGATATAATGAGAACTCATCTTTTTTGAGAACTTGAGAACTATGCACGCACGTAAAAAGTTGATGAACAAAATCTATAAAGTTGTGTACAACGAAAACATTCTAAAATTGTTCCACAACAAAACAATTTTAGAAAGTTTTCATTGTGCACAACTTTATACCGTTATGTGTATCATTTTTATATGTCTTATGCATAGTTAGCAAAAAAAGATGTAGTTCTCATTTGATCCACTGTATATTAAATTACTAAACTATACTTATAAATAAAAGAAGCAAGGAATTATAAGTATATCAAACTTTGTAAAATACAAACTTATTACGTATCAAAGGAAAATCAATTAAACCTCTGAAAATATGAGTTTTGAGATTTTAATTATTTTGGTTATTTCTTTTAAATTATTTTTTAATTATCCGACTGAGTATTATTAGGACTCTGTATAAATATTGAAAGGAAGAGTCTTCAGGCCAAGTCACTTTTTGACCCCCTAACCCCACCCCACCTATAAGGAAAAGAAAGGGAGGAGAATCAGTTGTTCCCACATGTTTCCTTTGCCATAAAGTTAAAGTTATTACATTGGGTTCCTATCTGATGGAGTTCCCTTCCTTTCTGTAAATTGACTGACAGGTTGCTTTTCTAGCAACACTAATTGTTGTCAATACACAAGATGATACTACTTACTAGTGAAGCAAAACTAAATTCTCCTTAAGAAGATTACTTTTTCATATTTATTAAACAATAATAATGGAAATATTAGAAAAGCATCCAAACTTGGATAAGAGAGAGAAACTTTTATTTTTTTATGAATCAAAGTGACATTTATTGCCTAACCGGGAAAAAGGAAGAAAGTCAGCAATGTTTTCCTGTATACTATGGTTTATGAGTTTATCTTTAGTTTCTATTAGCTTTAACATGATTTTATGTTTTAACTCTTCGATGAGAGCTCTTCCTATAGTTGAGTCGTGTCCTCATGCATTTCATAGAAGCATGTTGAAAAGCTGTCTGGACTATGTATCATCATCTAGAATAAACTATTGTGATTAAAGCAAGCCAGCCACCAATGTATCTTATTGGAAAAGTCCATACAATTTTGGATGTTGTACCTAGAAATTTAGCAATTACTAATGTGACCTTGAAAATCAGCGAACTAGTTCTCTTCTGAAAACAAATCTGGAAAGTAGGCATTATGGATTTAGAGATGGCAAACTCAATCATCCATCTATGAAGTTGACATCCTTCAAATCTCTTAGTCTCCACCTGTGATTCCCCTCCTCCCCCATCACTCTCCCTTTTTCTTTTTAATTATTTGCATTAAGTTATTGAAAATGTAATCTTTGTCGATATGCTGGGAGGTTTGGAGCTGACACTTAACATCTGTAATTTTCCAGGCTACTTCTTGAACATGGACATGGTCGAATCTTCCATATGATCAAAATTTCTCACTCTCCTTGCTCTTAAGTCTGCATTTTCTGAGAATTGCCCCATTCTATACACTTTGTGGCAATAGATTGCATTCATTTTCATTGCTTTAGTTGAGTGCTTACAAATTATTTCTTGTTTCTTGTGTCATTCCTTTTCTATTCTTTTCTGTCTGTGATATTCCTCTATTCATAAATGAGCTTTTCATTGTTGCAGACATTCAACGAGTTCTTTATAAGAGAGTTAAAACCTGGTGTGAGGCCAATCGCCAATGCTGGACGTGATGATTATGCGGTATCTGCTGCAGATAGTCGGTTGATGGCATTTAAAACTGCTGAAGATTCTATGAGATTTTGGATTAAGGTACGAGTGTTTGCTAGTGTTCACCAAATGCAGTTTGTGTAAAAATGTGTGGGACTATTCATTCATAAAGTACTTATGAAGCTTCAGAATTTGTTGTAAAACTTATTTGTTTATAGTTCGAAAGCTTGTCGCCAAATTTTATTTTCTTAGCTCTAGAACTTTTTACTTTATTCCTTTTGGAAGCACATTAAGTTTTAAAACAAATTTAGTCCTAGGTAGTTAGCGAAACTATGCAGCAGGTACTTATATAGTCTGATTCAGAGCTCCGTTGTCATGCTAGGGCCGGAAATTTTCTGTACAAGGTCTTTTAGGGACTGAAATGTGCTCCACTGCCTTCAGTGCTGGAAGTCTAGTGATATTCCGCTTGGCACCACAGGTAAAATTCTGTGAATCTCTCTTGTTCTTGAGCATAGTTAATGTTCCTTCATAACATTCAGGTGCAGTTGGTAAATCCTTCTTGTTCTGGAGCATGATTTATTTTCTCAAATAGTATCTCGTCTTTTATACTTAATTCAGTCCCTCCAAATCATTGCAGGACTATCATCGTTTCCATGTTCCTGTTTCTGGAACTGTTGAGAAATTTTTGGAGATACCTGGATGCTTATACACGGTACTCTTGAACTTCTGAGACATGTCTTGACAGTCAGCTTATTTTGCTTATCCTCACTGCTGCTCTCTCCTCTTCAAGGTTAACCCAATTGCGGTGAACAGCAAGTACTGTAATGTGTTCACTGAGAATAAGCGTGTCGTATCTATAATATCAACCAAAGAATTTGGAAAGGTTTGCCATTGCAAACATTTTCTATCACTAATTTCTGTGGAAGAAGATATTCTGCTTTTTTTAAGATTCACTTTTCATTTATGCTTTACTAATAATGTCTTCCTATTAATGTTCTAGCAGTTCTTTCCTTGGTTAAGTTTATTAAATCTTGTCAACATTTACGTGCTATTCATGGTGAATGATTCTTTGTCCATGTAATAGGGATTCATTTCCATTACAAAGGTCCTTTCAATTGTTTGTATGGACATATTTCATCTGGAATATTCTCCAAATTAGGAGCTTTTATGTTTGACTTTCCTGTTTTAGTACTAAATGTTTCCAACTTGTGCACCAAATCATTTAATATGAACTCTCACAATTTTGTCCTTCGAATGATTTATAAATATGTACAGACTTTGATCCTACTATCCAAAACAATCTTTTTTTTTTTTACAATCATGTATAGCTGGTTTTTGCTTATGGTTTCTAGATTCAGTTTTGAGTTTCCTATAGCATAAAGAAAATTGTCTATAGTAGACCTAAAACTATAATTTGACTGCAGGTAGCTTTTGTTGCTATTGGAGCAACCATGGTTGGTAGCATTAATTTCTCCAAAAAAGAGGGTGACTATGTCAAGAAAGGAGACGAGGTTCTTGATAGCTGACTACTTAACCAGTTCTTTTCATATTTATTATCATGCTGAGCTATATCTAGTAAACTACTGCTAATTCTTTGGTGCAGTTTGGATATTTTTCATTTGGGGGAAGTACAGTCATTTGCATCTTTGAGAAGGTCGGTGCCACAATTTATTTAGAAAGTTAAATACATGCACACTTTTTCTATGCTGTATTTTCTTCTGAATATGGAAACTGTTTATCATTACCTTAATTGTCTCTCTTCTGATGGTGACTATATTCAGCTGCGCAACAAAATATTAACAGATACTGTTAGTAGCTCACATTGGGCCAAACATATGTGCAAAAGTTTTTCATATGCTGTTGGTTTTGTTATAGTATGCTTCTCTAAGTCCTTGAAATTCTGCAGGATACTATCAAGATAGATGATGACCTCCTGGAGAACAGTTCAAGACACCTTGAGACGTTGGTTTGTATGGGAATGCAATTGGGTGTATCCAGTAGGAAATACTAGAATAGGGAGAGGTCGCTTAAGGTGGAACCTTGCATTATATGGGCGTGAGAAGGAATGTCAACCATCTCTATACTATTACCAATGGTTGATTTGCAAATGTGTGTATACTCATATACTATGGAGCCATTTTTTTGGCATTTAGAATCGTCTTATCTGCTAGTTAGTATTGTATCATGTGTTTTGATGTGAATATAATTTACAGAAAAATGTGTATGAGGAAATATTTCACCTACATACTTGATATGTGTTGCAGGAGATTCATAAATTGGAGTTTTTTGGAGAAAGACATCATGTATTTTACTTGAGGATAAGATCTAGAGGTAATGCAAGTTTATAGGCTAAAATTATTTTCTCCTACAATTAAGGGCAAGGAACAAACGTAAGTTTCTAAACAATTATAACCTACTATTTTGACTTCTTTTTGCTCGATTTGGGTAACCTCTCAATTGCATCAAGTATGGCCAACAATAACTACATTCAAAAGTTTTCTACTCTGCATTATTTCTGTAAGTAGCTTAATGTGTGGTCGTGTAACCTCCTGTTTTGTACGGATATGAACTCGGGTTTGCCTTGGATAAAGCGGCTGGTCCCTGCATCCCATCTCTTGCATATTGTTGCCACATTATTTGCTCTTGTACAAGAAAGTTATGCTTTTTCTCCAGCTCCGACATCTGAACATATGGTGGTGGAGGTACAGCAAGGGAGGCGGCAAAAGGGTCGGAATTCTCAGAAGTGATGGCTCCGTCCTTGGCTGATGGTGGGGCCGGCAGTGCGAGCATGGCCGGCCGGCCCGCTGAACCTAGAGCAACACTACTAGCACTTCCAGTAGCTATGAGACCTGAAGAAGCCACCGCCTGAGCCACAGCGCCTTGTTGGTACATACCATCAAGAATCAATGTATCGAACCCACCGGGAAGTGATACCTTTTGGTTTGACAAGTGACTAGCAGACTGGACTAAAGACGTCTCCCAGTCGCCTGACGACGACTCTTTGAAGGCCTCCCACGGTGTCATTTGATTATCTGGACCGGCCGTTGATAGACAGCCGTCAAATAGAGCTAGTGCTAGTTTATCACCATGTTCTTGTGTAGTTGGTGCATTTTCACCTAAGTTCAACAAATCCCCCTCTTCTTGAGTTTTCTTCTCTTCTTTTTGCTCCTGTAGTTCATCCTTTTCTTCCTCTTGTACAAAAGTTTCTGGTGGTGGTAATGCCTTGATGGAATTCATATCCTCTTCGGGCTCCACCTCTTGGATTGGTTCGGGCTCTGGGACCGGACTGGCGGGCCTCCTGTCGTGGCCCATGGTTGACCTTTCATGAATGTAATCATCCATCATATCGAGTCTCTTTTGTGAGATCTTCTCAACTTCAGGATACTCAGATGAGCGTGCAATGCCGACTTTCTTACACCATGTGTAGAATGCGTCCACATCATCGTATTGCTTCGACACACGAGAGAAGATCTCATGGACTTTCACCATTTCGGGTATATCTAGCTGCATGAACCGTTCAATCAATATCCCCATAATCTCTGTTATGTCGTAGCATATCTGAAAACTCTCTTTCACAATGGGGTACAGAGCCATATTCACAACCCTGTTCTCTCTTGCAGCACCTACATTCATTCAATAAATGAAATTCAAATTAGGTGATCTTGATGTACACGCACATTATATATATATATCTATATATAGGGATTGGATCCAGTGAGAACCCATCTTTTTTGAGAACTTGAGAACCATACATAAGACGTTGAAGATAATGCATAAAACAGTATAAAGTTGTGCATAACGAAAACTTTCTAAAATTGTTGCACAACAAAATAATTTTAGAAAGTTTTTGTTATGCACAAATTTATACCGTTTTATGCATCATCTTCAACGTCTTATGCATGGTTTGCAGAGTTCGCAAAAAAATGTGGTTCTCATTTGATCCACTCTATATATATATATATGTGTGTGTGTGTGTGTGTGTGTGTAATCCACTTGGTTTCGAGCTTCTCACGTTGACTGTTTGTTATCCTATTAGGGTTTATTTTTGGCCCTAAAGCCTTTTTTTTTGTCTGTTCGGATCAACCTATCTGTTTCAGACTTGATTGGTATCTTCATGTGTATACCTGCTGGCTTGCATGCCAAAAACCTCTCGAGAAGTTGCATTAGATGATTAATCCTATAAAAGATCTTCTCGATCTTCATATCACGGAGAGGAGTGTCCTTGGGCACAATGGCGTTGGATGCGTCAGCGCTACGGGGCTCTCCATTGGGGACGTGGCCTGCATAGCCGCCATGGTTCCCTCTGCGGCCCTGCATCCTGAACTCGAGCTGCTCGTCCAAGTAGAGGCCGTAGGTGCGGACGAATGCTGAGTAGTCCCATGAGTTGGAGCGAGCAGAGGCGTCTCTGAAATCACACATGTTGAGGAGACGAGTGCCGCGCCTAGTGGCGAAGAAGATCTCCTGCTCGTAGGCGGGGTCGCCCTCCGAGAGTAGGCGTTGGATGAGCATCAGAGTCTTGAGGGCCACCACCCAATTCCTGGTCCTGCTCAGGCGCCTAGCGATGGTCCTCACGCAAGCGCTCACAAACGTGCGGGAGTAGGTCGTGAGGTTCAAGATCTCGCGGACGTAGCGCTCGTCGGGAGGGTACTCCTCGTGGCGCGTGGCCTTCACGATGGCCACGTCGAGGTCGGAGAGGGAGGGGCTGCTGCCAACCCTGGCCAGGCTAATGCTGGTCTGGTCTTTCACCGCCCCAATGGCTTTTCTTAACTTGCTTGGACCCATGTTTCAAGGATTCTTCTAAAATCCTCTCCTTCTCTCTAGATAGATGGATTGCAACTTCTCTTCTGCCAACCTAACACAAAATATCATTCTCTTTCCATTATCTATTTCATGTTTCCTGTCTTTTTTAATCATATAATGCCCCAAAAATATGTAACTATAATGCACCTCAATATTACAAAATTTTAAAATAATATAGAAAATGAACATTAATTTCTGCAGAAACATGATGTAAGTACCTGCGGTTGGCAAATCTAGAAATCTTTTTTTTTTTTGCTTTGGATAGTAGGAAGAAAATATTTAGAGGAGCTAAATCTTTGATGCTTTTTAAGAGAAGAAAATGCTAATTTCCTCTCCTTGGTATTTTGCCTGTCAATCTCCCCTATGAATTTCTAGTTTCTTTTTTTTGTTGGGGACGATGAAATATCAAAGAATCTACCGTGAAATACGGGTAAGCAATATTAAGGTGCTATATCTTGTGGTAGAGATGCAAATAAAGAGTTGCGGCTAAATGAAAATATTAACCACTTTTTTGATAAGGGAAAATATAATGAGTTATAATTTATGTCCCTAGCTAGTGTGTGGATGTTAATAAAGGCTTTTGAGACCGATAATTCAAGTTATCAATTAGGAACGCAGCTCCATTCTTTTTGATGTACACTTATGCTTAATTCTATGCTGAAAATGTGCTACTTCTTTTCCAGCAAATTCTTAAACATAGTCAATGGTGAATTAGCATCCGCAGGGCTCATTTTTATCAGAATAATGTTGGCGAAGTTTTAGTTGCAAGAATATACATTAAAAAGAAATTGCAGTTCATTTATTATATAATATACTTAATAAATATTTTGATCTTACTTTCGCAAAAGTTATGATATTTTGATCTTAGTTTTGCAACAATTAATGATGAAACTAGCTGAAAAATTTACAGAAACTAAGAAAGATTATGCAAATCTTCAACAAGTTCGTCCATATTTTCAGCAAACTAAAATCCAAAAAATATATGAACTTGTTCTATTTAGAAAATTAAATGTTTTTTTTTAAATACAATATACATATCATATCATGAATTGGTTAAACTTTTTTTTTTCTAAATAAATAATTAATAACCAAGCTTGTTCAAACTAGATCATATCTAAATAATACATCCCACATGTACACGTTGGTACGTAGGACTAAGTCCGAATAGTTCTTAATTATGATGTTAAGGAGGTAGAACCAATAAAGATTTCTTTTTCGATTCATCCTTGGCCTCATTCAAGGATTGTTTTTGATCCAATCCGTAGGAATCAATAGAAAAGACAAATCCTTTATGATACACCACATCCGGCTCGGTTATTGATAGAGTGAATAGATCTATCATTTCTTGAAATCTCTCTTTTGATTCAAAATCGTGGTCTAACGTGTATCTTCCCCTGTTCCAGTCATGGAATAGATGAAATAAATCAAAAAAGAGATTTTTGTTCAAGAATGAAATCTTATTGGAACTGTCTATATCCTGTTCATCCTTCAGAACCCTATCAAACCCCGGATTTGGTGAAATAGGTTGAATTGAGACAATATTTTATAAATATGTAATTATCTTGAATATATTAACCCGTTCTTTATTTTTCGATCGCCTGAAAGGGACAAAAGAAAGATCTTTTTATTTCTTCAGGCCTTTCAACCAATTGATTCGACCCCGAAGAGCTGCTTTTGCTAAAACACGAGTAGTTTCTTGAAAACCTGCTTCGGATATAAAACTTTGAGTATTGAGAGACGCTCTTGTTATGCCCAATAAGAGGGCTCGGTAACAAACCACTTCTTCCAACGTGCGTCCCATTCGTTCCGCCCATAACAATCCAATAGTTCTCCCGGTGAAAAAATATTAGACATTCCCTCTTTGGAAACCAAGACCTTTGATGTTATTTGACGTACAATAATTTCTATATGCCTATTATGGCAATAATGGTTTTGACCATATTTATTTGTAAAATTAATATTTATTTTGTCTTTTTATTTTTCACATTTTATCTTGGAGAAAATCCTAAAGCCTAATACATTCGGGATGTATTTCCAAAAACTGGAATGTAGCAACAATTATGAATATGTTGCTTGAAGAACTTCAACAAAAAAACAAAAATTAGATTAAAATGTATAGTGACACTTTTTTGATGACAACATATTATTCAAAAACTCTAAAGAATTCGATGCTCTTCATTCCACCTCTGATAAGGTGTGAGCCCTTATCTTCTCCAAGTGAATGAGAGATTCACCCGATGATTCACAATCTGCAGTCGCGAGCTATACTCGTCGATCAGGCAGGCAAAATAATGAAGAACGAAAAGAAAAGAAAAGAGACGGAAGTTTAGGGTTTAATTTCATTCTGCACATAAAATAACCCTAGTTCACCTTTTATATCTAAGGACCCTGGTTGATTCGACCTACGATTCGGGAAAGAATCAACAAGAAAACCGAAAAGGAGCTTATAATTTTGCTCGACTCGATTAATAAATAAGCGGGCCAAGCCCAATAATTCAAATAAAATAAAATACAAAATACTACTTATAAGTAATAAAATCGCAAACTTCTTTGGCTCTCTTGTGCGTCGTTTGGAACGTCCCGTTCTTCCCACATCGTCATCAAGCAGTGCTCTTTTCCACTCGCGTATCGACGTCACTATCTCCCGGACGTTGCCTCGTCCATCTCTATAGTTCTTTGGTAAGATTGGAGCGTAATATTCGTATCAACTCCTCCCGGCTTAAGAACATCCTTGTCCTCAAGGATCAAAGAAGGAAAACGACGTTTAATGACCTCCAGTGCTCCATGTAGGATGTAAGCCTTCATCGTCGTCCCGATGTAAAAGTCCTTCCTCACAAACCACATCATTGTTCCACACACGACGAATGGCTGACCACTTGAAGGGACGAGAAACAACTCGACCACGAGCGAAGAAAGTGGGAAAAACAGCCGGTTCCGAAATTCCACCTTCAATAAACGGCCGCAGCAGGCTAACATGAAAGACATCATGTATACGACTATTGTCCGGAAGCCCCAAACGGTAAGCCACAGCACCAATCCTTTCCAGGATTTCAAACGGACCATAAAAACGCCGAGATAACTTTGCCGAGATTGGACGGGCAAACGAGTGTTGACGATACAATTGCAACTTCAGAAGTACTTGATCACCTCCTGCAAACTCAACATCACGCCTACTTTTGTTCGCCGAGGCCGCGCATACTTTGTTGCGCTTTGGCCAAATTCTTACGTAACCATACCGAAATTGGCCGTTGGCGAATCAAATCGGCGATGCCATTGGGACAAGATGGGGATGGCGTCGTAGCGACTAAAGGCGGCGGTTCCGTCCGTCAACGCGATGAAATGGTGAAGTCCCGAGACCTTCATGATGAAAGCGGTTTAACACCAATTCACCCATGGAAGATAGTTCGTCCAAGTGTTAGGACGATCGACCACAAAGCCCCAAATATTGCTCCAAACCTCGATTGCGGACCTCCGTTTGTCCATCGGATTGGGGATGATAAGCGGTAGTGAAATGCAATTTGGTTCCGCCACTACAACAAAAAAGTGATTTCAGGACACCGAAAAGTGCCCCAATATATACCCTTTTGGGGCACTTATGATTTTCGGGGCACTTATCATATATGCCTCCAAGTATCGTGTCCCAAAAGAGTTCTGGACACTTTTTTAAGTGCCTCTAAACCAATAAATTTCCAATCACTTTAATATGTCTCAAAATTGATTTTTCGAGGCACATATAGGTGCCCTAAATAAATTAAAATTTATGTTGATAAATCTATGGGAGCATTTATTTGTGTCTATAAAACATAAATTTAGGGACACAAAATGTGTAGCATCAACATTCATTCTAAATTTGATGCACATAATGTGTCGCATAAAACCTCATATGTCAATAAAGTAACATTACGAGACACTTATATTTGTCTTTAGGTGAATGCATTAGGCACTTATTTGAGCTTTCATATAAACTAGGGTCACTTTTATGTGTAGTATTAAAAGATTTGTGCCTCCAAATTAGCATATTAAGGCTCTTATAAGCACATTGTATTATAAATCTATGTCTTGTGATGGTACATTTTGATAACCCTTATTACACAAAAATATAACCATATCTTTGCTTGTATATTCACTCATACAAAAAAATACAAGGTGCTCTTCAGTCACATCTATTCCTCAATACACCAAAACATTTAAGGATAAGCAATGCAATGATTTAAAGAAAGCAGCTTCAAAAAAGGGTCATTGATCCACTGAATTAGAAATAAATTTCTAGCATCCATTTCACATATAGCCGACAGCCTAACTATGGTGTCATCTTCCACTAACAATGTGAAATATAATTTTAGTCCTACTGTAATTACAAAGTGTGTGCTAATATACAAAATAATCTTCTGGTAGGTCCAGCCTGAGATAACTAAGACCAGAGCATACATAATTCCATAAACAAAAGATAGATTCTCATTTTTCAATATTCAATCCTAAAGCGAATGAACACATAATCAAAACATGTGGAGATTGAAGGAGAATGAACACAATCAAAACATGATAAACTTGTTTTACCAAATTAGCATTTGCTTCAAGGCCCTGTAAAATGTAATCCCACGTGAATTCTAATCCTCTGGCACCCACCCAAAGAGGAGCCGGCCTATGAAGGACAGTCAGCAAAAGCCCAACCTGCCAACAAAATAAACAGAACATTAATGCCAAAGGGAAGAAACTTGAAAGTCGAGCAAAGTAGAAAAATGAATTTTGGCTGTAATCAACGACCGTTTCTTCTCTTCTATCAACAAAATCCTCAAATCAAATGAAAATGCAAGCATTCAGCTGTTAAAATGCATAAACTTCAAAAGGGGAATAGGATCCTTTACATAATATGCATAACCAGCTTCTACTGGGTATTATTTTAGTTCCCACAAACTAAGTTCTGGATGTATGATGTCTACAATCAATTTTCATAAAAGAATGATGTGAAGAGTAGAGAGAGAGAGAAGTAAAGTGGATAAGAAGGTGTTGGATGGAAGATATCAGCCAAATTGAATGCATGGACTAGTAACAGAATAGCTTGAAAGCTCTTAAGGCCTGCTGTGGAATAGCAAAAATACAGAAAGTCCTAGATATTTACTGGGTGTCCAAGTCATTTGTGATAAGCATATAGATAGCTGAGGCTCTTCTTTAAGTATTCATTAACTATAGAGCGGAAATATCTCAAAAGTTATTCTCTCTTGCATTGCCACGATCGAAGCAAACTGAAGGATAGAAGGAGTTATCCAAATGCATATTCTTAATAATTGGTGTTATCAAATTTTATGAGCTAGTTAATATGTTATCTCTGAATCTAAAAATAAATACTCATTTGGCAAGCCGAGATGCAATAGCATTAAAACACATGAAGTACATGAGACTCACTTCTCCAAGACTCATGAATAAAAGAAGACGGATTTTATTTACTTCTTCTTTGTCGGGTTTTTCTTCGATATTTTGGTCTGTCAAGGCCTGCTTGCTCCTGACAGCAGGTTTGCTCTCAGCATTGTCCCAGTAAAGCTGTCGAATAATATCAAGTACACGAGGAAGCCTACAAAGACTCTTGAACAACCTCGGATCATTATCAACTTGCTGGATAAGGAACATTTATAGCTCATGTTGCACCTTGTAAGCTGTGTGGACCCAGATATAAGGGTTTAGAAAGACATAAGAAATATCATCTTTCATCAGCAATTCAGACAAGCCTGGAGGTGAATATGAAGCAGTTAGAGACAGTGCACGGAGTTTGAAGACAAACATATGATCTTTATACACACTAGCTGAAAAAAATTGATAGGCAGTTTAGGCTTCATATTTTACCACCATTAGAAACAACACCAAATAAATGCTTCAATGCTGAAAGTGTTTCCAGATTTAGCTGATTGGCTGGAGCTTCTTGCAGCAAAAATCCCAATACAGAAAATCCAGAAAGTAATAGCATCTGCTGTTGATTGGATAAATTATCATCCAAGACCGATGCTATTAGCTTAATAGTTTCAACAGTCAAATGTCCCTGGGTAATAGGAGGTAACAAAATCTCGTCCACCTGTTCGCTTCCATCTTTTACATACATTTCAGACTGTGTTAAAAGAGGGAAAAATACAGAAACTCCACCAACACAATAAATAATCTGCTGCAAAAGCCGTCGAGAGCACAGCTGGGTGCCACCCAATACAGTTACTTCTAAAGTCCTCTTAAAAAAAAGCATTAGTTGTATGAAGCAGTCACCTTAAGAAAAAAACAACTTAGTCAGAGCAGCATTGTATTCGACAAGAGGTTTCAAACATCTAATTGCATTTCTAACTATAGACAGAAGCCAAATACTATCAAATTCGCACATTCATGCAAACACAAAACCGAAAAAAATCTACTTCGGCAGACATTTGGCCCATCGTGAACTTCACAAGAAGAATCTATGTTTCCAAAAGGTCAAAGATCTCTAACACAGAACTAAGCTGGCTTTAGTTCATCACTTTAATCGATTTAGGAAGCATTTTAAAACATAGATTCTTATTGTGAATCACCAAGTCTGCTATCTAAACCATCCATAAATGTCATGTCTTGAGTTGAAATTTATTCGTAATTGTCTAAAATAAATCCAGCTTACCTTCAAAAGTCAGACACTAAAGAAGCCTGATCGGAAGTATCTAAGGGTCATTTCTCCAGCGTAGAGGAGTATAGGGACAAAAAGATACATACATCTCTGCAATGTTAAGAAAATTCATGGCATTAATCTTGAGCTCGAGTTTCATAACGCTTTTAAGTGTAAATCCTAGCTAACATATGGATACCGTCTTTTGTACAAGTGGTGAACAAGATAAAGGAATGTGCCATGGATGATGAGCAAGATGTGCCGAGTTGCCAATGTAAAAGCAATGATCATAAGGATCCCTGTCACACCTTCACTCCCTTTAACAAGGTCCATGTACTGTGGCTTGAGATGACCAAAATCATGAGTCATATACAGGTTGTATTTATAATTGGACTCATTTATAAGCCTTGGAAAGTTGCAACAAGGTGGTTTCCTATAATACAATGGGATATCACTTACATAGGAACACATAACAATGGACCGGAAGGCCTTGTCCAATGAAATTGAATTTCAGAAAAGAAAAGAAAAATGAACAATTTTATAAAAACGAACAAAATTAGGCGAAATCAGAATTCAAAAACTGATATGGGAAAACAAAGGCATAGCCTTACCTCACGGCTTTCTTCAGATTTACCTTTGCTTTGATGATGAATTTTGAAAAAGAAAAGCACACGAATAGAATTGAATTGGGTGAAATTAAACTTCAATAAAATAATTAACAAAACTTGAAGCATACCTTACATTTTCATTCAGATTGAAGACGAAAAACTGTTGGATGAACTTTTGAAGTTTGGATTAAGGAAGAGATTTGTGAGCTTCTTGTTAAAGGGCTTTAGAGGAAGGACATGCTTCAGGAGATCCGAATCCTTCGACCGCATTCGTTGAATCACCAGAACAACGATTTCACACAAATAAACATCACATAATCATTCAAAAACAGGGGAAAGCGAGAAGTAAATTACAATTACTCAACACGAACACCGAGAAGGAAAGAAATCCATGGGGTGGTGGCTGCTATAGGCGGACGACAGCGAAGGTGTGAGATGCGGCAACTGCTGTAGGCGGACATCAACGCAAACAATGACGACGATGTTGTTGGGGACGAGCAACGACGTGAGGCATGGACGATTGACGAAGTCCTAGATGAAAAATTGAGAGGAGAAAGATGATATTTCATTGGAAAAGAGGGATAGAGAGAGAGAGGCGCAGGATTCAGGAAGAGTGAATGAAAGAAAATTTGATAAGGGCTCAAAATCAATTACGGCTTTTAGTTCCAAAATAGCACTCCTTCAATTTTTATTAAAATATAAATATCAGAGAAAAAATATTCGTGCCTCTAAACTTTATATATATTTGACTAATTGACCCAACAATATATTTTGGAGACAATTAGTAAAAAGTGTCTCTAAATAAGTGCCCTAATATCCAATTTTTGTTGTAGTGCGCTCAAACGTAACATATTCTCCCATACCTCGTTTAGGAACACCGAATCCCTATCCGACACAAGTGTGGCTGGAAAACCATGATGTTTGACTACAGTGTCAATAAAAAGATTCGCCACACGCCATGCATCAAATCGGGTTGGAAGCGGGGCGAAATGGGCATATTTGGAAAGGCGATCAACAACCACCATTATCGCCGTGTAGCCCCTCGACTGTGGAAGCCCCGTAATAAAATCCATTGACACATCTTCCCATACTTGCGATGGAATAGGCAGCGGCTGAAGTAAACCTGCTGGTTTCTGGGTAGAATATTTAGTCGTTTGGCAATCGTAACATGCTGCCACAAATTGTTTAACATCAGCACGCATCCCTTTCCAATAGAAAGCTGAGGCTAGACGACGAAAAGTACGATCAACTCCCGATGACCCGCTGCAGGAGTAGAATGATGCTCGTAAAGGAGAGCAGGTTTGGTGACGGACGAAGAAGCAACGAAAATTTGCCGACCACGATACACAAGACCGTCGCGAAGCAAGAAACCCGGCGGAGCCGTTCCGTTCTGAATGTGCACACACAACTCTTGCAGCTCGTCCAACTGACGAACATCCTCCCGTAACAACTCCAAGATATCCGGTAGCGGCTGTGACACGGCCAAGAATAACAATAAATCCGCAGCACCCAGAGAACGATCATCATCGCGACGGGAAAGCGCATCCGCTACTCGATTGGAAACACCGGTTTTATACTCAATCCGAAATTTATAACCCATCAATTTTCGAGCATATAGCTGCTGATCAGGAGTCTGAATGATTTGCTGTAATAATTCCCGCAAGCTCTTTTGATCCGTACGAATAACAAACTCTCGTCCCAAAGAACATCGCCCACTTCGCATTGCTTGACAATTGCATATAATTCTTTATGGTAAGTTGAAATGACACGGCGGCGAGGACCCAATTTCTTGCTAAAGAAGGCAAGCGGATGATTGTCCTGTAATAAAACCGCACCGATACCCACATCCGAGGCATCCGTCTAGACCACAAAAGGCTTTGTGAAGTCTGGTAAACGAAGAACAAGGGCGGATGTCATTGCCGTTTTCAACGCCTGGAAGCTTGTGGCTGCTGCCGAAGTCCATTCAAAGGCATCTGTTTTGAGTAAATCCGTCATGCTGGTTATGATGGCTGCCGTGGTTGGAGGCAAGCTTCGGAGGTCGCGTCCAGTCCAAGGCCGACGAACGGACTGCCCTTGCCTATCCGCCGCGCTATCGAACTCGGAGGCGAGAGCCATGGCCGCTGCCACTGTCGGCGGGTGCTGAAAACGGACCTGATTCTTCACCGGTTGTCGGAGGCCGCCGAGATAAATAGGGAGCAAGGTCGACTCCGGAAGACCCTGTATATGATTCAACATGCCTTCAAATTCTTTGTGATACTCAGCTAAAGAACCGGTTTGAGTAAGTTTGGCCAGTAGCTCAATGTAGTTGACGAAATAGTGCTGGTCGAAACGGCGACGGACATCCTCTAAGAACTGGGACCACGAGACTAGCGGGTTGTTGGCTCGATATGAAAAAATCCAGTCAGAAGCCGGTGGTGAGAAGAGCATCACCACGTAGTGGAGGCGCTGCGCGTCAGGAAGCCTGATATGATCAAAATAATATTGAATGCGTGTCACCCAACTTTGTGCTTCGGACCCATCGAAAAGTGGAGGATCCATTTTGATGAGGCGTGTGTGATCGACTGTAGAAGACGACATGAAGGGGCGGCCGTGTTGCTGATCCCAAGAGGAACGAGATGTTGTTACTTCCGGTGCGAATCGGGCGGCGGTGGGTCCCATGATGTAAGAGGGCGAGAAGCCGAGTTGCTCGCAGAAAACCCGGGTGGTGGTGGTGCGAATGATGGTGACGCCGTGGGTGGAAGAGGAGGTATCGAAACCGTGACGGCGGGCATCACACCCGTACCAGGGCTCCAGGCGGATGATTGCCAAGAAAAGGGGGATCGGGTTCGGGCCGAGGCGGTGGCGGCTGCGCAGCCCATCGTCGATCCGATGCGTCGAGGCGGGCTTCCATGCGCTGTAGCATGGTGATAACATGGTCCAAGGAGGCCGGTGCTGCCGTAGAGGAGGAACCCGAGGCGTTCGACGTCGGCATCGCTGGTGGCGGAACCGAGGTTGAGAGAGGCGTCGACGAACCCGATGGAAAAACCATGACAGTGTTCAGCAATGAAAGCACCAATTTGATAAGGTGTGAGCCCTTATCTTCTCCAAGTGAATGAGAGATTCACCCGATGATTCACAATCTGCAGTCGCGAGCTATACTCGTCGATCAGGCAGGCAAAATAATGAAGAACGAAAAGAAAAGAGACGGAAGTTTAGGGTTTAATTTCATTCCGCACATAAAATAACCCTAGTTCACCTTTTATATCTAAGGACCCTGGTTGATTCGACCTACGATTCGGGAAAGAATCAACAAGAAAACCCGAAAAGGAGCTTATAATTTTGCTCGACTCGATTAATAAATAAACGGGCCAAGCCCAATAATTCGAAATAAAATAAAATACAAAATACTACTTATAAGTAATAAAATCTGCAAACTTCTTTGGCTCTCTTGTGCGTCGTTTGGAACGTCCCGTTCTTCCCACATCGTCATCAAGCACAGGCTCTTTTCCACTCGCATCGTACGTCACTATCTCCGGCGACGTTGCCTCGTCCATCTCTATAGTTGCTGGTAAGATTGGAGATGTAATATTCGTATCAACCTCTCATCCGGTAGAAAGGGGAAAGTTAGTTCGGTAGTTCCTCGTTTGGTAAAGCTTAATTGAACAAATTTCTATCTACGTTGTTTTCTGCTCTGTTAAATTTTCCAGGTTTGCATGTAAATTATTATTCACCAACCATGGATACAAATAACACGGATTGAAACAAGACAAAAAAAAAAATTCCCTCGTGATCAATACAATGCAGAAATGAAAGATTTGTTGTTAATTCATTTTTGTTTCAAAAATTCGTTGGATTCTTGACAATCATAATCAATATCTCAATGTATCCTATAATTTGTGTGTCACTATGTCCCACTATTATATCTATTATTTTAATAATATTTTATCAAAATAAAATTTTATAATATTATGCATCATATATAATTTTATTTTAAAATAATAATTTTTAAGAATCATATACCCTAACTTTAGATTTATCAACCCTAATAAAGAATTATTAACAAATAGAAGTGAAATTAAATAATAAAAAATAATTATATACCCTAATTGGATAGAGTAAACCCAAGATAATTACGACAAAATTAAACTAAAGCATACAAAATTGAAATTAAAGAAAACAAATATGAAAAAATACCATAAAAATTGAAAGTGGGATACAAAGTGAGACACCAATTATGAAACACTGGATCTCACTCCTCTCTCTAATATTATCTTTCTCGTTTAGTTATCCGAAAATTTATGTAACTAAACTTTTAGTTTTCTAAATTTTTCTGTTCGTAACTTTTTAAAATTTAACGAGTTATTAATTTGTCTAATATAGATTAACATAGTCGTTCTCCTAAACTATAGAACATCAACAACAAATAAAAAAAATAGTAATCGAATTTTATAATAAATGCACACTTTTATAATAGTAATAGATAAATAGATATGTATAATTAATATATCATACTCCACTATTACCCCTAACTTAAATATATAATAGGCAAATAAAATTTTGTAAAACAAGGCTATTTTATAATAGGTATAGGTGTAGATTATTATATTTAACATAATTAGCTTAAATAAATTTTCTGAAAAATTATAAAAGAATCAACCATTTCATATGATAACCTGTCATAATGCACTTACAATGGAATATGTATCCACATTCACTCTAAGCTACGTATATGCGACTGAATACTGATCATAGTCTCGTGATCATATTCACAATCCATTTGTAAAATACTTCACGTGGTGTCCACAGTTGAATGCCCACTGCATGTCATGCAACACCACAATGCACACACCGATCCTCTCTTTATCCTACTCCCAACTTACAGCAATATCAATATCAATATCAATACAAATGCAATGCGCCCCGGCTCTTAAATTTGTGTTTACAGCGAATCAAACCACAGCTACCTTTTTCATTTAATTTGTAAAGTGCATAAAATGCTAAAATCTTGAGTTTCTGATATACAAGAAGAAGTGAAAATTTAGTATGCTTATCGAATGAATATATATATATGTCAATTGAAAGAGGAGCAGACCCTCCTAATCTGGCCTTTGGATCCCGTCCACACCCCAATCCTCCCCATTTTTATCATGGAAGCAGCGAAGTCCTTCTGGAACGACGGGCTGAGAAGCCCGGAATAAGAATCGACCACTCTTCTTGTGGCCTCATCTTGATAAAGCGTTGCATCAGACTGCAGCACAGCCATTCCACTCCTTATGTTGTCCAGTATTTGGGTGTCGAACACCTTCTCGCTGCCTCTGTCCATCGCCAAACGGACGTTCGCATCTCCGTTTCTCGGGCACGTCGACTTTAGCTCCGGCAGGAACCCCGGGTTTATGGAGGGTCTGACCCGCTGTTGCTCGGAAACTCGTACAGCCTTTGCTTCACAAAGAAACATGCTGTGGTGCCGATGGTATGCGCACCTGCAATACTTATCATATGATCAAGAATTGTGTGTGAGAGACAGAGAGAGAATTAATTGGTATGTAATATATATACCACTAAGAACCACAAGATCCTTCTCCGTAAGGCCTTTAGCTAAAAATTTAGCTTTGAGTTTGTGAATAGAATCCGCGACATCAGGCAAATGAGCCGCCAATGTTACATTCGACACCAAACCATCTCTTCTGCCTGTCTCCACATCGTACCATGGCCCTTGTGACTGAAATATTAAAACACATGAAATAAAACCACTTCTCTCTCTAAATCATAATTGCAATTCATGGTACGTAGTAAATCAATTACAAAGAAAACAGCATCTCTTGCAGCCAAAGCAACAATGTCCGAACAAGAAACAACGCCGGGGCAGACGCCTTCCAGCTGAGCTTTCGCCGTCTCTATCACATCGAACCCTTGAACGCCTTGATGCCCAGACGCTCGCCTCTCATCCACTTCCAACCCTCTATCTATCAGAATCGACCCATCGCATCCCTAATCAACGCTCCAGATTGAGTTTAACATACTTCAAGATGAAAAAGTTTCTATTTGATTAGACATATATAATGCAAGAGAGAGAGTAGTAATGACATGAACAAAGCAGTCGTGAAAATGAAGCCTGAGCAAGACAGGGAAATTGTTTTGGTCGGAGATGGCGGCTTCACGGACTACGCTGCGGACTATAGTCTCCGCGATGGGGCAGCTCTTGTTGTAGAAACCCACACGCAGCTTGCCTTCAGAACCACCCAATAAACAACTCATTGTCACTGCAACAATTACAATTACAATTACAATTACATAACCACCCATTTTTTTTCCTTTCAGCTTCTTCACAATACATATAATAATGTATTGAGTAACGCTGTTTTATGTTGTATTCAGTGAGAGAGAACGAAAAGGTATGTATAGGTTAAAGACAGCAATCGTATAAACGGTGAGACGTAGAATGTAGGCCTTTTTATATGTAAAAGGATTACCAAATTCTTCAATTACTAAATTGTAATAGGGCTCTCAATCTTTTGGTTGGTTTAATTAAGGTCTCAAGCTTTGCATGTTGTCACAGTTGAGTCCTCAGATTTTCATCTACTTCAATTGAGTCCTCGAACTTTATTTTATGTTATTGTTATATCCTTAAATAATCACATGCAGACACTTCAAAATCCAGTTATATATCAAAATAACTTTAAGAACCGATCTAAACTAAGTAAAAAGTGTGACAAGTATGATAATCTAGTGCCAAGTGTGAGTACCAGATTGAACTAATGATAATTAAATTAATCAACTACAGGCGTGCATAGTTATTATATTCCATGTATAATAATTTGTTTTTAAGTTATAAGCAAGAACTTTCTAGCATAAACAGGATTCCTTTTTGCTTTAGCACAATGCGCAAAGAATATATTCTGTGATATATATTAAGGCTTTTTCACTGTAATCGTCTTAACAAAAATAAAAATTTGTACCTAGCAATTATAGACCCAGAAACAGCATAATGGAGTGGAAATGGGCCAAATGGCGCGCGCGCACACAGAAGTACATATTACAATATGAAGTGAAAAAAATTAAGGCGTTGAGAATTTGAAGCATTAAATAGTAATTATTGCACATAAGTCAAAAAGATAGGAATGAGAAAAGCTGTCAGAAATTATATTTGGCAGCACTATAGTGAAAAATCGCAAAGTGTCGAACTGGATTATGCATGTCCGATTTTTATGGTTTGTCTGGTTATAGTAGTATTCCTATGTTGTCTTCATTTCTTATATAGAAAACCAAGTTCTATACGTCTCTCTCTCGGCTGTTTATCTCATGAATCAGCAAACTTTTGTCACTCACGAGTATTTTAATATGTTTAATCCTTTTTCTGGTTTAATAGTTCTTGCGTAGTTTACTTAGGCTCTGCTTTCTAAAGCTGCATTCATTATAATTAAATTGCTGAATTATTATAAAATGCATTCTTTTTTTTCAAAAGCTATAGAATTTCCCCATATTACAAAAAGCTTACCCAGTTAACTGGATAAACCAAACTCTTCATTTTTCTATGGGACAAGCTGTCGTGGCTCATTTTGCTCCATCCAATTGCTGAATAAAAGAAACGGACGTTGAGATGAGTCTTCAGATGCAGACGCACATTTCACTTGCACATAAAATGCTTGTAATAGATATAGTAAACAGGACTATTTCTCTAATTTATCTGGATACAATGTGGAAGGATAAAAGGCACTTCAAAGAAACCAAAAAGGATGGCTTAAGATGTATTTGGACATCAGGTTTCACCAATGAGAATGAAAAGGAAATACATCAAACTAAACCACAAAATTTGGTCATTTTGGACACTAGATTTAGGAAAACATATTCAGTATTTTTCCTTGCTTAAATCCAATGCTGGAAGAATGTTGCAACTAAAAAGAATCATAACTTAAATCGCCAGACTAATCATGTTTAATTAAAGGGGTGGTCTGCACCACCCCTAATTAACTAATTAATTAATTTTAATTAATTAATTAATTAATTAATTAATTAATTAAATAGAATTTAATTAATTCTATTTAATTTATTAATTAACTAAATTAATTTTAATTAAAATTAATTAGTTTAATAAAATTTAATTGTAAATTAATAAATAATAATTTTGAATTAATATATCTTATTTTGAATTAATAAACCCTATTAATTGTGAAATAATAAACCCTAATCGTGAATTAATAAACCCTAATTTTGAATTAATAAACCCTATTTGGAATTAATAAACCCTAATTTTGAATAATAAACCCTAATTTTGAATTAATAAACTCTAATTGGAAATAATAAACCATAATTTTGAATAATAAACCTTAATTTTTATAATAAACCCTAGTTGTGAATTAATAAACCATAACTTTGAATTAATAAACTCTACTTGTGAATTAATAAACTCTAATTATGAATTAATAAACCTCAATAATGAATTAATAAACCATAATTATGAATTAATAAATTCAAATTTTGAATTTAAAATATAATTAAAAATTAATAAATTTAATTATACATTAACAAAATCGAATTATCCTTACTCACCATAATTAATATATAATTATTTTAACAAAAAAACAATGGTAGTTTCACTATGGCGTTCACTCACCCAAGTTTTTGTCTTAATTAAATGAAACTAACTATCAAAACCAGCGATAAAACATGCTTCAAAAGGGTAAATTCAGGATACATGAAAGCACATTGTACAAACCATAGCTACATACATGTAAATAAGCCAAGAAATCAGAGGTGGAGTTACGTGAGGGCCAGAAGGCCACTAGGGGGTTGGGTGGGTATGAGCCCCCAAGATTTTTTAAATATTTTAATAGTATATATGTATTATGATATTTAATAATTAAAATATATAAAAAAAGAAGAATTATATTGATATGTTGAGGAAGAATGTGTGAATTACATAACAAAACAGTGATAATTCTCAACTCAAAGTGCTCATCTTCTTCTTTTTCTTAAAATTTAAAATTTTAAATTCTAAATATATATTTTTTGTTTTTTTTTTAGTTTATACTCTCTCTGTCCACCAAAATTGTTCCTTGATTTTGGTGATATAAGTTTTAATAAATTGTAATGAGTGTAAAGTAAGTGGTTTAAAAATATGGATCAGGATGATAATAAATGAATATATTAATGGAAAATAGGTTTTAAAAGGTAGATCATGAGAGGTTTTTTTTTAAAAATAAGTAGATAGGTTTAGGGTAAAAATATGAAGTTGATGTTTCCAAAAAAATGAATGTGAACATTTTTTATGGACGGACCAAAATGGAATTAAATGAACATATTTGGTAGACGGATGAAGTATATTATTTTGAATTTAGATTTAGGATTCATTGTTGATTTGTGATAGATACAAGAAAATCAAGAATTGAGTTTTATAAAGTGATACTTCCTCCGTCCAAAGTAAATGTATCACTTGCAGATGATATAAGTTTTAATAAAATTATTGATAGATGGTGTTTGAGTGGAGAAAAAATCTCATAATGTGTTAGGTTGTGAGTGGTATAAATGATTTTTTGATAAATATATTTACAAATAAAAATAAAAATGATATATATATATATATATGAATTGGTTCATATACAATCTTAACATATATAAATGAGAACAAATCATATCTATTAAATTTGAAGATTTAGAATTATTTTTAAGTATGCATCTGAATGAGTTATATGTATATTTCTGTATATAATTGTGCATCTACGATATAATTTGTGTGTTGAATCTGAAGCGTCCATATTGATTTATCAATTATTGATATTTGTCCTTATGTTTACACTATAATGAGTGTTCAAACGATAACCACTCTCTATGTATATATGAATCAATGGGCTGGATCTGGATCTCAGAAATCAAGATGTAGATCCAGATCCAAATTTTAAAGGAATGGTCCGGATCAGATTCATATATGTCAGATCTTATTTTTTGAAGATTCAGATCCCAAAAACTAGATCTGAATTTATAGATCTAGACTTGATCCAAAATCTACTGTCATCTCTAATAATGATCAAGAACAAAAAGAGCCTAGGCTCCGGAGCATAATGATCCGAAACCCCAATTTTATTCATTATCATTTCCACTCGATAAACATAATGAAGAATCAAACTTATTTATTGTGTAAAATTTGAGAGTGATGGTGAATGAGAAAGAGACGAAGACTTTGATTGTTAGATAGTTTCTGTTTTTATCCTTTTTATATATATTTTTGCATCTGTGCATCAAAACCTGATGAACAATATAATTTCTACATTATTTTATATTTATTGAAAAAAAATTCACCTCAGATTAAAGTTCATAATTTTATTTTATTTCAGTGATTTTTGTAGTAAGATACAATCAAGTAAAGTACTATAATCTCACCAAAAATAAATCCAATTATCGATTTAAATTTACAAAATTCGAAAAAACCTGTTAAAGGCAATATCAAAATAAAATCTTTTTTAAATTGCCAAAATTGAAAAATCATTTTATATTTGCAAAATTTGAAGTTCAAGATTTTATTTTGGGTTAATAGTAATTTTAACTTCCCAATTCTATTTAAAATTATTAATTAAAACTAGTTAATATGTTTCTTAATACGATTATAAGAATCCGAAAAAAATTGTACTATCATTAATATCAATAAAATATTTTAATTCTCTTAACACGTAGAAGTTGAATCAAACATGAAAATCTAAAATTAAGGAATCAGATTACTTCCACAAATTAGTTTCCTTACCGACTCAAAGAGCCCTAACTATTTATAGAGCACTCACTCTCTTCAAAACTTCCTAAGATAAGTTATTAGCGTTGGTATAAAGAGTACAAACAGAACATAAAGTGATAAAACCAAAGTGTGCAATATTTAACCTAAACGTATTTCCCCCTATATTTAGGTTTGGAGCTGATCTTCTCACCTGTTACATCAGCAGGGCAAAAAACTGCTGAATGCAAGTTCCCATCTTCTAACCACTTGAGGTGGTTTTCTTTGAACTCCAGATGCCTGAGCCTCGCCGTCGACTCAATCTCTTGAGTGTACGGCGCAACCTTAACCATGGTTAGCAAGACCCTGCTGTATCTGAAGCTGAGTATTTGCTCGCATGTTGCGACCAATTCGAAACACGGGTGGTCCGGGAAGGTTGGATCTGGTGAGTCCTCGTCTCTTAGAACAGGGTAGAAGTAGACGAGGCGGCCACCCATCACAAGCATCCTAGCAGCAAGGTCAAGCAAATCGTGCACGCACTCCACTAAGCTGTAAGGAGCTGTAGAGGGTATGTGGTCAGTCCTTTTATCATCAGGAACTACGTAAGGATCCACAGTGCCTTTTAAGAGCTTCCGTCCACCGGATTTTCGTCCCCCAGCACGAACCCCGTAAGGAGGATCACAAATTATGGCATCAAACACCTGAAACATCACAGATTCAGTAACAAGGGAAAAATAATGTGTATAGTTGACCAAATAGTAATCAAGCAATAGAACAAAAGCATTTTCAGGAGACAAAGTTATCATCACAAGCAAGCGGAGAAAAGTTCTCTAGCAGAAACGAAACTATGATCTTCTGCTGCTGCCTCGAGTACTCAAAAGAATAAAATTATTCATTCAACAAAAAATTTACTTGTGTTTATTGTCTAGAGAAGAAAATAATCTTGATGAGAGCACAATCACTCTGAAAGGGACCAAAAACTCTTGAGCATATATTTTAATAGAGCAAAAACACTAAAACAAAATAATGATAGCTGGAGTCATGGGTACTGATTCCAATCGATACCTCAAGAAAGAAAAAAAGGAAAAAAAAGAAAAAGAAAAAAAAAGGCAGAGATAATTGGAATTGGACGTGTTATATCAGATAAACATGGTTGTAAAATGAATGCAATAGTTACCTAATTGGAAATGTAAGAGATTACATAGTCCGCCGGGCATTTCAATTTTAATGGCCAAACCAGAAAATCTCAGATTCCATAACATGGAGAGAGATTGATTTCAAAACTGAGAAAAATGAAGCTGGAACGAGACAGTATTGAGGAGCCTAGACCATGAGCAATAACAAATCCAAAATGGTCAATTAAGATACAAGCACAAAGAAAATTCCTGGAATCCAGCTAAAACAGTACCTAAGCTTGTCATCCCTAAAGAAGGGGCAGAGTTCAAATAGATTTACGACCATAAATGTATGACTGCTTCCACAGATGTGTAAGATTGCGGATTTAGATAAGTAGATACACAAGATGTTTTATGGTCTAGAATAGTGGCTCATACTATTGCCCATTAATAATGACAAGGTACAAAAGAAACTTTAGAGTTCTAGTCATCATAAGGACTCTATCCTTTAGATCTTCCAGAAGAATAAGAAAAGTAATATACTATTACTAACCAATGAAAGGCCACAATAACGCACACTAAGATTACAACAAGGGTGAGAAGATAAAAAGTGAGAACTCGACAAAAAACCAGTCAAGAGCTGTTCATTACTTAAGCAAAAACTCCTCTAGAGAAAAAAAAAATAAAAAGTCCATTTTAAGAAATAGTCTTAGGAACATCCATCATCCATCAAAATGAAATGACAATAAAAGTAATACATAAGGTTTGCACATCATCCCAGTTAGATGAATGAAACAAATGCAAGGGTATTCAGATATTTAAACTAATATTTTTCTTCTTTTCAACGTTAAAGCTTTCAAGAATGTTTTGTAGAAGCATGTTGCATATACAACCATTACATGAGAAACATATCAATCAGAGGTACAAAAGTGTTACCTCTTTTAAACCAGCACGCCATGGAGGAAGATTATTATCAGCCCTCAATAAAGATACCGGCATTGGCAATCCATACTGCACTACGATGAAACTGTAGTCAGGTTTATAGAAAATCAGTATTTCCAGAAAAGTAAGGAAATTTCTGAATGATTTCAGTCACATTTTTATAAATTGCACTCTTAACTCCTCACCCCACATAATCGAATTTTATCTACAGTTTTAACCATCAATACTCTAGGCAAATAAATGAAGGTTTCACTATCTAATGTATGCAAGAAACAATGTAGAAAGGGGAAAACAAAGACAGAAAAAAATTGTGAATGACCGAAGAAAGGGCACTCAGCAGACAAGTATCAAATGTTAATTGGAAGAGCCAGAAGAAAAGGAGAAATAAAAAAACAAACAAGACCTGCTTAAAATTGCTCCAGACATTGCAATCAGGACCACGACCATCACGCACTACTCGGATGTCAATATCTGCACCCTAAATTGTTTACATCAGTGAAGGGGAAAATAAACCCATTCTAATTAACTGAAAAACAATGTAGTTGCAAAATAAGAAGTTTAATAGAAAGTTTTCTAACCATTGTCATTGCTCCAAAATGAGCAGCCGCAACTAGAATGCTTCCTGTACCAACAAAAGGATCATACACCAGTTTTCCAGGTTTGGCCTGTGCTTGATTTGCCATCAGGAAAGCTATTTCTGCATCCATGGCCGTCGGGCCAAGATATCTGCGGCTTTTTAGCTGATAAGTTTGCAAGATCTTCCTATCAGAAGCACCTACTTCCCGGCCAAAAAAGATTCTCCTTTGGGATGCAGGAGGAAGCCCATTTTTATCTCCATAATCATCGTTATCAATAAGACAGAATTTATGATCAGGATTCCGTAGATTCACCCGTCCCTGAAAGATACTAGTTTAGAAGTTGGCAAAACTTCCATATGTATACAAAGAGATATATAATAGTTCCAAAACCTCCCTCTAGTCCTTATTCCTCACTTTGTCATAATATTGGTGAAATAATTAAGATGTATCAATCCTCAAGTAGGGAACCTGTACTATCAAACAGATTGCTAAGTAACTTATAGTACTCCTCCGTCCACCATATTCGTTCCTTGATTTTGGTGACACGGGTTTTAATAAATTGTAATGAGTGTAAAGTAAGTGGAGATAATAAATGAATAGATTAGTAGATAATGAGATTAAAAGGTGTGCCATAGGGATAATAAATAAATATATTAATGGATAGTGGGTGTAAAAAGGTGGGTCATGAGAGCCATGAGTGGTTGCTTTGTAAATAAGTGGATAGGTTTAGAGTAAAAATATGAAATTGATGTTTCCAAAAAAGGAAAGTGAACATTTTTTTTGGACGTACCTAAATGGAATTAAATGAACATATTTGGTGGACAGATGGAGTATCATTTTTAATGGTTTAGGTAGTACTGGATAAATGTTCTTATCAATCGGACCAAACATAGTTACAGAGTAGAAGTTCATAACTTCTTTAACTTCTTCTTACTACACAAGCAAGAGAATGAAACAGGAGTTTTATTACACTGGTATTGAGTACAAATAAACAACAAATCTAAGATCTTAGCATGAACCACCTATTCTAGTCCAACATTCATCAAACTATAAAAAGCCGTCTTGCCTCCGTAGTAAAGTTTAGTTGATAACATACTGCTCTAAATAAATCCAGAGATAAAACATCAATTCTCCAAACAGATCGTATCCTACAGCTATAAGAATCGTATAGATCAGGCCCCTGGGAAAAGCACTCACATAAAGCTGAAATACAAAAATGGCTCCAAAAATTTAGATAGAGCAAAACGAGTTCAAAAGCTTTAGGACAGTACAACTAATTGAGCATTCATCAAAATATTCTGCATATTATTTTCTTTCACCAAGATTTCACAGTGAACAATATTAGAATCAGACCTGAAACGGAACGAACGCCAACTTCTGGATACGTTCGCTTTGCTCGTGAAAGCTTATGGCTTTTCCAAAACTCTCAACACTGATTCTGAATGTGCTGCCAGGACTTAAGTACGCCGTCTTCTGCTCATCTGGATAGCTTCTGACAGCCTCCTCCAGTTCCTTAAAACTCCGTCCTTCCCCCCAAACTTCGTATATTCCCTTCACAAGAATACCTGCCAAGCAGCGATTTCAGTATCTACACAAAAAAAACACATTACAGAAACCAATCCTATATTAAAACAACAATCGAAAGTTCAAGTTTTTAGAAATTCTAAATGCATTGCCAATTCCTTCAACTGATCTTTTTTTTTTGGTTCGGGTAATTACTTCGATTGGCAATGAAGCGGGCCGTCTCTTCGGACGGAAGATCGACGAAATGAAACGGTGAATCCGGATGGTGGTCTTCCGGCAGCCGCCATTGGAGAGGGGTGGCGCCGCTCCGAGCCTCGAAAAGTCCGGCGAGTGACTCGAACTCAGCTTTCCTGTACTCCAACAACCTGTGGTAGAAGACACATAGATACCACATGACGTTTGATCTTTTACTGGAGTAGAAATGCTTGGATAAAGCTTAATGCTATCACTTCTGTAGGGAGTATGAGAATCTGAAGTTGTTGACGGCAGTGATACGACGGCGCAGGAGTTGGGAGTTGGTGAAGTGGTTCCACTCTACAATTGGTAAAACCCCCGAGACAAAACCCTTGAAATTGAACTCTTTCTTCTTTCTTTCTTTCTTTTATTTTTATTTTTTCTTTTCCTTTTTTTTTGAGTTAAAACCCTTGAAATCTCCTTCACTGTGTAAGGTTTTAGAGATGGGAAAACAATAATAAAGTGCAAAATTGAGTATTTAGATAAAACATTTACAATCTATTCAATGTTATCAAATAACCTCAATGGCTCATGTGTTAGTAGAGTTGTTAAAAACTAATCGGTCAACTCAAACTCAATATTTATGTGTCCGTCTAAGAATAAGTTAGGTCGATCTAATTTCACTGGGCTTTAGTCCAAAATTTATTTAGAGCAAATACTTTTATACATAAAACTTCAAATCAAACTACTTTTCACAATTTGATGTGCAAGGGAATTAAAGATTGATATATTTCTTGTATACTCTCCCTTTCCTTTCAATGAAAAGCTATAGACATAAGTGAATCCCTAAGGAAAAATATAGTCTTCCACCAACTCATACCTATCCCATTCATTAATATTTTGCTAAATTCGAAATTTTGACGACATCTCACCCACAAATTCATCATATCCCAATACCATTTGAAATCATCATATCTCATCTCACTTGAAGAGTATCACTGTCCATTCGAAGATTCTTGCTCACAATTGAATGAAAAAAATCGAAAATTCTCCATATCCCACTCAAAAGATCATGTTGAAAATCAAATGCGAAAATTAGCCGAATGTGATAAGTCAACAAGTAGTAGTTCATCCTCTCCACAACCACCACAACATAAGAGGTTAGTAGAGACATCCTACTAAAAAGAAAAGGTTATTTCATTCTCTCTTTATTTAAGATATATACTCCATATTTGAGGTGGCGCGCACAGTCAGAACCATCCCTAATTAGTTTGCACGCAAAAATTAGTTAAGCAAGCATGAATTTTGAAGGGCCACAAATGGTAAAAAGAGACAAAAATGGAGATTTTGATATCCAAACGAGGACAATTTTTGGGGAATTCCATCTTTGCCCCTTTCAAATTTTGACTCTAGATTTCTTGGCCCTAATTAATTCTTATTGGAATTAATGAATCATAATTATAAATTAATAAATTCTAGTTTTGAGCTAATAAATCATAATTGGAATTACTAAACTTTAATTATGAATTAATAAATCCTAATTGTAAATTAATAAATTATAATTAAAAATTAATAAAGCTTAATTAAAAATTAATTAATCCTAATTATCCTTACTAATTCTAATTAATACTTAATCACCGGAATATACAAAAAGAATTAACAGTTGAGAGAAATAAATAAAAAATATGAGAAAGAGAGAAAAAGTACAGAGAGGTGGGTGGGGCCTTAGGGAGAGAAATAATAAAAAAAATTGAATGGTGACAAGAAAAAGGAATAATACTATTTTAATATTCGAAGTTATCATATTATTATTTTTTTGTCGTTTTACTCCACCATTTAATACAAAATATTTGTTATAAATATATAATTATCAAAATAGTATATATAAGTTTACTTTTTATCGAAAGCTTTCTGGTCCGATTAGTCTGATGGGTTAATCCGAAATCGAGAATTTAGGATTATGATTGAAGATTTCTAATTCGAAAAAAGTGTCAACCCAAATGACATGTACCGAATAACTCAACCAGGGGCGGAGCCACGTTGAGGCCTGGGGGGTCCATGGGCCCCAACTTTTTTAGAAAACTACTACTATTATATATCCGTTTATAATATCAAAATATGTTGTAGTGGAACTGATTAAGAATCCCGTCTTCCATCTCCAAGATCGTGGGTTCGAAACTATTCAGCGTTCTTTTTCTTCTTTTCTTTTCTTTTTTCTTCCTTCTCATTTTCCTTTCTTTTCGTTTAGAAACCATTCAGCGTTCTTTTTCTCATTTTCCTTTCTCTTTTCTTCCTTCTCATTTTCCTTTCTCTTTTCTTTTTTTCTTCATTCTCCTTTTTCCTTTCTTTTCGTTTATCTGTTTTGTATCCTTCATTTCTTTTTTCTTTTTTCGTTTTCTTTTTCTTCTTTTCTTTTCTTTTTTCTTCGTTCTCCTTTTTCCTTTCTTTTCGTTTATCTGTTTTGTATACTTCATTTCTTTTTTCTTTTTTTCTTTTTTCGTTTTTCTTTTATTTCTCTATTTTGTACTCTTTATTTTCTTTTCTTTTTTATTTCTCTACTTTGTAATCTTTTTTTTTCTTTTTTCTATAATTTGTTTTACATTGATAAGATAAAAGATATATACAAATAATAAAGTTTTATATGTAAATAAATGATCATTCAATTTTTTAAAGATTATGATAAACTTATTATAATAGTCATTAGTAATATTTATTTAAATTTATTCTAATAAGTTTTATATATGAATTAATTTTAGATTCAATTGTCGATTTGTAATGGGTACAAGAAAATCAAGATTTGAGTTTTGTAAGATAATACCATTTACAATATTAACACTTATAATTTTCTTATTATTTTAATTTTTATAGCTATTATTGATTGATTGTTTAGTTATTTGTAAGTAAATCTTATTATTTTATTTCTGTAAGATATTAAAATATAATGAAGAAGAAATATATTTAGTATAAATAATTACCTCCATTCAAATAATATTACACTATTATTTAAATTATTACTCCATCTGTTCCATTTAAAATATCTCACTTTCCTTTTTGGGTTGTCTCATTACAAATGTCTCATTCCATTTTAGGAAGTAATTATTTTTTCAAAAAGTATGGGTCACTTTTTATCAATTTAACTACTTTATATCTATCTCCTAAATACATGTGCCCAAAAGAAAATGGACACTTTAAATGGGACGGAGAGAGTATTATTTTAAAATTATAATTAATTGGGCCCCCCAAGGAAAAATTTCTAGCTCCGTCACTGAACTCAACAATCTTAGTAGGTTGCCCGAACTCAGAACTTATTGGCCCAATTAATATCCCTAATTATGAATGATTGTTATAGAAAATACAATCGTTTTCCCCTTATTTTGAATAACTTTTACGGAGAAAGACTTTCTATAGCATTTAGAAAAGGAAAAAAAAATATACCTAATGACTGTAATCTACAATTTTAACTACTTTTATGTATACAAACTTTCTATAGTGGATAGGAAAGGAAAAAATATCTAATTTAATTGTAACTTAAACTTTATTTTTTAGGGTTACAATTTATGCATATCCACATTTAGTGATGTCAATTTGAATCGAAATTCAGATGCTGGTCCGAATAACCCAACAAAATTAAAGGGTTGAGCTATTAAATCATAGTCCGAATACAAAATTGGGCTATTCGGACCAGCCCATGCGGATTGAAGGGTTAAATGGGATGTCCCGATCGGGTCGTGATGCCCAACGGGCTGCAAAAAAATCATTTTTTATTTTCTTTCTTTTTACCTTTATCTATTAGTTAGAAAATCAAAAAATTCATTTCAAAAAATTAAATCGTGTTGTTAATCTTCTTTGAGATTATATATTTATTTCTCAACTTAGATTGAATCTAGATTTGAAGTTCATGATGGGATTGTATTGAGAATCAATATTTTACTTTTATATGTTACTATTCTTTTTAAGATATATATATCTATATATATATATAATATTGACTGACACAATTTAATTTTTGTGTTGAATTATTTTAATTCTGTAGCTATTATTGTATTATATTATTAAAGATCATTTAGTTATATGAAATATGAACATAAAGGGGGTATTAAAATTTATTTTAGTTATGAGCACTTTTTTATATTTTTAATATTTAAATGGTATTATCGTGAATTAATTTATTAGATTTTTAAGATATAAATGTGAGCTCCATTATAATTGTATTATATTATTAAAGATCATTTAGTTATTTGGAATACTAATATTAAAACATATTAGGAAAAAAAAATAGTTATGATCAATATTTTTATTTTTAAATGGTATTATAAGTGTGATTCTTTATTTCTAATTTTATTTTTTTAATTTTCTTATTTTGTAAAAAATTAAGACGAGTTGGGCTCCCTTGAGGAAAATAGCTGGCTACATCATTAGATATTATTCATTTGTTATTCATGTTTACTTTTTTTTTGTATATTTTTAGTCTCTGAATTTTATGTTTGCCAAACTTTTTTTTTTACTTTTATGTGTATTTGTTTATTACAAATATAGGAATATCAAAAACCTATATATAGATTAATTTTTTTCGCAAGTTTTTTGACTCGATAGGTTAGCTCGAAATCCGAATTTAGGTTATGGTTAAAAATTGATGACCCGAAAAAAATATCAATCCAAATTATCCGATCCAAATAATTCGACAACCTGAATGGATTGACCAGAATCCGAATGAACTGACGACATCAGTGCCCACATTCAAGCCTATTAGCTGGCTCGAAACCAGCTGAGTAGTACCGCATTGTCGCAATTTTAGCATTATTTTTTAATTTAATTACATATTTTCTGTTTTTATATAGAGTATGATTTTTTAGAGTGAAAGAAACTACTTATCACATATTCCATCTTATAGTAACATTTTATATTCAGACTTGACATGACTGACTATTCAAATAATATCAATAAGCATTTCTAAACTCACATTTGACTCGATTAACTTCAAATTCATTCATTTTTTGAAAAGAGATTAATAATTGGCAAACAAGATTCGATTCTCGCATTGTTTTGCAACTGGTTCGATGAGCCGAGGGAATATATCCTAAAGGCGAAGATTCTGTTTTGTGTCCCTTTGAATTTGATGCATTTAACTTCGTTTCTGTAGCTTGTCTTTCTTCGCAGCTACGCAAGCATCTCCGGAAACCTTTCCTTCTCCTTGCTTCCGGGCTGCAGGTACTATCAAATTCTCTATTTGCTTTACTTTTTACCCTTTTAAGAGTTTTTGGTTGATCGCTCTTGGTATGATAGTTCTGAATTTTGATCAACACTTGCTCTTGTAAAATGGTGTTGCTGAATTTTCATCATATACGTTGATCTTGTTTGGTTTAGCTGCTTAAGGAATCTAAGCAGTTTGATTCGGTTTTTCGGAATAGCTATATGAGCACCTGTCGTTAAACTATTCAATCTTTAATAATTTCTTGAGCTTATGCATGGAGTTGATATGCATTTGATTCACGGTTTTGTGTTGTTAGCCGTATTATCATTTTTCTTAATTTTTTATTGTGTTAAATTCTGTCGAATTGAACTATGAACTAGCGGTTCTATATATGTTTAGATTACTGATAATCTTATTTTGTTTAGATGAAAGAGTTTCACTTAATTATGTAAGTGATGGGACTTTGTCAAGGGAGCAAAACAGTTTCCTCGGTTCTTAGCAAACATCAATTTAATGTGATCAGTTATAGTTTAAGCTTTGAAATAATCCAATTCTGGTTAATCTGAGCAACAATCAAATACTTGGCGATGATAGTGTGGCTTCATGTGTTACTTGGCCATGCTCACTGTTCTATCCCTCTCTCTCTCTCTGTGCAGTGAAAAACAGTTCGAGGGATGGCAGATGAAGCTGATTATAGATGTTTCGTTGGTGGCTTGTCATGGTCAACTTCTGATCGAGCTCTGAAAGAAGCATTTGAAACGTTTGGGCATCTTCTTGAGGCAAAGGTTATATATTAGCAAAGAATTTCTGACTCAAATAGTGTTTGTGTTTTAAGATTATACTCACTCCATCCTATTTAGCATTTAGGGTGTCCCATTTCTTTTGGTACAGAAGAATGGTATCAAATAGTTAAACTGATAAAAAGTGGGTGGATCCCACGCTTTGCTTTTGAAGAGATAATTATTTCTTAAAATAGAATGAGCCATTTACAACGGCACAAACTAAAAAAAATGAGACATTTTAAATTAGACGGAATGAATATTATTTAGCTGTCTAAGTAGCATTCTTCCTATCATCCGTTGTTTAAAAAAAATTATCTAATCACGGTAGAATTACCAAAGCTCAACATTTGTGCAAAATCTGCATCATTTCACATGCTGATTGAACAGCGTAAGTGTTTCTCATGGTGAATCTTGATCTCTTTCCACCACTTCAGGTGGTTGTTGACAAGGTCTCTGGGCGTTCCCGTGGGTTTGGATTTGTCACTTTTTATGAAAAACAATCAATGGAAGAGGCGATTGAAGCTATGAATGGTTTTGATTTAGATGGACGAACCATAACTGTTGATAAAGCCCAACCTCAACAAGGTTCAGGGAGAGATTACAGAAACGATCACTCTCATGAGCGTGGTCGACATAATCATGGTCAAGGACGGGGAAGTGGTGGTGGAGAGTGCTTTAAGTGTGGCAAACCAGGGCATTTTGCCAGGGAGTGCCCTGGTGATGGGGCTAGTGGTGGTAAATATGGGGGCATGAATGAGAGATACGGTAGCACAGGTGGTGGTCGTTATGGTCCTGATCGCAGTGGACGTGACAGAGATAATGGTGGTCATGGAGGTGGTGATCGATACAGTCGTGACCGTTCTAGACCATATGACCGCCGAGCTGCTGGTGGTTTCCGATCTGGGTAATTTCAATCTGTGATATGCATGGTCAAATTCTTTTTACAGTCTGCAGCCATTTATGGGGCTAATTGTCTTTTTCTTTGTGCATCAGTTATAGTAAGGCATGAGGTCCTACGGCTATGGATGCTTTTGTAAAATGGTGCAAGATGGAAGCAAACTTGGAATATGTACCATGTTTCGTCCTTGGGAATGTTCTCTAGTGTTCTTCACTGGATCCTTTGCTTTCTTGGATCAAATCTGATTAATACATTTGAATGCTGTATTTGCTGCTGGTTGTGTCCTTTGTATTAATTTTGCAATGGCAAGAGTTACCGACTACAAACCTGATCCCGGTCTCAGGTATGGTTCTGAACCACATCATAACGCCTGTAACTTGAGTTTCTAGAGGTTAAGGACCCTTTTGAATTCTTTAAGTAACAGGTCTTTCAATGCTAAATTTTTGGCAGGCAGCCTGGTTATTAAATGGCTTTCTTTTGCTTATGAGGTCCATTTAAACATAAATAAACTCTGAGAAAGCTTTTTGGGTTATGAGAAGCCCTAGAAAGAAGGTTCTTTCTGTTGTTTGCTTTTCATTGGTTTGTGGAAGTGCAGATTGCATGTCTTTGTCTTCAAGGTTGTCGGTGGATGATGGTGTGTAATGTAATGTAATGTGTGTGAGTATTTCGTCACTTCCCTTTGTGATTGCTGCCTTTTCATTTTCTTTGGTGGAGTTTGCTTATTGTTTTGGATTAATGGGAGACTTATGCTCTTCGTTCAAATTACAGATTTCTCTTTGTTGTGAAAGTGCTTCTAGTTTGGGTGTGCTCTATCATGTGATTGCTACAAGAAAACGCCGTCTAATTAGCATCCAACAACATACAGCCTATATTGTTCTTGCATAAATTAAAGCTAGCTATGGCTGCTTATGAATAAATCTAAGAAATTTGCTTACAAACCTAAAAATTCTTTTTCGACAAACTGTAACTTTGCCCACATATTTGGTTGGTTTATATTTTACTTCCTCAAAGACCAAGGCAAAGTTCACAAGATCAATCTCAATCTCCAACAACAAACTAAGAGGGTGTTTGGCTGAGCTTATAAGTTCCCAAAACAACTTTATAAGTCAAACTTGTTAAAACATTTTGGGAAGCTTATAAGCTCACCAAACACCCTAAACATGCACGGTTTTACGAACCATGGGCCGCCCTAGGCCCGCCCTAAAATCAACAGTTCGGGCCGGACCGGCGGTCAACGGCCTGAACCGAACCGTGAGCTAGGGCTCAGGCCGGGCTCGCTTCAATAAAATCGGCCCGAATCGATGGTTAACCGCCGGTCCGAACCGGCGAGCTTGGATGGAACCGCCGGTCCGGTTATAGCCGTTGAACCGGCGGGCATGGGCCGAGGCCGAACCGGCGAGCTTTTAGAGCCGTTGAACCGGCGGTCCGCCCTAAACCGCGGTCCCAACGGCTAAAACGGCTAGAAAACGGCTATTTTCTAATTTCACCCCAAAATCACTCCTATAAATATATCCATCATCCTAACTCTATCCTCACTTCAATCTCTCATTTCTCAACCTTAATTCACTCATTTACATCTAATTTTCAAGCTTTCAAGCTCTCATTCTCACTCTCAAACTCAATCTCTCAAGTTCTCAAGCTCTCTCAATCTCTCATTCTTATTCTAAACTCTCAAACTTTCTCACTTCATCAATCATCATGTCTTTCTTTAAACGATTAAACAAGGGAAAGAAAGGCCGCCGATGAAGGAGCTCCAGTGAGGAGGAAACATTCCAACTCAACGTTCACGAAGGGCCTTAGCGGCGGAGGAAATCTCGAGGCAAGTTGCGAAGGTTACAAGTCGAAGAAGATGCTCGATTTTATGAAATGGTGCATCGAATGGAAAGAAGTCCCAATTTCGGTGACGTAGGCTCGAACGACCAAGACGACGATGAAGAAGGCGACGAAGAAGGCGACGAAGAATATGACGACTTTGACCAAGATACGCCGCCACAACCACCAAAATCAAAGGAACTTAAGTCCGACGTTTTTGTGAAGCACTTTAGATACGTAAATTTTACGTTTCTTACAAATTAGTTTCACAATTTTAATTTCATGTTCATAGTTCTTACAATATCTTTTATATTTTCTTTAGAAAAGTGGAAGTCTTAAGCGAAGCACCTCTTCCCGACGGTCGAAAGAGATCGTTGCTTATTGCAACTATTGCACGAAAACCTACAAATGGATCGAGAAAGGAGGTTACGGAACGCTCAATAGGCACATGGAGGGTTCTCATCCTCATGAGTATGGAATATCAACGAACCAAGCTCAAATTAAAACCCTTCTCAATATTCTACAACGGTGCGTCCACTTTATTTAAATTTGATAAGGAAAATATGAAGATCGATGGCTAGATATTGTGCTATGGAAAAACTCCCTTTAATTATGCCGATAGAGTTACGTATGAAGAATGTTATAAAGAGGGACTTGGTCCTAATGCATGCAAAGTTAGTAGAAGTATTATGCTTAAGAAGATTAGGAGACAATGCATGGAAAAAACATGATTTAAAGAAATATTTGGTTCGTTTAGGTCATAAAGTTTCTATTTGTGCCGATGTTTGGACGGATGCTTATAATAAGAATTCTTATATGGGTATTACTTGTCATTGGATTGATTCGAAATGGGTTATGCAAAACGTTTAATTGCTTTTAGAGAGTTTGAAGAGCCTCATAATGCTTTAGGTATTGCTAATATTATAATTGGTGTGTTAAATGAGTATTCTTTGATTAATAAAATTTTTCCGTTGGTTTTGATAATGCTTGCAAACACCGCTAGTATTCCTCAACTTATTGAAGCATGCGCACCTTCTTTGAAGGAAAATACTTTCATTCTAGATGCATTTGTCATATTTTAAATTTATGTGTTCAAGATGCACTTAGTATTTTCAAGAATCCGTTAGTCCTATTAGAGATGCTATCAAATGTTTGCATGCTTCAAAACTTATGGGAAGAAATGGCAAAAATATTGTCGTATAAAAATATTGCTTATACATGTTTCAAATTGGATGTTTCATCGTTGAATTCTACTTATGAAATGCTTAATAGTACTATTTCATATAAGGGTCATTTATGTGATTTTTAGAAAAGAGTTTACATCTATTCAATTACATCTTAATGAGTCTCATTGGGATGCTTGCATGGATTTATATCGATTGTTAAAGGTATTTCATGGTGCAACGAAACAATTATCGGGAGTTTATTATTGCACTTCCGTTATGGTTTTAGAACATTGCATGCATATTGCCATGTCTTTTCGTAGTTGTTTTAGTAAACCATCTTTATGTGGTGTAATTTATTTTATGGTTCAAAAGTGGCTAAAATATTTTAGGAGATACCTACAATTTTTTGCTTGCTAAGTGTTTAGATCCTAAATGGAAATATGATGGTACTTGTCAAATGCTTAATGTTTATTATGATGCTTTTAGGCAAATGGATTTTCAAGGTGCTAGTATAGAAGGAGAATTAGTTTATTTTGATCTCCGGATGTAGATCAAATCAAATATAATCTTGAAAAGAATTTAAGAAGTCTTTTCAAGAATATAGGTCGAAATATGGTAGTGATGATGATATTCAAACTCCACCTCCTTCTTCTATGATGTCTTGATTAATTTTCCTTTTGATATGAATGAGTTTGATCCTTTGGTTCAACAAATGACTTGATGTACCAAAATAGAACATTCGAAGGCCGAGAGGACAAGGTAATAGTGAATTAGATATATATTTGCAAACTCCTTTTGTCTTTGGTGTTGAAGATAGCGGTCCTTGATCGATGTCTTGAAGTGGTGGTCGAAGAAGAGGAGTACCCAATCCTCTCAATCATGGCAAAGGAGTTATTTGCCGTCCGGCATCCACGTATCCGTTGAACAAGCATTTAGCATTGGAGGACTAATGCTTGATCAAAGAAGAAGCAACATGAAGCCGCGAACATTGAAGCTACAATGTTGCTCGATGATTGGTGTAGGGCCGACCTTAGAGCTCAAAAACCACAATGGGAAGATGGTAACGAGGCGAAGACGAGGCCTTCACCGAAACGGATCGATCGGAATCGGGTGCGGAGACGGAGTAGAGCATTTAGAAATTAAAAGAACTACATGGACTTTGATTCTCTATGATTATGAGGATATGTAGGCAACTCAATTTTAAAAATTAAATTGAGCTCAAGTCCTTTATTATTATTATTTTTCATCCCTATGTAAAAGTCATAAACGGATTTATGTAATTTTACTCATCATTTATTAAAAATGCAAAGTGTTGACACATATTTTATATTTATACGTATTTTAACAAATGCAAAATGCAAAGTATTTACAAGTTCAAACATAAAAAATCACTTACAAATTTAAAAATATTTACAAGTTTAGTAGTTTACAAATTTTACAACTTTAAAAATATTTACAAGTTTATTAAACTTTAGACTTAAAAGTTAAAAGTTAAAACTTAAAAGTTTGTTAAAATCTTGGACTTTGATACTTGTTGCATATTTGATTGAATTTTCAGAAAAATTGAGATAGAATTGGAGATTTTACCCTTCATAAGAGTTGAAGTATATCGCGATACGAGTTCGTGGCGCAAGCGGATCGAAAATCGGACGAGAGAGAACGGATCGATACAAAATCGTTGCTGCGAACAGGCCGAACCGCAGGCTCGGCCCTAAACCGCGGTTCGAGCCGAACCGGACCGCCGGGCTCAGCCCGACCCTAAACCGCCAACTAGTATGTAGGGCCGGGCTAGGGCCGTCACATTTGAATCACGGTCCGGCCCTAAACCGGCGGTTCCGGCCCGTCAACACGTCTAAAACACCCTCTAAACAATCTCAATCAACCAATAACAAATTACAACCAATCTTCATCAACCAACAACAAACTAATAGATATATCACGACATCATTCACCAACATCAAACTAATATCTATATCAATTTCGCAAACTAAACGAAAATCAATTCACAAACTAAAAACTAAACATAAATCATTATAGAAATCAACTACAATCAATTTCACAAACTACACTTAAAAAAAAAAAAACAATCCATCTAACCTGCTGCACAGAGAGAGAGAGACAGTGAGGCAGCGAAGACCCGGCAGTGTTCATGGCTGCGGCAGCAGCCTGGGTGGACGGCGACTTGACAGCGGCGGTGGCGCAACTGCTGCAATAAAAAAAATAAAAATAATGAGGGCAGACCTCACGAGAGAGAAAGAGATCGAGAGAGAGAGAGAGAGAGGAGACGTGCACGAAGGCCGGCAGCAGGTACACCTACGCAATTGGTGGCAATGACGGCGGAGGGAAGGGCGGACGACGGGTCATTGTGGTTTAACGGCAGAACTTCCATCCGTCGGAAATGAAAAATTCTATAGAACATGAAAAAAATTAAAAATAAAATATAAAATAACTTTATGGACGGGTACCTTCCATCGTAAACTTAGCGAGCATTGTATCCGTCGGTAATACCGTCGATAAAGGTGGCACATAAAATTGGCAGCGTAGACCGTCTGATTATGATCAATGCCACAGGTAATCCATCGGTAATTGATGAGTGCTATGCGTATGGCGGTAAATCGTCGGTAATTTCAATTTTTTTGTAATGGTAGGTGTTTTCTTATCCAAGTGAGTTTGGCTGTTTGGCCTCTGTTTATTGCTGGACGAATCCGGGTGTTTTGTTTTGTTTTGTTATCTATATCGCTCTACATTTAATGTTTCTTCAATTTTCTGCATTTTCCTCGATTACATGGTTCTTACTGTTGGTTAATTTATTCCTACTAGTGCAGTCAATTTGTGACACACCCAACAGAAAAGAAAGCTACAAACTAAAACCAAGCTATTTATCTATCACATTCTTCTCTTCCATATACATTTTTATTATGACTAGGTGAATGTTACGCTCAATGTATATACTTAGTTCTGAATTTAATACTACATCCGTCTACCAAATACATTTATTTAATTCCATTTTGGTTCGTCAAAAAAAAATATTCACTTTCCTTTTTTGGAAATATCAACTTCACATTTTTATCCTAAACCTATCCACTTATTTACAAATAAAAAATCACTCATGGCCCACCTTTTTACACCCACTATCCATTAACATATTCATTTATTATCCACATGGCCCATCTTTTTATATCCACTTACTTTACACTTATTATAATTTATTAAAACTCGTGTCATCAAAATCAAAGAACGAATTTGGTGGACGGAGGAAATATTAATTTGTATATTTGAACATATTGAGAAGAATGTAATTCTGTTTCTGTATATTGTATTCAATGAATAAACATAGCAAGGTATATAAAGAATACAAGATTCGTAAATAAGGAAATAACTAATTAAGGGTATGATTTTGTGTTGTGTAATGGCAGGATTCCCGGAGATGAATCGTGCTATTATGGGCGTGTATCAAGCTATCTTTGGAAGACTGGAACTGATTGCTAACACTCCCCCTCAAGTTGACTAGTGGGATCCCCAATATTCAACTTGTCCAATATATCTGCCAAACTTCTCGAACTTACGACTTTGGTTAATATATCTGCCAGTTGATCTTCAGAACGAACAAATGGCAACTCAATGACTCCGGTTTCTATCTTCTCCTTGATAAAGTGCCGGTCGATCTCAACATGTTTCGTTCGGTCATGTTGGACTGGATTCTCGGATATGCTGATGGCAGGTTTATTATCGCAAAATAACTTAATGGTTTGATCTGGAGGGAAACCAATTTCTGATAACAGTTTCCTTAACCATAAGATCTCCATTAGTCCGCTTTGATTCCTCCGATTACGCCTCGACCTTTGAAAGTGCTACGACCTTCTGTTTCTTGCTTCTCCAAGTTATCAGGCTATCTCCAATAAAGGTGAAGTATCCTGCGGTCGACCTTCTGTCCATTGGATTTCCTGCCCAGTCTGCATCCGTGTAACCATGTATTCTCAAATGCCTGTTCTTGCCAAAAAATAATCCATATCCGAAAGTCCCCTTGAGATATCTTACGATTCTGAGTGCAGCTTCCATGTGATCAGCTTGTGGTTTATGCATGAATTGGCTAACGACTCCAACAGCATAAGCAATATCCGGTCTTGTATGGGAAAGGTAGTTGAGCTTTCCTACTAAGCGTTGATATCTCCCACGGTCGGCTGCTTCGGCACCTTCAACAATCTGTAGTTTATGATTCATAGCAATAGGTGTGTCTGCAGGTTTACATTCCAGCATCCCTGCTTCGGTGAGAAGATCCAGGGTGTACTTCTTTTGACATATGAAAATTCCTCTGCCTGATCTAAGCACTTCGATACCAAGAAAGTATTTAAGGGCACCGAGATCTTTCATTTCGAACTCAAGGAATAGTTGCTTCCTCAAGTTTTCTATTTCTGCTGTGTCACTTCCTGTAATGATCATATCATCGACGTATATGATTAGGCAGGTAATGAGTTCTCCACGTTTCTTGAGAAGTATGATCAGAATTACTCTGCTTGAATCCATAGCTCCTCATAGCGTTGGTGAATCTTCCAAACCAGGCCCTTGATGATTGCTTAAGACCATACAAAGTCTTCTTTAGTTTGCATACTTTCCCGCTGCCAATCTCAAACCCAGGCGGTGCTTCCATGTACACCTCTTCTTCCTCTTTTAATTCTCCATGTAGGAAAGCATTGGTAACGTCAAATTGATGAAGGGGCCATTCTTGATTTGCTGCAATAGACATCAAGGCTCTTACTGTACTCATTTTGGCTCTTGGAGAAAAGGTCTCGAGTAGTCCACCCGTAGGTCAGGTATACCCTTTCGCAACCGCCTAGCTTTGTACCTTCGATAGACCCATCCGTTTCTCTTAATGGTGAAAACCCATCTGCATCAACCGTTTCTTTCCTCGTGGTCGATCACATACTTCCCATGTCTTGTTCGAATCAAGGTATCCAGTTCTTTCTTCATCGCCCGCCCATCGTTCTGACTTGAGAGCTTCTTCTTGTTTTGGGCAAATCTTCTTCTTGGTAAAGCGACCGAAAGGCTCTTGCGAGATTGCTAAGATTATTGTTAGTAACCTTTCTAATCGGCACCGTTGACCTGGCGATTTTCTCGGGAGAGTATCTTCTTGGGGGAATCCCTCTGGTGCTCCTTGGAGGCAGAACATACTGATCTGTACCTGGATTTTCATCATGCTCATTGTGAGAGTTGTCCATCGATTCAATAGGAACCTGTGTCTCGCCAGAAACTTCCTCCCGAGGGATGTGAGATTCGTCTGCTGATCCTTCATCAATATCTCCAAGATCTCTTATTTCGGATACCGGACTGGGGATGTGATTATCTGTTTCACTGAGTTCTTCAGATTGTGGAGTCGTTTCAGGAACTGTCTCAGCGGCACCATTAACTGGCTCTGTTGGAACCACCTCTACTGAATGACTCAAATTTGGCAACCAACTTAGTGGGTCAGACTTAATATCCCCCCCTTGACTACTAAAGTGGTGATGGTAGAAATATTCGGTTTCGAGGAAATTGCGGTTCATGGTGGTGAACATGCGACGGGTTTTAGGGTCATAACAACAATAGCCTTTTTGTTGATTCCATATCCGACAAAACACACTTAAGCGCAGGGGATCTAGTTTTGTGCGCTCATGCTTTGGTATATGGACAAAAGCAGAACAACCAAGACACGGGTTTTAAGGTGAGAGGTAGAGGTGTTTGGGCAATATCGAAAAGAATTTGTATGGGGTTTTAAGTTTAAGGCTTTTGTGGGAAGTCGGTTTATTAGGTAAACGGCGGTAGCTACTGACGTGCCGAATTTGGAAGGTACACGAGAATCAATGATGATTGCTCGTGTAATTTCAAGGATGATACGGTTTTTCTTTCGGCTACTCCGTTTTGTTCGGGTGTGTGAGGACAGGTGGTTTGATGGATTAATCCGTTATCGTGGAAGAATTTTGCCATATATGAATTAACAAATTCTCCCCCGTTATCGGATCGCAGAATTTGAATGTTGGTTTTGAACTGTTGTTGAATCATTTTGTAAAAAAGAGAAAATTTGGAGTAAACTTCAGATTTGTGGTGCAAGAAATAAACCCAAGTCATACGAGTGTGATCATCTATAAATAACAGAAAATATTTGAAATTTTGACCCCCAACGACAGGTGCGGGCCCCCAAATATCAGAATGGATTAAAGAAAACATAGAGTTCACACGAGTATTATTAGGTTTAAAGGTTTGTCTATGACTCTTGGCTAAAACACATGTGTCACAATGTAGATCCGAAGAAACTAATTTAGGAAACAAAAGTTTAAGGTAACCTATGGAAGGATGTCCAAGCCGATGCGAGCCAAGCGGTATTGGTAGTTCCATGAAGCGACATCACGGTGCCTTTTGAGCAATTTCATCCACGTAATACAATCCATTTCGTTCGATGCCACGTCCAATAATCTCCCCGTGCGATATCCTCAAAATGCAAAGGTAGGATGCATTAGAGCGGCATGCAGTTAAGTTCCCCGTGACATGACTAATAGATAAAGTTTATGGGATAACGCCACATATAGACAATTAGAAACTCTAAGTGTTGTAGAAATCTCTATCATTCGGCCCCATCAATCGGAGTAATTTCCCCGTTAGTCTCTGAACATGGGTTTTGTGGCTTTGTAAGCGTCAAAAATCGATTAATCGTCGTCGTAGTGTCGTGGCACCGCAATCAAATATCCACTCAGCACCTTTATTTTTCATATGGCTATTTTTTAAAACATTCACTTGAGGTATGGATGAAGTCAAAGGGGAAGTCAAAGCTGATCTTAAAAAATCGGGCGACCCGGAATTAAAAACGGATGGGTCGGGTATAAAACCCGACCCGTTACCTTCATAACCCAGGGACGCGGTTGTCTTTTCTCCTTCTTCCTCACTAAGTCTTGCTGCAACCCTAGCAGCTCCCAATTCCTTCTCTTCTTCATCCGCGGCGCCTCGTCCCTCTGAAATTTGGGCGTTGCCTCGTGATCCGGTGGCGCCAGTTCCCGGTGCCGCCATTGCGACGGTGGCCTTTCCCCGATTGTTCCTTTGCGGCTTGTGGTTGTCTTCCCACCATTCTGGGTAACCCACCAACTGGAAACACATATCTCTCGTGTGTTTTGTCATCCCACAGTGCGAGCACTTGAGTTTGCTCTTATCGATCTTATCCCGGGATGATGAGCCGCTAGTGTTAGTCGGGCCTGACCGGTTGAGTGGCCGGAATCCTCTCGCCGCCATACCTGCTGCCTCGCTGCTCTGTGTTACCAGACCGCTCCCGATCTCTCGATCCGGGATTCGATGTCGATCCCTGCATCCCCTTCGGCCGCCTCGCGCGGATTATTGCATAGGCTGCCTCCACAGTTGGTAGTGGGTCAATTTTGAGGATGTCCCTCCGTTCAGGTTCGTACTTCTCGTTTATTCCGGCGAGAAGTTGGAACAATCGTGTTTCAGACTGTATTTTCCGGTATGTTGCTATATCTTTATCGCATTCCATTGGATTTGGATGATTTTCGTCTATTTCTGCCCAAATCCTTTGTAAACTGCTGTAGAAACTCTCTATGGTACCTTGGCCTTGCTTGCTACTGTTGGCTTGTACAGTGAGTTCGAAAATTTGGGCCGAGTCCTTTTTGATGCTGTATGTTGTGGCTAGGCTTTTCCATAAACTCTCTGCAGTCCTATATTGGACGTAATTGTTGGCTAATGTTGGTTCCATGTTCTGGATGAGCCAGGATATGACCGTGAGGTCGTTCTGGTACCATTTGTGGTATGCGAGATCATTCGGCTCGGGGGAAGGAGGATGGCCATTGATGTGATTGAGGCAACCCCTTCCTCCGATGGCTAAATGCATCATTCGTGACCATAGCGCATAGTTGAACTCGTTCAATTTGATGCTTATTGTGACGGATTGGCTTTGGTTGTTCTCGGAGACACGATTTTCAGTCGTTGATTGACCGAGGTGTCGTAGAAGTGTGGCCAATTGTTGGGCCAGAGCTTCTGCCCCGGGTTGGGTCTCCGGCTTGATGTGGTCTTCGTCCTCCATGTAGAAAACAGGTTTGTAGAATGGTAGATGATGATCGCAGAATAGCGATGATCCTTGAGGATCGCTACTGCTCTGATACCATATTAATTTGTATATTTGAACATATTGAGAAGAATGTAATTCTGTTTCTGTATATTGTATTCAATGAATAAACATAGCAAGGTATATAAAGAATACATGATTCGTAAATAAGGAAATAACTAATTAAGGGTATGATTTTGTGTTGTGTAATGGCAGGATTCCCAGAGATGAATCGTGCTATTCTGGGCATGTATCAAGCTATCTTTGGAAGACTGGAACTGATTGCTAACAGGAAATACTATATATACACATATAATAAATAAATGAATTTTTGTCATAATTTTTTAAAAAAATAGAAAAAAAACTCTGATCTTAAAACAGAATAAATAGAATCTATATATTTACAAATGAACAAATTAGATGAGGTATTTTTAGGAAAAATTGTATAGGATTATGCAATGTGATGGTTTTTTTCTTTTTCTCTCAATAAATTGGAATATCTTTACAACAAAAGAAAGTATCCTAAAATAATGAGCTTCGGATAGAAAACCTTAGACTGTCCGCCATCTTTGACCTGTCATATGGTAGTTTTTACTCGAATTTAAATACTAATAAAAACATAAATATGTTATTAGATCTCTTAACCCTTCAGATGGTCTAACGCAAAAATTTATATATCTGTGGATATTTTTTATATAAACTTTAGCATAGTAATTATCTTTATTTCTCCTTCTGTAGATTATATAGTTTTTTCTTGTGCTATAAATTTAGTAATTTAAAATTAAAATAATAGTTTATGCATTTGAATTAATTGTCCACCTTGAGTGACTTTTTATTTGTCCATATGAATTATGGATTGGTGCAAGTGTTGGGATAATTGTTAAAAATGAAAGTGGGATGTGGGGATTTTGTCCCACATTGATTTTGCTATCAAAGTAGGTGGAGTCCCTTAGGCTATTTAAGGAGCTCCTAAGTCTTTGATACAAGTACACCAAGTAGTACACTTTAGTCTTGTGTTTGACTCTAATTAAATTTTCTTATCTCGGTTTGTGAGTAAGGTGGGAGTTATTCAAAGGCTTGTAAGAGTGTAGGGGTTGGAGCCGAGAGGGAGTGAAATACTGTATGATTGTAGAAATTTATCATATAGTGGATTTTCCTCCGTGGGTCGTGGTTTTCTCCGGTTGGAGTTTCCACGTTAAATTCTTGTGTTGTTGATTGTGTGCGTATTTTTTCTTATTTCTTGCTTCTACCAAGTTTGAATGGGAATTGATTTTCCCAACAATTGGTATCGAGCTCGGTTAAGGTCTCTTGATATTCCAAGTATGCTCGTGGTTGCGAGATTGTCGATCTTCCACATCGAAAAGGATTTCTTGAGAAAGATCCGGGTGTCTCTTGTGAGGCGGCTATTCATTTTGGTGGAGGTTGCGATGCGTCAAGGCAACTTCAAGTCCAAAGAAGTTTGACGTGGAGAAATTTGATGGAAGAATCAAGTTTGGCTTGTGGCAAGTGCAAGTCAAGGATGTGTTGATACAATCGGGTGTGCACAAGGTTTTAAGGAGGTGTGGAAGAACCATGCAAAGTAGCGACACTGTCCAGGTGGAGCTGATCAAGGTGGAGCGGATTCGGCAAAGGGCTCCGACCATGATGTTAACAATGTCATCGGGGATGTGATGATATTGTTGGACCGCATGTGCATTGGTTTGGCATGGATGCAAGGTGTGCGGTGAAAGGATTTCGATGGTGAGGAACTTCTATGAGGCCAAAGTTAGAGTTGCACCATAATTTTCAGCAAGGTTTTCGACATGTGCCGAAGGAAATTCTTAGAATGGTTGATTCTAAGTGTTCTCTTGTTATGGTGGAGTAAGTTTATTCTCTTTTTTGAGGATGATGATTCTTGGGTTAAGAATCATGATTGTCGATGAAGACAATGAGGTTTATTCTCTTTGAGGATGATGGTTCTTTGGGTTAAGAATCATGATTGTCGGTGAAGACGATGGAGTTTTTCTTTCATTTTAACAAGGTGGAGATTGTTGGGATAATTGTTAAAATGAAAGTGGGATGGGGATTTTGTCCCACATTGATTTTGCTATCAAAGTAGGTGGAGTCCTTAGGCTATTTAAGGAGCTCCTAAGTCTTTGATACAAGTCTGCACCAAGTAGACACTTTAGTCTTGTGTTTGACTTCAGTTAAATTTTCTTATCTCGGTTTGTAAGTAAGGTGGGAGTTATTCAAAGGCTTGTAAGAGTGTAGGGGTTGGGCCGAGAGGAGTGAAATCTTGTGTGATTGTAGAAATTTATCATATAGTGGATTTTCCTCTGTGTGCCGTGGTTTTTCTCCGGATTTGAAGTTTCCACGTTAAATTCTTGTGTTGTTGATTGTGTCTGTATTTTTTTCTTTATTTCTTGCTTCTACCAAATTTGAATGGGGAACTGAATTTCCCAACAGCAAGTTCGTAAAGGAGGATTATAAAATAGCGGGAGTGTGCTCAGTAGACAAATAAGACATTATATAATTATTTGTGGAAGCGTGCCTTCCACACACACAAAGCGTATATACTGATCAAATTCCTTTTGGCCACTTCGACAAAAGCCATTTAGATTTGTTTTTTTAAGTAAGGTTGCACCTTGCAAGTAAGTTTGATTGATTCTTTCCACTACGTCACACATATATATGCATTGAAGCTTATAATGAATTAATTTTGAAGCTTATAACAACAACAAAAAAAAAAAAAAAAACGATTTAATGAATTAATTTTGAAGCTTATAACAACATTTGCCAACTTTAATTTTGATTGAGTTGATAAGCTTAGTCGATCCTGATTCTAGTCTAAGAGGGTGTTTGGTGAGAACATAAAACAAAAAAATTTTAAGTCATTTTTCGTTTAAAATCGAACATAAAATTGCTTTTGAGAAATGTTCTCACCAAACACCCTCTAAGTATACTAGTATAGAATGTGGACATGAACTTCAAATATTTTAGGAAAATATTGCATATATTTTGATAATTAAATATCTACCGACCTGTCAAACTATTAGAACACGAATAGCAAATATCAGATTAACAACACTAGAAAGAACAAAAATAATATTTTGAAATCATTATATTGCTGAAAGGATGAGGGATATTATGTGATTTTATTATTTTTTCAGGCGATTTTTGTTTTTGCTTTTTAATATGGCTGAACGAAGTTATTTTGTTTTATATGGCAATATGAAACAGCCAACTCAAAAAAACTTCCATTAGTCCAGGACATGTTTCTTTGAACGCATTTACGATAAAGCACTAAAAGTGTTATAACGAAGCAAAAGTCGGACTACATTTGCCTATTTTTAAAGATCAAGGCAAAAATTAACGATACGAATAAAGATTAAACCACGAAGTGATATTAATTAACCCTATAGTATATGTCATTATACTTGGGATTAGGGCTAACACCCATGAATGAATTCGTATTCAAGGGTATTAATTTCTCTAGAAATGGTGTTGTTGAGATGGGGAGAGGGGAGAGTCTTCCGGTGGCGGAGAACTGGTCTAGATGGGAGGTTGAGACATTGGCGGCAGTGGGAGGTGGTGGTGATAATGGGAGAGACAGTGGTTGAGAGTGGGGAGTAGGGGTGAGAATTTGGGACCGGGACTGAAATTCCGTCCGACCCGAGTCCCGACGGATTCGGACCCGAGTCCCGAAATTTACGGTTGGGGACGGGACCGGATCGGGACGAAATTTTGATTTTGGGTATCGGGAAGTCCCAGTCCCTGTTGAAATCCAAGTCCCGATTTTAAATATATCTAATTTTAATTTGGACTTTCGGACAATTTCGTAATTTGGACTTGGACGTCGGGACTTGGGACTTGGGATATTTTCGGATAATTTCGGGATATTTTCGGTAATTTGGGACTTCGGGTAATTTGGGACATTTTCGGGTAATTCGTGACTTGGACTTCGGGACATTTTCGAAATTTCAATTCGGGACCGGGACCGGACTAAAATTATAAATTTTCGGACCGGAGTCCCAAGTCCCGATCGGGCGGACCCAAAATTGCAAAATTTCGGGACTTGGACTCGGACTCGGGCATGCAGGTCCCGACAGATTCTCATCCCTAGTGGGAGAGCGAGTCTATGATAATTGTTTTTTTTTGAAAAAATTTAACTCCAAATTAGGGATGGCAGTGGATCTCGAATCCGGTCTAGATCCGCAGATCCAGATCCATTTTTTAGGATCCGGATCTTCAAAAAATAGGATCCGACAGATCTGGACCGGATCCGGACCATTCTTCTAAAATTCGGATCTGGATCTCGATTTCTAAGATCCAGATCCGGTCCATGGATCCATATAATATATGTCTATATATAATTTTTATTTATATTTACAAGTGTATTATAATATTTTTCTTTCTAGTCGAAGATTGATAAACTAGGTTACGAAATTGGATAGTATATTAATAATATTAGAAATTTGAACCTTGTAATTGAGAAACTTTTGTATATGAGTGGTCTATTTGCTAAAATATGTGTGCTACTTCTTCTATTACTATTACAATAGTATTTGCTGTCATGAAAGTAAAAATAAATTTTTAACTAACATCTTCTTGTATAGTGATGATTGTAGAATTTTGAAATAATTATTATAGTGTTATATGTATTTAGATTATTATTATTATTATGGTGTTACTGTGAATTATATTTGATTTAGAATTTATTTTAGAAGAGAAAACATATGGATTCGGTTAGACTCGACCTGTGGATCTTATGAATGCTGGTGCGGATCTAATTTTTAGATCCAATGAATCTGGATCGGATCCGAACCCAAATAAAAAATTACGGATCTAATCTGGACCTAGCCAGATCCGATCCGATCCAGATCAGGTCCATTGCCATCTCTACTCCAAATGATGTTATTTTGGATGAATGTGAAAATTTTCATTTTCATTTTCATTATTTTTACTCGAACATAAATACCACACAATTTTTTATTACCAATACGATTATCCGATGCACAAAAAATGAATTTGGTCTCAACTTTAAAACGAATTTAATTGTTGGAAACTACTATGTCAATATCGTTAGGGTGGTTTACTTTTGAAAAAAAATTGCATACTTCAGGTTTAAAATTGCAATTAAACCTATGAAATAATAATAATAATAATAATAATAATAATATACACATAGAGTATAAGCTATAAAATTTGCACGTAATATTCATAATGAATATATAGTATAGTTATTTCAGCGTCGAATCATCTAGGGAAAAATTTAACAAATTTTTGTTCTTTTGGAACGATCCAATGATTAAGTGAGTCATATAGTTAAAAGATCACATGTTCGAACCCCACTAACGTTTTTATGAGTCTGAGCCTATTACACCTAGGGGTGAGCATTCGGATTTAGGTTCGGATTTTTGCCTAATCCGAACCGATCCGAAAATCCGAATTTTGAGAGAGAGAAAATCCGATTCGAACCGAATATCCGAAATCCAAAAATCCAAATGTTTTATAAAAAATCCGAACCGAACCGAAAAATCCGAAATTATGAAAAACCGAATCAGAAACCAATTTTTGTTAATTCTTATATATATTTATATTAAATTTAAAAATATTTAAATAAAATATTATTTTTATATATAAATTATACATAATTCGAATTTTCTGATTTTTTCGGATTTAAAAAATCTGATCCGATCCGAAAATCCAAAATTTTGAAAAATTTCAATCAGATCCGATCCGAAAATCCGAAAAATCTGAACCGAATTTTAAATTTCGATTTGGTTCGGATCGGATATTCAGTTTTCGAATTTTTTGTTCACCCCTAGTTACTAGGGGCGTCTATTCGATACGGATCGGACACTTACCGAAAAAATCGGCACCACCCGATTTTGCATAAAAGTGCTACCCGACCAGGCCGATTTTGTAAATCGGTTTTCAATAACTCGACTACGGTATTCTAGCCTAAATCTCGATTTAGTTTTCTTTTTAATTTTTATATATATATATCTATATATTTATTGTAAGTATTAGTTTATTAGAATTCATAATATTAAATAATAATAGAAATTCTCCCTACATGCACTTTTTGTTTTTGTTTTTTTACATTTATTTATTTATTTTATTTTTATATTTGTATATAAATCTATATATATGTTGTATTATTACTAATAACTATGTTAGCTATATATTTGGATATTGGTGTTATGATAACATTTTTTTTCTTTGTGTTTATTTATTTTGCTTTTATTTTTGTACATAATTTTAGATATATAATGTTAGCTATATACTCTCATTTGCCAAGTTATGATAACATATCACGTATTTAAATGTATATGCTATTTTTAATATTAAGTTATCATTTATAAATTTCATATATTAAAATTAAGAATAATAAAACTATATTTACAATTTATTAATTTGAATATATTAATTATATATTTAAATATATAAAATATAAATATTTTTAAAAAATCGGGTAAGTCGGGTATACCCGATACCCGATCTCACCTAAATAGCATACCCGACCCCGACCCCACCCCGAACCCTACACCCGATTTTTGGGTAATCAGGTAACCGATACCCGAGAAATTTCGGATCGGGTATCGGGTACCCGATTACCCGATATCCAAATAGTCACCCGTACTAGTTACAACTAGTTTTCCAAATATAGTTTACTAATCTTGTATAGTTTGTAGACTATTACATACAAATATACGAGTTCCCATGATTCAAATATAATATATATATATATATACTTCATCCGTTCCATTATTGTTGGCTCGTTTTTCTTTTTGGGTTGTTCTACTATTATTGGCCCGTTCAAAAAAAAAAAATTACAGTAAAAAGTACCTCGAATTTCATGCCACACATTACTTTACACACAAAATATAACTCTTCTTAATCTACGTGTAAAAAGAAAGGAGTCAACAATGTCGGACGGAGGGAATATAAGTTTGGCTTTGATACAATGGCAATTGGCCAAGTTTCGAGCGTGTGGCCACACATTGTTGGTTAACTGGGTTTTGTTGCCCATGCGGGTTGAGGCCCGATAGAAGGAGTTTTGTGCCTGCATATTTATCTTTTAAAAAATTCAAAATTCTATAACAGGTCCTTGGTTTTTAATTTTTTTTTTCAATTGTTTTGACTAGGGTGGTAATCGGGTGTGGAATATTGTTTAGAATAGAAAGTTGGATACTGGTATACCTGAATATATGTTAATTTTATTTGTCCTATATATTTTGGAATACCCCAAACTAATTAATAGACTAATTTGACTATTTGATAGTTTAAGGACTGAGATTGAATTGAATCATGTGTGGTAATTTTTTAAAAATTTGCTCCTAAGCAGGTTCGAACTAGTGGCCTATAGTTTCAAAAGGAAAAAGTAGAAGAAATCCAATAATTTGGGAAAGTAAACTATAGATTCCTGATATGATGAGGATTGGTAAACAGAAATACACATGGTTAACTGACTATTGGAAATCTTAATAAGTATCAAAAGAGGCTGAGGTCTTGGTCATATATAATCTGCATATCTCACACAATTCACAATCAAATCTTTCAATTAAACCCAAGTAATCTACATGCAATACTGAGAATTTTTAAATTTCATTTAAACTAGGAGAAATTTAATTAAATTCGATAAATTAGAAACTTGAATTTTTTTTAAGTGAAATATAGGAATCAGAATAATTTTTAATTTCATCGGACTTTGATCCATTTAAGAAACTCGAGATTAGAGAAATTGAAAATATGGCTCCACTAATGAAATAACACTTATTAAGTGGGTTGTTTTAAGTGTTAATGTATGTAAGTAACCAAAAACAATAGGAATGAGAGTTTTATAGCCTACATGATAAAAACATGAGTTTTATAAATTTTTTACTTAAAAGACAAAATTGTCCTTGGGAAAAATAAAAATAATAAGGAAAAAAAAGTGAATATTCTTTCTCTCTCTCTCGTCTCGTGTGCCTACTCTCTCTCACAACAAACCCACTTCTCTCACTCACTCACTCCCGGAAAAGCAGTCGTGCCCCTCCCAAAGAAAATCGTGTCTTGACATTGAAGAACAACAATGTAGTGCCCAAGAACAACAGTAGTGAACTACTCTCTCTATCACCGTGTGTGCCTACTCTCTCCTCACACCAAACCCACTTCTTCTCACTACTTCACTCACTCACGGCGCCCTCCCCCAAAGAAACTGTGCACTCAATCACACATTAGCACAACATGGTGATACGGATCTGCATCCACAAGATCTCTCGGATGCGGCCGAGCAAGCGGCGTCGAAGGAGAGAGCTCCTCCACGGCGGAAGAAGCTTCTCGGGCCCGTCGCCGCCACAAGACATAAAGCACGCCGTCGACCTTCCGCTTGGTCGACGAACTTCCCAAGCACCGATTTAGGAGCACCACAACCTCCGTGAGTAATCGTGCATTTAAAATTGGTTTTACTATGTACGATAGTTTTCATATTTGACACGATAATTTTCATGTATGACACGATAGTGATGAAATTTCGATAGTTTGTGTGTTTAGAAACTTATAAATTAAAATCAGTTGCTATGTTGTTGAAATTACATTAAAATTAGATTGGTTCAGAAGACACGGTTCTCAGTGTCTTGAAGATCAGACACGGTAGCAGTAGTCCCGACCAACCGCGGCACGGTTGTTACAGACACCGCGCTAACTGTAGTGCAGATCTTGATACACAGTTAGCACCGTCTTGAACAAGATACGGTTGGTCGAACACGGTGCTAACTGCAGCAGGTTCTTCAATTACACGGTGCTAACAGTGTCTTGTATACCGCTAGCACCGTGTCTTGAAGAACCGTGCGGTTCATGCACTAGCACCGTGTCGATTTGAATCGTGTATTACCGTTAGAACTTCGTTTAGTGTATATTGATTAATCTTGTGCATTCTGACCTCGTTATAGGTGGTTACGATCAGATATGCAAGCTACGCGGATGATCAACCAATACATCCGAATTGATGTATTAGCCGAGGCGAGGACATGTCAGAGCAGCGGATGTATCGACGTATTTAGACAGAGCTGCTTTGGGCATCTTCTTCATCTCGGAGAGGAAAGCGCTAATAATGCGCCGCACAACTCGATGGCCCGACAGTTGTGGATCCTAGTTTCATGGAGTTCGAGATTTGGTTTCACGATGTGAAACCGATATCTGATTTGGGATGATTGAGTTTGCCACGGTCTCCTGATTGCGCTTTGGGCCGTCTTCCTTCGATCCGAACTTGAGGCGTGAGATTCCGACCAAAGATGTTCCATAGGTTGTTTGGCCGGAGGACTACTATTTGAGCTCATGGCCGATTCATCAAACAACGGTTGGGTGATGATGCCGCAGACTACTTGAAGACGGCTTTCATATTAGTAGCTTACCTCATCGTCCTTTGCATGCGATAGGAAGCCATCGAGCCGTGGGTTTGGGCGTTGGTGAGGATTTTGATATGTGGCGAGTTTTCCTTGGGGCTCCTATTCATTCCGTGTCCTCTGTCACGGGATTGATGTGCTCAAGAGGCACCCGGCGAGGTGGCGACTTGAGGAAGGCGTACCATTTCTATGGTCTGTTTGGGCCTTCAGATTTGGTCGTATGAGGCCATCCCGACTTAGGGCGTATGTGTGGATGCCGAGGCAGTGAGATACGGATTCGAGATGCTTGATGTGGACTACATGGAAGTCCCAGGCCGATATCTTGGATTTTTGACGAGCGGTAATTTTAATCTCATGTTTAGTATTTGCTATATATTTATTAAATACATTATAATCAATAATGTGTATGTGTTTTTTAGCGTTTATGTCATCGTGTCTTTGGAGCCGCTCGAGATCGAGTTGTCGAGGCATACTACTTGAGCCTATCGAGGCGATCCGATGGCTATTCGGTTTGTATCATGGCGGCATGCCGGCGCACATGCGAGCCTACACACGCCGGTGCACATGCGTGAGAGAGTGCCCGCAGCGGCGTGAGCATGTCCCGATCATGCAATGGCGGTGGCGGCGTGGCTGAAGTGCGGAGATACATCTCGGGTTTTGAGCCGAGTCGACCGCCGATCTCGATCGCGATCGGCGTCGTGAACATGAGGCGGCGCCAGAGCGAGACCACGTGTCTGCGAACACGCCAGAGTGTTCGACTAGGACGAGGCCTCCATTCTTTGTTGTGGATCGAGACCGTCCGTCGTGCCATTGTGGACGACGATTCGGAGGGCCTCGTAGCTCGAGTGGCTCGGCGTGTGTTCGGCGATTGACGGAGTTCTTGAGCACAGATCTTGAGGCGAGATCTCGTACTCTATATCTCGCACATGGAGCTCGCGGCTATTGAGCATATCGGTCGGATCGCGCCGGTCTCCCAAAGATGAGGAGGCCCAAGACTAGCCACCGACGATCCGCTACACGGCGGTCGATCCGGAGGAGGTGCCCACATTAGCCACCGACGATCCGCTTCCGGCGGTCGATCCGCAGGAGGTGCCTCACATTAGCCACCGACGATCCGCTTCCGGCGGTCGATCCGAGGAGGGCCCAAGCCTAGCCACCGACGATCGGGTCGTCGAGAGTCTAGTCACACCACCAATGGAGATCGGCACCGAGAGCGATCGTGCACGAGGGTGATGGATCGTCGATGGTGGGGATGATCTTTGCATCGGAGACCCCATGCAGCTCCGTAGTATGGTACCCACAGTAGCGACTCGCGGCCTTGAGGTCTTTAAGCGGCGGGCGAGATGTTTTATCGTGGCTAATTTGAATCGGCATGTCGTGACTCAAACACTGCTCGATCATATCACCGACCCGCATACGAGTTCACTAAGCGAGGTACTTTATTACAACATTTATTCAAATTTTGTTTATATATTTATAATTCAATTAATGGTGTTCTTTTTTATGTGTGTTAGATTATGGGTTGTTCGGTTTGTACATACATTGGAAAATAATCAACCCACATCATCCTCGCAATGTATTATTGCCCACGATCAATGAAGCTCGATGCGTTGTAGCACCGATTGGATTTTATGTAAGTTTGAAATGTCCTTAAATTATTCGAACATAGATAGCTTTAGCTTTATATGGGTATAAATTATTCCTAACTAAATTTATTCATTTATGCAGCAAGCGCTTTTGCGTGAGTTCACCCGGCTTCATCCAGATGATCCTATGGGCTATATGGTGGTATCAAACACCACATATCCACGATGGCAAGTACCCGATGACTTGTTAGCTATGGTACGAGGGAATGATGCGAGCATAGCGCATCGTGGTTGTCTTGTTGTCTGATAAATTTATTACCTCATTTCTATTTTTTTCTATCGATTGAATGTAAACTTTAAAATTATCAATGTTGCAGATACTAGCCATCCGTAACGCGGGAAATCACCGGGTCACGATTCGCATATCTCTTGTTGCGTGGACTCTTGAGGTGTACGACTCATTGTCAGACAACCCCGACTCTCGGCGTTGAGACGTTACGGATGTTGCCCATTATTCGCTTTTCCTCGATCGATGAGGGTAGTGGATTTTGGAACAACAATCCATTGAGGACGCCACACAACGAGCATCGACATTGGCGGAGGTGCCCCATGATCAGCGATGCGAGTAAAGACTCGGTGAGTTGCGGTGTCTTTGCATGCCTCTATATGTATCGCCTCATCACGGTATACCTCGGAGGTTACATCATAGTCGGCGTTACATACGATTCAACAGACAAATGATAGCTCGTAGGATATGGACATTGTCTCGTTTTGATTAGTTTCCTTGACTTTTTGTATTTATAACGGATATTGTAGAATTTTTATCCGTGTTAGTGATATTTTGTTTGTATTGGAGGTGTGACCTCTATGTATATGTTGTGGAGCCGTGACCTCTTTGGCTATTGCTTGTTGTTGGCTATTTGTTTGAGTGCGGGTTGGCTTATCCATATTTTAGAGGTTATCTTTGCCTGTTTTTACATGTATATATAGTTTGTAAGTTTAATAGTTTTGTCGAATTTGCAATTAACCGAATAGAGTTGAATTGGATTGATTAACCGAATTTGCAATTAACCGAATTTGTTGGATTAGGGGATTGCGGGCGTGTCTGGCGTGCACGGGCATTGTTGGCTATTTGTCGAGCGCACGTCGTGCACGATCGTGCACGACAGTGTCTTGTGCTGCGACCGTGTACCGTGCACGATCGTGCACTCCCGTGTACCCCCGTGCACGCCCGTGTACCCTCGTGAATCCAATTGAACCAACATAATCCAACAAAAACCAACATAATCCAACAAAAACCAACAACAATCCAACTGAATCCCCCTAATTCAACAAAAACCAACATAATCCAACAAAACCAACAACAATCCAATCAATCCCCTAATTCACAAAACCAACATAATCCAACAAAAACCAACAATATTCAACAAAATCCAACATAATCCAACAAAAACCAACAATATTCAACCAAATCCAACAACAATCCAACTGAATCCCCCTAATTCAACAAAAACCAACATAATCCAACAAAAACCAACAACAATCCAACCAATCCCCTAATTCACAAAACCAACTTAATCCAACAAAACCAACAACAATCCAATGAATCCCCTAATTCAACAAAACCAACATAATCCAACAAAACCAACAATATTCACAAAATCCACATAATCCAACAAAACCAACAATATTCACAAAATCCAACATAATCCAACAAAACCAACAATATTCAACCAAATCCAACATAATTCACAAAATCCAAAACAACGAATATCATCGTGATATAACAAATATCCTTACTCACGAGGCCGTTGAGGACACAAATTCCAGATGCTCTTCACTTGACAAATACTACATTTTTTCCTACGCGTGTCCTTTCCACACATGTTTCATCACTAATGGCGATAAATGCTATGCATGAGCATTTGTTGTGGCCTCGACCTCACAACGTGTGCATATTTGACGACGCGATCTTGGCGAACCCTCGACAACCGATTGCATCCTACTCAATCTAGGGCGCCCACCTGACGTGTGATGATTGGAGGTCGAATAATGTAAGCGTCTGATGCAGTACAATCCATGCACCGGATGTGATATGATCCAATTCGATAAGAATAAGTCGCCGCAAAAATAGATCATCGATAATATCGAGCCACAAAGTCGGTGACTTGTAAACCAAAGACGCCTAAAAAAAGAAATTAATCACAAAATAAATTAACCACAACATATGAGTTGGACTTGACGTTTAGATAAATACCGTACCTAATAGCGGCCTGGCGTGACAACGAGGGATCTCGTCCAATCGAACTCACGACATTCACATGTCCCATTATGCAAATCAACCACGTATGATGTGTTTTCCTCTTCGACTTTAAACATGTGTGTCGTCGTTGAACGAACAACCAGCGGCGCCTTTTCGACGGAGGCATGTAGCTCGACGCGCTACTTGACAACTCATCGGACCTGCTCTGCGCACTAGCTCGTCGTCGTCAAACCATTTCTCCGTAATAGATCGAAAAGTCTCAAGCAACGAGCAAGCGGTAGACGTCGAGCCCACAACAACCGACTATTGAAACTCTCTCACGCGTTCAAGTCATGAAACTATATCGTCGACAGGACACTTCAACCTAGACCACCTATGCTCGCCAATGGAAAGTAGATGATGGTGGGTGTCGGTTTAGAACATCCACGCGAGAAAAAATCTCTCGAAATCCTCGATCGATGGCGCATATGCGGTGACTTGATAATCGACAAACATGCGATCCAAATCGCGCCATATTCTTCGAAATGGTAAAAGCACAACACATGTGCGAATACACGGACTCCACGCTTTTCGATGCCCTATGTTGATCGACACAACTAAGAGATCATCTAACGCAGCCGAGATAAAACCAAGTCCATGACTCTTCATCCTCAATCGGACCTAACCCAATAGCAATCGGAAGATTCCTTCATTTCCATCCTTCGTAACAAAACAAATTCCTTTGTTCTTTCCCTTAAGATCCCGCTCTACAACGACGACCGGCCGTAGGTAATGCTTGAAAGCATACAAACACCGTCCAAGAGCAAGAAACAAATATCAAAATTCGCCATCATGAGCCGTCTCAATATCATATAGTGTCCCGGGTTTGATTCTCTCAACGATGCAAATATGATGGAAGCAATTGATAGGACCGTTCGAAATCGCCATATGTCATCTCTATAGCGACGTTTCTTGCTGGGAGGCAAAGTCAGTAATCCATCTCAATGCCAAATTGTCGATGCATCTCTCCAATCATCTCTTTCGACGATACCACACCTTCATCGACCAATTTCCGTGCAAAATACTTGCCAACAATCTTAGCAGCACACCGCCGTGGAGCGATGCGATTCAAATCCAAGTGACAAGTATGATTGTTGTTCAACTCTCCATATCGTTGCCCTCCGGACGGCTCGTAGCTTAAAAGGACAACCGTTGCCATGCTTGCAAACATACCCCAAACGTATTTTACTTGACCGATCGACCACGTACTCTACATGATTCTCCAAGTGGTACAACACCGCTATCGCCAAGTCATCTTCGTCTTAAATATCGAATCAACGATAATTGGTCGGTATGGGGTCCACAAGGTTCGACCCAATCTAATGGCAATGCATTGTCACAATCAAGTAATGGAATAACCCGCTTGCGTAACTCATGCTACTGTATCATCATCTCTCGGTTCGTGAAGTTGTAGCACGAGCCTCACCATCATCTTCTTTGTTCGGAAGTGAAGTCATGTCCGATAACCTTATCAAGATGTCACGGTTGTCGAATCCAAGCACCAAATTCAAGAGCTATGAATCAAATATATCTCTACGCCGGTTCGTGTCTTCTCTCTTCATCCGAATACACCAGCTCGTCTTCCTCTTCATTCAAAGACAACGACTCATCTTCGTGTATAGTCGAACCAAGACATCTTGCATTAGACTCGGGCAAGATCAGATCGTTAGAACCATATAATACGGTGTCTCTGTGTACCGTGGTTGCGGGCGCTTGCCACTTTTCAATCACATACACAATTGGATCATCCTTTTGTTCCACAATCAATCGGAACAAATCGTCGGCCAACAATACTTTTATTCTTCTTCCATCACTAGCGCTCGTCGATAGAAAAGCATATAATCCGATCCACCATTGTTGCCTACTTGCTCATGAATCTCTCTAGCAAATTAGCACGTGAAATCATTCTCTACACCATGTATCTGAAGAACCTCGCCGCCGCCTATATACTCGCCCGTCCCAACTACCACCACGACGTATAATAAGGCGTTGCAAGACATCTGTTGCAAAATAAGATATAAAGATAACATCATATACATAGGATATGCGGGATACATAGGATGCACGGCCATGCACGGTCAGACACGGATGCACGGCCATGCACGATCGTGCAGGATGCACGGCCATGCACTGATGTGCACCGTGCCGCGATCGTGCATGAGTCAGCACCGCCGCACGGTCGTGCACGGTCTGTGATGACTTTTGCACGGTTTGAAATTCATCATGCACGATAGAGCGTGTCTTATCGTATACCTGTTCGGTGTTAGCATCTCATATTTTTAAATTTAACTTATTAAATGATCCTAAATATTAAATTAATCACTTTATTAACATAAAATCAACACAAATAACATATGTGACGATAATACTTCTACCGTGTACAACCGTACTCAAGAACGATTTTGTTTCTTCAAACATGAAATTTATCATTCCAAGAATATAAAAGTATTAAAAAAAGCGTATTTAGTCAGAAATTATCAACCGTGTACTCAAGAACGTAAAAAATTCTATCTGATTTAATTTACCTTAATCCATTAACAATGCTCGATTTCGATGTTCGATTGAAAAAAAACGCAGTAACAACTTGTATTAATTATTTTTTCGCCTCTTCCTCACTTTGAAACTGTAATGTTACAAATGAATTGTTTGTGATTTGAATTCAATATCACCGATTTTTCAAATTTAATGTTTATCAACCTTAATTTAATTCCATTCAATTTTTGTAAAGCATTCATTTTGATGAAATTTCGAGAGAGAGAGAGAGAGGAGAGAGAGAGTTATTCTTTTGGCGGAGGAGAGAGAGAGGGCCAATGATATTTATGTCTTTTAAGTTAAAATGGTTATAAAACTCATGCTTTTATATGTGGATATAAAACTTATCCCACTATTTCTTTTGGTTATATATAAAGTTATCCTTGTTTTAATAACACCGAAATCACAAATCAAGACTCAATCCTATTTTCGTTAAGTTCTTTCTTATTCGTATCATTCTTACACGAACTAGATTGATTTGTTAAGACAGCTCTCTCTTTCAATGACCTAACTTATAAAACAAATTACAAGGCCTTTTTCAAAGTGGAAGAAATAATCCATTTTTTGAACCTATCAGCTGTATGCACCATCTCATAAATTGATTAAGTACATATAAGTGTGTGGAATGCACACTCCCTTCAATAATTTAATGCCATAATTCCCCACTATTGTGTGGAGAGCACACTCCTATTTTATAATTCTCATTTGTACACATGCTTTGCTTTCGTCGCAATAATCTATCTTCATATGTACAATTAAAAAATAATCGAAGCTTAAGTTTACCAATTTTTAAAAACAATACAATAGTATAGCATTAATTTTGTATTGCATTTTTGTTTTTATTTTTTACAACACATTAAAAATCTATATAATTTTATGGGAACAAAAAAATAAATAATAATTATTATAAAACTATTCCTGAGATTTAGCTTGCTTAGAGATTAATTACTTTCTCGCGAGACAGCACAAACATCTAGGTCTATATTCATTTATTTTACTACTACGCCTGTCAATTTCATTAATTTTTGTGATTTTGTAGGCCTTGGGGTCTTTGTAACTAGACCAAAATTTCACAGATAGTGTTTCAAAAGATAACTATAAATATACTAAATGCGTATTATTAAGTAGAATACACATATGACGAGAGATGACTGCTAAGTACCTGGACCTAATAAAAGTGGATATATTCAATTACGACTAGGTCTTTGTGCTAACACTACCATAATTTTTTTTCTTGCACTAACATCGTCTCTAATAAATTTTTAGTGTTTTTTCCTCTATAAATACTTCTTTCGTGTTTTACTGGTGTGTAAACTGCCTAGCTATAGCCAATTCAACCATCTCTACTTGCAAACTATACCCTAATTAATCTCTCCCTAATCTTCTATGGCTGCCCCAAACCAGCTCCAAATTGTGATCCCTAAAGAAAATGCTCTTCCTAAAATGGAGGAAGAAATCGACTACTCTGAGAGGTCACAGTGGCTCCGAGCCGCGGTGCTTGGAGCCAACGATGGGTTGGTCACCATTGCATCACTGATTTTGGGAGTCGGAGCCCTTAAACATGATGTCAGGGCCATAATCCTCACTGGCTTCGCCGGACTTTTTGCCGGAGCTTGCAGCATGGCCATTGGTGAATTTGTGTCTGTGTATACTCAGTTGGACATAGAGAAAGCCCAGATGAAGAGAGAGAATAGAATGACTGAGAATGGTGGAGTGGAAGAAGAGAAGGTGGAGAAGGAGAAGCTTCCGAATCCTTGGCTGGCTGCCGCGGCTTCGGCTCTCGCGTTCTCGTTGGGAGCTATTGTGCCGTTGCTTGCTGCTGCGTTCATAACTGACCACAAAGTGAGGATGGGGGTGGTTGTGGCGGCCACCACGTTGGGGCTGGTGGGGTTCGGCGGGGTCGGGGCGGTGCTGGGGAGGACTAAGGTGGTGAGCTCTTGTGTTAGGGTGGTGTTGGGTGGGTGGATGGCCATGACTATCACATTTGGTCTCACTAAGTTGCTTGGCTCTAGTGAATTTGGAATGTGATTAATGTTGCAGTCTTGGGTTGCTCAGCTCAATGGCTTCTGTCATGTGTGTATGTGATTTATATAAGTAATGTTGGGTTTGTGGAAGGTGTAATATGTATTGTTAATAGAAGCAAAATATGTATTGATATGAAACCTAGGCTTGGAGAACTAGTTTTCATGCAAGCTTTGTTGGAAAATAAATTTGACTAATTTTGTATCCATATATCAGTTTGACATGCATGGCTCTATGGGTCCTATGCCAGGCATTTTACATCAAATTTAAACTTTATTTTGAACTTCACACATTTTTGGCATTAAAACGACGTTGTTTTGATGCTGAAGGGGCAAATATATTTTCACGTAACCATATTGGATTCGGGCTTTTCATGTTAGAATTTTCAGCCTGAAAATATAGGTTCAGATCATATTTACAACTTATTCTCAAAGTTCAGAATATTTTTTAAATATTTCAAAGGTCAATCTATTATTGCAATTCGACCCAAAAGTCAGGCCTTAAACTACAATGAACCTTTTTTAAATGTGTATTCTTATTATTACAAAAATGTATACTATTGAATTTTTTTGATATATTTATAATATTCTTATTTATTTAAATTCTAAGAATAGTTATATATATATATATAGGGGATGGATCATGTGAGAATGCAAATATTGGTGAGAAATAAGAATACAGTATTTAATGTATAATGTTATTGCACTAAATGTATAAATTTGTTGCATCAAATTTAACATATAAAGTGTAGCACTTAATATAAAGTTGTTGCACAGAATTTGGTGCAACAAATTTATACATTTAGTGCAACAACTTTATACGTTAAATGTTGCATTCTTATTTCTCACCAATATTTACATTCTCACGTGAACCATCCCATATATATATATGAATAGGTTATAGTGGGAACTACCTCTTAAATAAGAACTAAGAACCAATAACCACCGTTAGATTGAATCAGATCGGACGATTTATGATTATTTAATCCAAAATAGTTAAATCCCTAAATTTTTGTTATTTGAATATTTCATATCCAATTCTTCGTTGTTCGTGTAATTCATGTTGTTGTGCATGTAATCGTAGTTCTTGTGCATGCTATCACATTCCAATTAATTATTATGTTCATAAAATTCACAATGTTATGCATGTAATCGTAGTGATTGTGCATATGAGAATAATTACGTAAATGAATATATAAAATCTCATAATTATAGGTTAAACGGATATTATTAAAATCTAAGGATAATAAAAGATTTATAATTAATCATGACCGTTAGATTATAAAAAATGGATGGACCACATTAGTTCTTAGTTCTCAAAAAAGTTAGAGTTGACATTTGATCCACTCTCTCTCTCTCTATATATATATATATATATATATATATATATATATATATAGAGGAGGTTACCATTTTATTGTGAGAACATGAGAAATGAATATGCTATGAAAGTTAATGAATATCTTGCGAAAGTTAATGAATAAAAAAAATAAATTTTAAGCCTCTCATGGGATTCGAACCACGGTGAAAATTTCAATTTTGGATTCATTAACTTTCATGACGTATTCATTAACTTTCATAGCATATTCATTTTGTTCATAAAGAATTTTCGTAGTTCTTAGTTCTCACGTTAAAATTGGTTTTATTTGAACCTCACTCTATATATATATATATATATATATATAAGAGGTTAACGTTAGAACTATTTTTATCGTGAAAACAAAAAATAATGAATTAATTTACTATGAAAATTGATGAATCTGTTGAGAAAGTTATTGAATCCAAAAAAATAGAATTTTCACCTATCAAGATATTCGAATCTAGGTGAAATTTTTTCATTTTTTGGATTCAGGAACTTTCTCAGCGGATACATTAACTTTCATAGCGAATTCATTTTATTGATAACTAATTTCCGTAGTTCTTAGTTCTCACGTTAAAAATAGTTCTTATGTGAACCTCACTATATATAAAATTTAGGGAGTCCTAATGTAATTTTATATTAGACTAACACTTACTTTTAGCTCTTGTAATTCTAATTAAATATATAAAAGGTCAAATTCCCAAATATATTACAAACTCTCATTCATTTTTTTAATTCTATAACCATCAATTTTGACCAATTCGAATCCATATCCAAACTATAGGAAACTTTTAGCTCTTCTAATTCTAATTAAATAAGAGGACCGTATGATTGCTATCCATGGGTTTCGCCTTCAAATTTACACCATTCTTTTTTATTTATGAAATTTGTTTATCTACAAAAAAGGTATTCTTGTTCCAAAAGGAAAAATTCTCCTTAGGGAGCTCCCACATCCCAATCCCAATCCCATGAGAATATGAGAGGTAAATCATTGTAACTCAACGGTTAAGAAATTATGAGGACTTTCTCTAGTGCCCACAAGGAGCCATTCTAAAGAAGATAAAACTCATATACTACGACTGCTAGAACTCAATCATTGGTTCTTGTTTCAAATTTATTAGCTCTCTTAACTAGGGTTGTGCAGCTCTTAAGTCTTAACCAACTGAGCTAAGCTCGTGTGGACACAAAACATATATTATAATTCTAGGTGTGATGAATTTCATTTGTAACTATGATTTTGCTCGGTAGTGTTTTAAATTTATGTATAGTATTCTAAATTATTTGTCTTTTTAAAATTTTCTAGCCCAACCCTCCCGAGCCCAAAACTCTGAGCCCATTTCTCATCTAAATTCTAAATTAAAATAAATATTACAAGAATCAATAAAAGAAAAATATATAGCGCATGAACAATGCCGTCCTATTTCTAACAGATCACAATTCGATCCTCTAAATCACAAATCTTGGATGACGGCATTGCTAGAGGACGAAAACGCGTCAAAATAGCACAGCGCAATGCGCACTATTATACATCTCTCACTGGGTAAGTTCCATCCTGAGAGGGGGTGCATTGCACACCCATCCTCTCTGCATGACACGTGTCTTATGTTTTTATTCACATTTAATTAAATGTTCTGAATAAATCAACCCAACCATGGTTAATCCGGATAGGCCCACTAGCGAAACAAGCTTCGCGGAGAAGCTATCCGCGAGTGTCGACATTCATTTTATACGTCGGCATTCCAAACATGTATCGTCATTTCAGACATGTATCGGCATTTCAGTTTTTGAATGAGAATTTTGAATATCTTCGCGAGAAGCTATCCGTGAGTGCCGACATTCATTTTATCGTCGGTATCCCAAAACACGTATCGGCATTTCGGACATGTATCGGCATTTCGGTTTTGAATTAGAATTTTGAATTATTAGCCGATAAGCTTAATAAATCTTCCGCCAATGTTTACAATTATCTTAAAATGCCTAAATTTATTATATTATGTGGATAAATAATTTATAAAGTAATAATTTATCCCCAAAAAATTCAAATATTAAATAGATGCTTATAAGCTGTTAATAAAAAATATTAAAATAACGATCTATAATAATTTTGTTATGTCTTGTTCATAAAAAACAAATAATTATAAACTGAAAAATCGTTATTAACATAAAAATATTATCGCACTCATTGTTAATTTTGAAATATTGAAATTTACCTTTGAGCCCTCACTATTTCGAGTCTTGCAAGGGTAAATATGTAAATGCATAAGGAAATTAAAAAATTCTCCCATTTCATCAACTGCCTTCTCATTCATTTGGCGCCCACTCACACACCGATCACTACGAGAAGAGCAGGAGGCGAGAGACACGACAACAAGAGAGAGCCGCAATTGATCGAGAGAGGCAGCGCCGAGACGAGAGCACCAAACGCAGTATTGTTCCATTTACAATGACCCCGATTTTTCCGCGCCTAAGTAGTGGTGTAATGCCTTCGTCTTCGTCCATCCTCATTCCGTCGTCTTTTTCATCTTTGTCTTCGCCCATCGACTTAGCCTTCAGATTCTTCGTCTTTGCACCGAAAACCTAGGCAATGTCTCGAATTCATCCAAATATGTTTGATAATTTATCGATTTTCAGTCTTGGTTGATTGGTATGCTTCCATTTTGTATGCTTGTTTGTTTACTTGTTGAAGATGCTTGTCATTCTTCGATTTTTTGCATTTTCACATCTCTTTGCAATTTGTTCTGTAGTGGTGAGTTGAAGTGCTTTCTCGATGGATATTGACATATTCTTGTTGCGTGGATTTATAAATTTATTTAACACTCTTTATTATATTTTATTTTCTAATTTTGAAGATATAATTATGTGATCTGTTTTGGTGCGTTGAGATAGATGATTTGTCCACATAGAGTTGTTGTGGTGGAGTTGATTGTTGTATAAGGGAGTGTTGTGGTAGAGTTGTTGATGAATTTATAATTATCATAGATGGATTTATAAATTTACGTATCATCTCTCACGAGTACAAGTTGTGGTGGAGTTGGTCATTGTATTGTGGATATCTTAGGTATTGTTGTTGATGCATATACGTTATCATATTAGATGGTGCATTACAATCCTATCTCACATCATGCATTGGTCTTCAAGTATCTATGATGTTACATTCATCGACACATATGATATTGTGGTTCTATCGAGAATAGTAGCTAGATGTCATTCAAACTTGTTCTTCCAATGTGCTTGTGAACCTTAGTTTATATGTCATTCATTTCTATTAAGCAAACCGCTTGAGTTTATTTGCCGATGAACTTCATTCACGAACTCGATTTCTTCTATATTCTTGAGCTCTTGAAAGAGATGAGTAGGTGATCCTTGGAGCCTCGATTCTTGCAAATGGCGGTCTGGTGGTTTATCAACTATCCGAAACCTCTTTGACTTTGAATGCTTCTTCCTCCTTTTGCGCTCGTGTGTTATAAATCGAGAATGACAAGTAGTAATATAGCATTTCCTTTTTGTCACCGCAAAGGTCTGGTATTACAACACTAGATTTGTTCCTACTGTCTGTTCTCGGATAATCTGAACTGGTTAGGGGATGATAGGGCTATAATCCTTTTATTTCTTAAGAAGTTGAAGATGCTTTTTGTGGTCTTGACGTATATTTAATGGTTTCGATTTTCAGTCCATTGGGGTAGTCTTGGTTAACGGTTAATGGTTTTCACCTTTCTATATGTTGTATCACAGTCATTGCTGTATGAAATAGGAAAATGTAGTTAATGCATGTCATAGAATTATATGTCTCATTTTGCTGCAATGACTGGAGAGGGGCAACTATATGGTTGTGCACACATTTGGTTGTGCACACATTATCTTTTGTTAATAGAGTACTCATGATCATATAAAAGTAGTGCACAATATTGATAAGGGGCAGCTTTGAAATGGGACCTGGAGAGGGAAGTAGTAATTTTCGACGTAGGACAGTTTGGACTCCAGAAATGGATAGACATTTCATTGATTTAATGTTGTAGCAAGTTGGCAAAGAAAATAGGACATATGGGATGTGTAGTTGTTCATCCGGATTTCTGTTTTCTCCAATCAATGAAAATTATCAATTATCATCATTTTTGCAGTCAATCTAGTAAATTCAATAGTAATCGAAACTTGCAAACAAACGAGACTCGTGAATAGTGTCTTGGACATCCTAATGCCATAGGCGATCTTTGAGTGTCGCTAAGTCATATGCAATTCTAGTGCAATTGTCCTCGGAAAAAGCACATTACCAATTCGCTAGGAAATGAAACATTTAAATGCATGGGAGAGCGGTTCAAAACCTCTAACTCGATCAGATCGATAAAGGAACCGACATCACGACTTCAGATCTATAGCCTACTACAAAATTAAATAAATTTTTAAGTTTATTTTAATGGGAAATACAAATGCTCAATCAGAAATTCAGCCGATTCACTAAGATCCTAGGACTTGAATAGTTACAGAAATAACATCCCAACCTATCCCCTTCACAGTTCTACATCTATAACTCAAAATCTAAAGAATAAGATATGAAGATCTTGCTACCATGTAACAGTGACAAAATCGTTTTACTCATAATGAAGAAATTCGATGCAAACCTGCAGGTAGACATGGATGAGTAAACAACTAAGGAGCCAAAAACATTCCGTGGTAAGTTTCACTTTAATTTCACATAAATGCCTGAGAGTAATCTTTGTTAATGGTTATGCCTGCATGTTGTATGCTTGTTCCTCTGATTTTTCTCTACTTGTAATATGTTTGTGATTCTTCTAATCTGTTGCATTTTCACATAATTAGCCAAAATTATGGTTGTGTACAACCGACTGTTGGAGTTGTTTTGTTGTTCATTATGATGAACAACACGACTTTTGTAATGAAGATTACGCAAACTTTTAATGAAGATTGTTGTTCATTATGCATGTCTACAACCGACTTGTAATGAAGCCTGTATTCAATATGAAAATTCAGAATATTCAACCATGTTTCAATTAACTTTAATTGTGTCCTGTTATTCATTTTACTTTGACAATGCCAATTTAAAGTGAAAAACCCTCTCATAATGCTGATGGGTTAAATAAGATATACAACCACTAGTTTTCAAAGTTCCAACGGGGAGGCGAGACAAGCTCCTCTATATAAGCCTGGGTTTGAAATAGACTCGCTTAACCGGTATGTCTCATTTGCTCTTTGTAGCTCAAGCATGAGTGCTTCTGATAAATGATCATCGTATTCGAGCATTAAAATTTACTTTCCTTTTCAACGTGTAGAAATTTAAGACTCAAATGTACATAATAAAATGGAGAGCATGTACAATATAGAAATTTAAGGCGCAAATGTCTGCATCAAAATTTGATGCGATGATATATGATATTAATTAGTACCTTAGAAGCCTCAACGCGGTTACGTAATCGGCTTCCATGGTAGAGTCCGCAATGCATCACGCTTTGCACTCAGAGGGATCTGACTCCACTCCCAGGTAAACACATAGCTTTGTGGTTGACTTTTCTCATCACGGTCGACTTGGAAATCCAGTGCATAACCCAAGGCATTAGACTATGCGCATGGTAAACTAGCTGTAATCTCGAGTCCCGGTGCTTGGTATATGCTCTGCGATCGATGAGCTTGTCGGGGTTAGGCGATATCTAGCTACTATACTGCCGCATAGCGAGATATCGGGCCTCGTGCATAGCATTGCGTACATGAGACTTCTACGGGCGGGCGTGAGAACTTGTCTCATTCCTCTATCTCGCTGCGGTCATAGGTAGTGCGTTTTTGAATAAAGGCGCCGTATGCGAAGGTAGCAATCCTTTCTTGGCGGTGCGCATACTAAAGCAGTAATCCGATATCGATGTAAGGCGCTGAGATAAGCTCAACATTTTCTTCTTGCGATCTCGGTAACCTTGATCGAGAATGCTGCTGCATCTCCTAAGTCTTTCATTTGAAGCGATCGGATAACCCGACTCTTTACTGCGATAGTGACTTCGCGTTGTTGCCAACTAGAAGGATGTCATCTACAAAGTGCGAAATACCACATCACGTTGACATCTAACCGATACACACAACTCTGCGCTAGGCAGCTGGGTAAATCCATGGGACTTTACCACCTCGTCAGCTTCAAGTTCCATGATCGGGAGGCTGGCAAGTCCGTAAATGGACTTCTTAGCTTCCGTACTAGATGCTCTTCACCCTACCACATAACCGAGGTTCTGCATATAGATGTCTCTGCGCCTCAGTGGTAACCGTTTAAGCGGTTTTAACATCCATTGCCAAACCTCTGGGTTCGAGTGGGTGCTATGGCTAGAATTGCGATGGACTTGAGCATTGCTGGCGAAAGGTCTCGTCGAAATCGATGCCCCAATCTGAGTGTACCCTTTCGCCACAAGCACGGCTTTGGCGAAACCTCTCCATCGGAATCTCTTCCTCTTGTATATCCACTTACTACTATGGCTACTTTGCCATCGGTAGAGGTGTCTTTCATATACATCCATAGCCGTTATGGACTCCATTTCTAAGTCCGTAGCGGTGTGCCATAATCTTGCATCAATATCTTGTATCGCCTCTTTGTATGTCCATGGGTTGATTATTGCATGTTAGTACTGTTGGGACTAAATCGAAGATTCACCCACGAACATAAATCGCTCGGGTTGACGAACAACCCTCCCACTACTGACGAGTTCTCTGGCACAATGGTAGCGGTGGGTGCGAGATACTTGTGGTTCTCTAACTTGCACAACTTAGCGTGTACGGTACCACATGCGGTCGGTATCTCGATTGGAACTCGACCCACTTCAATTTCTTGAAGTATCACGGTGTCGATCTGCTCAGCCGACTCGACATCGTTACCTTTGGCTGTCGGTGGTGGAATACGATCATCTTCTAATTCTTGAAGAATGATTTCAACTTTGGACTTATGATTTTCATATAATCCACTTCGAGAATCGGGCATTAGTCTAATAATGACCTTCGATCCTAGGACTATAGAATAAACCACCTTTCGTTCCTCTAGGATAGCGATAAACAGCCTTGCGTCGGATCTAGCCTCCAACTTGTCGAGCCTTTGTTGACGACATGTCTTTGGGCCCTATATCATATGTGGCTTAAACTGGGCTTGCGCCCAAACCACAACTCGATGGGTTTTTCGGTGACTTGGATGGTACTAGATTTATGTAGTATGCATTGTTTCTAAGGCATACCCGAGCGGAAATAGGCGATGTTGCATAACTCGTCATTGATCTAACCATTTCGAAAAGAGTCACTGTTCTTCGCTACGACACACCATTTCTTTGTGGTGTGCCCGTGAAATCTTGTTGGGATGTAATCCCACACTTCACTAGATAGTCCATAAACTAGTTCTTGAGGTATTCGCCACCAGCGATCGGACATGATGACTTGATACTCTTACCTTACCGTCTCCACTTCCATGTAAACTCTTTGAATTTCTCAAAGCATTGGGACTTCGGTGAAGCGGTATATGTATCCGTACCTTGAGTGTCGTCGATAAGTGACAAAATACTGCGTACCTCCACGAGCTTGTGTGGACATTGGTCCACGCAGTCGAAATGGACTAACTCGACATTTCTTTGGCTCTATAACCCTTTGCTTAGAAGGGTGCAGTCGACATCTTACCTTATCACGAGGATTCGCGGTGGGAGCGAATGTAGTGAGATTCCCCAGCTCCATTCTTAGCAGGTCTTTGGATCTATTTAGATTGATGTGACCTAATCTAAGATGCGGAGAGAAAGTAGAGTCATCTTCTGAAGAAAACTTTCTCTTTTGGGGTTTGATGAAGATGCTACATAGTTATTGGTATTATGTTTTGCGAGAAATAGTATAAGCGAATTATATAAGGTGCAACACGAGATAACCGTCATTTCTTATGATAGAAACACCACTATCAAACCATGTTCTTGTTCCCAGTATAGAATGGAGGAGGATGTTGATGAGAGAGGTGAGAGTTAGCCCGATAAATTTGTAGCCATGGAAAGTTAACTAAGCCTTTTAATTATGAAATCTCCAAACACACCTTAACTATGGAGCTAAATACGGCGAGATCGACTTGAGCTCATAGATCGATTAGTGAATTCAATTATAATTATGTCCGACCAACAAGTCTTGTTATTGGCATAGTATTCTCCCAACCAACAAGTCTTTTATGATTTGTTTTATTTTTCTTTGGATTATAATGAGATTCTATACTTATGGGCTAAATGAGATATCGACCACTAGTAGTTTAGCAACCTTCCTTTTGTCGAACATGAGACATATTTCATTGAGAATTTGGGCGGTCGCGTTTAATTATAAATTTCATTGTCGAAAATTATGTAATAATAATAATAATAATAATAATAATAATAATAATAATAATAATAATAATAATAATAATAATAATAGTTGGTGGTTTTTAGAAATTTGGTTTTACAAATGTGCTAGCTTTTACATTAGTTGCCAAATTTTGCATGGGATGGTGAACAACACGACTTTTGTAATGAACATTATGCTAACTTTTAATGAAGATTGTTGTTCATTATGCACGACCGACTTGTAATGAAGCACATGTACAACCGACTTGTAATTAAGTTTTTGTTCATTATTTTGTTGTTCATTAATGATCAACAACACGAAATTATAAGCTTTTCATGAGGACATTAATTAAGTGCATACTCGATATGAAAATTGAGAATATTCAACCATGTTTGATTAACTTTACGTGTTATTTGAAATTTAATTATAATCCATATATTATTATTGAAAATATCTTGGAGGCTTTAGTATGTTTCCAAAGATAGTTATGGTTGTGATTCTTCTAACTTTGTTTTATGATTGTAATTACCCAAAATTATGTTTGTTTGCATTTTGTATGCTTGTTCTTTTGTTGTTCGAAAAACTTGACTTTTGAATCTCTATTTCTGAAATGATACAAAATTCCTTATTTTTGATAAGAGCACGCACATCTTTGCACTTGGTATATTTGCACGTGTCGATGGATTGCTCCATTTGTGATGCGTAGTAGTGATTTGCCATGTTTGATCTTGCATTGTTTTCTCGGTGAAGTACCCCATTCTGATGACCAAGCTTTAGCTAGTGAGTAAGAAAAGCAAGTTGTGACAAGATTATATATTTGCATTTGTGGACTCTCACAATTATCCCTTAAAATTGTGTTTTTAGTGACTCATTTAATATGATTGAATTTGTTATTAAAGAGTGATTTCGATTAGATTTATATTACATTTTAAGCGATCCATTTGTAATTTTACATTGAAATATAAATCCAACATCCCTTATGTTTTCAATAACAACTATTTTCACGCCATACACACACTTATAAAAGGATAGAGCGAGAAGCGCGAAGCATCGAGATAATTAATTTTTGTTGTGTTCTTGATTGGATGGATTAACGAGGAATACTTATCCTCTTCCACGGTGTGCATGCTTTCATTTTTGCTCATTTTTGTGTGTTTTCGAAGTTGCTTGGTATTATTATGTTATGCGCCATTAACATACCAGTGACGAACAATTTTAATATTAGTGAAGTGGTATGCTTTATCTTCTAATCCTTCTATATTTTAATGAAGTGATATAATTTGGAATGTAGTTTGGCACTGGTAAATATTTTATTGGTTCATTTATTTCTAAACACTATCCACGTGAGTTATGGCGTGTTAGTGAAGTGATATAATTTAGAATTGATTTTGCGTTGGTAACCAATTTATTGGTTCAACTCTTCAAAATTTTAGCACTACTTTAGTAGCTAATATATATAAACCAAACTATTAACCATTTTATTAGCATGTACTTTAGTAACTAATATATATAAACCAAACTATGACCTATTAAAGGGAAAGATGATACAAGAAGATAAACCAACGATCTACGTTCACCTTAAGTCGACTCATTGACCCCAACAATGTGCTTATATCGGTTGTGATTTAACTTACAACATACCAAATTAGGTAAATAAAACACCTTATAAAATAAGTGTTTAATTAATTTGGTTTTCCTTGTCTTAGTGGTGGTTGTTTCTCTCTGCGTACACACTTATAAAAGGATGAGCGAGAAGGCAGTGAAGCATCGAGAGATAATAAAGGGTTGTGTTCTTGAAATTGTTCCAAACCATAACCTCGGAATACTTATTCTCTAGCCTTACGATGTAGTAGTTATTTTATTGTTTGATCTTCCGTCACAATAGAAGTCCAGTGTACTGATGAATTTGAACTTGCAGTTATTTTACAATAATCGCAAGTTCTGATTAATCATAAACCATCCACGGTGTCTAGTCTATCTAAGATCTTCATCTTTTACCGAAAAAGCAATTAAGAAAAGATGCATACATCTATAAGATGTTGTCTTATTGGCGTATATTTATTTTACAAGTGCAGTATGGAATTTTTACCCCAATACATGTCCTACCCTTGCCTTTTCATCGGCTCACTCACTTGTATTCATCATGAGTTGAAGTAAGGAAAATTTTATGATTTGAAGTAAGAAAAATATATTATATGAGAAGGTTTATCACGAATAGAAAATCATTGTTAAATAACATCTCGACATAGTCGATTTTGAACAATTAAAATACAAATGAGAACATATTTTTATGAGTTTGTATGGATATATATATATATATGTATATATGTATGTATAAATTGGTTTATGTTAGCACTAGTTAGTAGTTATTTTATTGATTTATGTTTATTATTTTTGCGATAAAGGTTTTATTTGTTATCGGAAGCTCACTATGTCGAAAGCAGTGTCACGAATATGTGCATGTGGTGACCATAGTTGTCTTGGTTTGTTTTATATTGATTTACTCGGTTTATGCATATTAAAATGTAATTATTATGTGTTTGAAACTTGGCATATCATTGTGCTGTGACCGCGTGATGAATATTTCGATCGTATGTGATAAGCGGATAACAATCAAGCGGAACTCGTCGTTTGCCCAAAATCCACCAGGTGAAATTCTCCATAAAAGCGATAATCCATAATAAAATCCTAATTAACCCTTAAATACTCCTACTAATCACCTACTAATGATAAATCGATAATACTAACAAAGCCCACTAAGAAAAACATAACGATAATAATTAAATAATTAAAAGCCCAACACCAAAACTAGAACCCTCACTGCGGACGGCGATATACCGTCCGTCGCCTATACACGAACAGCAGTCTGCGCACTTGCTCCTCCTCTTCAAGCTGCTCATCTTGCTCATCTTCTTGTCTCTCTCTCTCTGTCGGTATGCCATGGATGTTCTGCGGGGCTGCCGTTAAGGCTTTATGATATAGCGATATTATTCCATACTTCACGCCATGTTTTGCATTTCATGTGGTAAGAATGAAACTTTAAATTAAACTTGCATTTTTGTATATTTCCTCTTATTAATCCATTGATATCTTGATCCTTATCTGATTTTTCTTTATAGAAACCTATTGTTGTCATCCGTCGGAGAAAGCATTGGTCGAAATGAAGACAATCGTCGGATCTTTCAAGAGGAAGGGACCGCAAGTGGTGAGGAAGCGACACTCTGTTGGTGCAGATCTTGGCGAGGAGAAACGAGGAAAAGCTCCGTGTTTGCGAGAGAAGGATTTATGCGAGCAAGCCGATGATCTAGGCGAAGAAGGCGGCGATGAACAAGGCGTAGTAAAACCCCAAGACCAACACGTTCAACGCAATAGAAGTTCAACCTTTGCGCCGTAACAAAGCCGAGCAGCGTGCTAAAGATAAAGCTCCTTTGCAAGATTTTGACCCTCTTCATTGACTACGAAATCACGGATGGATGAGGTAATACAATTCATACACAAACTTTGTCTATGTGATCCAATTTGAAATATATTTTTCATGTAATCGACACATGATTTCTTGATTAGGTGATCTCATGTACGTGATATTATGTTGAGGATTACAATGTTGGAAAAAATCGAAGAAGAAATGTTGAGCGAGAAAGTACAAGGCGGACTTTCGGGCGATCGATACACATGTTCCTCTATTGAGCGCAATATGTCGATCGGCGACCATATCGCAGCAACACAAAATTCCTTTGACTTATCCAAAGTATGTCGACAAAGGGACAATCGAAGTAGATAACACGTTCTTGGTGATGCGAAATCGATAAACCAACAAGTGATTGTAAAGATATTTCTCCACAAGCAGTTAGCACCTCGAGAAGAAGAAGGATAGGGAACTAGCGGTTCCGACATCGAGTTTATTGGAGAATCTTCTTCAAAACCACTTTTCCGGAGGCGAGGCTAGAACTACTCGTAGCATGGTTAAAAGTTTTACAACCACTTACAAACCGCAACACGATTATTTCTAAGCAGAAAAATTGACTGAGCGAAAACTTCCACCCAAACCAGGGTGCATGGTGATGATTACGGGCGTATCCTTTCGCCTTATAAAAGCGATTGGATCGAGAAGTTTGAAGGTTGGTACCAAGCGAATCGGATAAATCAAGGTATGTTCTACCGATCATCGGTTTACAATGTAGTTATATAAAATTTTCATGTGTATAACGTATTGTTAGTTTCGTTCTCTTAATTATAGCTCCACACCTTTAATTGGGTTGCCCTATTTGGGGAAGCATACGCCACTTGGTTTGATGAAATCCGGAATGACAATGGTTGGTTGATGGGAGAGGTATTCATTACATTTTTCCTAAATGATTCGTATTTGGAACGCCTATGAGCATTTGTTGAAATACTATGATTCTTAAATACATTTGCTCGTTTTTAATTCAGCACATTGATGCATGGGTCAATTTGCATATTTCCCGTTATTTGGATAACCCAAATGAATATGTATCGAATTGGACAGTGGTGGAGCAGCAGGGATGGGTAAGAACCGGTCGTTATGTGTTCCTAACATGTTAAATTATGTAATTATGACAATAAATAATTAGCTTCATTATAATTTTACGTTATGTAGAGCGCCATGTGTTACGAGATGCATGGTGTCCTTCATGCTAATTGAAACCATATGTCGGCGGTTTATGGCCAAACCAACTAAGCATGCCGTGGTGCAAGGCGATTTGGTGATTGGAATTGCCCCTATAAGCCAGAACCATTGGGTTTGTTACGAGATCGTGATTGAGGCCCAAACTGTAATCGTCTACGACTCTCTCTCCAAGTCAAGGGATCCACTTAAAGCGAAGACTTCATTCGCAAATGTCTTGAAGAATCTATCATGGATTTGCGGGATTGCGATATTTGGGAAGCGGTCTCCTACTAGTAAGTTGAAAGATGTGTGGAATTTGACGATTTATCGAGATCCACCTCGACAAGAAATACTTGGAATTGCGATATCATGGCGTTGAAGTACATGGAGTGTTTGATTACGAGTCGGCCGTATCAATTCTACAGGTCAATATGCTCCGAATTTTGCAAGTCGTTTTGTGGTCAACTTTACCGTTTCGCCATTGAAGAACAATCTATTTGAAGGTTGCCATCATCTATCTTCGTGTATCTGGTCATTCTTGTACTTTCTTACATTTTTGATCTCTGGTCATCATATCCAAATATTTGTTGATCCTCATTAATTATTTACAATTTGTTTCTTTGAATGAAGGATTGGATTGATTAGTGTACTTAGGGCCCGTTCGGTTAATTAGATAAAACTCATATATAGTTAAGTCCATATTAGGATAACAAGATAAAAATGATAAACAATTCTAGTTTCTATCTAGGGTGGCTAATCTCGGTTTTCCATTCGGATATGTAATTGTGTACCATAAATGCATGCCATTTATGTACCATAAATCCATGTAATTGTGTACCAAAAATGATAAACAATTCTAGTTTCTATCTAGGGTCGATAAAAATTGATCGTAGCCAGCGATTAATTTTACGTACCATTTTATCCTTTGCTTTTTCTTGTCGACATCTAACCTTATAATAACACACATCTTCCATACCATCTTCTCTCGTCTTTGTAATTGTGCGATTCGAAGATTGTGAAGAAGCGAGAAGAAAAATTCTACCAAACTCAACACGGGTAATTTTACATTTCTACACATCCTTATGTTTGTAATGAGTTGTTTAAAATTTGGTGGAAAAATCATAAGACTTAACCTTTTACTAAGGTTTGAGCCGATTTCATAAATCGTTGAAGATGGAGTGTAGTATCGAGTATGTTACGGAATATTTTGTTAAAAGTAATTCATATCTCTATTTAAGTTTTGACTTGAAATGTTTAGTCATATTTTGAGATTACATTCCTTTTTGTAGTTTATTTGAAGTTTTTTTTTTTTGAAACCTTGATTATTAGTTTTGGTTGGAATGAAATTAGAGTTTGTCTATGCGTGCTTATTTAGTTAATGGTCATATAGATTAGATAGTTAGTTTCTTGTTGGATGGCAATCATTCATCTTGAATTATATATACTCTTATCATAATGATCTCAATTACTTATAGGTTTTCTAGGTAGTAGTTCATTTAGCTTTTTAGTTCTTCTATTGATTATGATATTTGTAACATGTGTAGGGTTCCAAGTGCAATACATGTCTTGAGCGAAACCTATAATATGTTCTTTGCCGGTTGTTATGGGTTAAGTCGATTCCACTCAAATCGAAAAGACAACAATGAGAGAGCTGAAAGCCGTTCCAGTTCGAGTCCTCAAATGGTCCAACGTTGGATTTTATTGTTTATTTATTTGTTTGTTTTGTATTTCAAGATGGGAGTGCCCTCGACATGTTAGATGGCTTCCTTTTTTATTCATTTAGTTGTGAAGGTTGTTTGAACAAGATCATCGAACCATAAATATACTTAGTAAATGTTTCCTCCCAAACTTGTAATTCTCGACCTTTGTTCTTCCTTTCTTCGTTGAATTTGCTAATTCGACCTTGACGGAGACCGAGTATAAAACCTCTGCGAGACTTATCGGTGTCGTCATGATTTATATGCATGTATTTTTGACAACCTCATTAAGCGATGCTAGACTAAGCGCAACATAGCAAACCGATTTTAATCCACATAGCAAACCTATGTGAGACTTATATTGTGTACTACGAGATAGGTTTGTGTAATAAGGTTTTGGTTGAAAATCTAAAAGGGCTTTATGAGTTTTTAATAGCTATCGACCTTAAACTTAAATAGTCGATTTTCGTGATACAACTTAGGCGTTTATCCACAAAGATGAAGATTGGGAGATTGAAAGTAATCTTAAAATTTAAGGCGAAATAAATTTGTTACGAAAGATCCATTCCTCAAAATAACAATTAATTATACAAACAATGACCATTGACTCATAATAGATTCAAAATAATAGATTGGGCGACGTGACATAGCACAAAATGCATCGGCAGAAATGCATGCCGACATTAGTAGCTTTCCACCGATGAGACATGGCATGCCGATGTGACATAGCACAAAATGCATCGGCATAAATGCATGCCGACATTAGTAGCTTTCCACCGATGAGACATGGCATGCCGGCGTGACATAGCACAAAATGCATCGGCGAAATGCATGCCGACATTAGTAGCACCACAACATGCATTGGTTCATCGCAACACATCAATCGATCAATTACGAATCGATATATTAACAATATTTGCCAAGAAAAACAAAAGAACTGGATAAGTGTAATAATATCTTTAATAATATTAAAAAAAACATTTGATACCTACATTTATAACTATCACACTAGTAGTACCGTTGCCTTGAGGTTACGTATATATATATATATAACGTTGCATATACATTAAAAGCAGACTTACCTTGAGTGTAACCTATTGCAATTTGTGCTCTAAATCAAGAATACACCCAGTACTATTACGTGTAATAATGGATAACAACCCTACACCTATCCCTCAAGACAATGTATTCTACAAAGATCCATGGTCTAGGACACGGGAGACTCTTGTGTTGATGAAGTTGTATCAAGCATTACATGAGCAACGATGGATACTAGGCAATTCATTGGTTAATAAAGTGTGCGTAGATGAGGTGCACGATGAAATGTCCGGACATCCTTATTATATTGACATCCCGCGTAGGAACTATCACTACAAGGTGGCGGAGTGGGAGCGTCGCCATTTTATTTTCATTTCCTCATGCGGGATGAGCGTGTTTGGTATGGCGACACACCAATACCGTTTATGCAAGTCTGACAACACTGGCTGCGATTCATGAGGTTTGGCATTTTACTTGTGTGTAAACATTGTATTATATCATTTCGACAAGTGTGGTTCTAATAATATTATGAATTTATATCTCAATATTTAATTGATGTTTTACATGTTACAATTTTCAGGAAAAACCCCATCTCTTATACTCTTGGCGGAAGGTGAACAAAACTTTTTTTACTTGCACCAATTGTTCCGGTGGGATTATGATAGCAGTGATAGTGATACAAACGACGATGAATTGATTTTGGACGAGTAACAACAAATCCGAATAAAATAGTTTTTGCGGCTATGTCATCGAGCGTTTATATTTCCAACTACTTTGGTGTAATGTATGTATCTCTTTAGTATCCTATGTATTAGTTAGTGTATAGGTACAATCGGTGACACCTCATGTGGGGTCCATGGGGTGATCGAGCGGATACTGCAAGCTCGACATTGATTAGTAAAGGTGTTAACGTCTATCTAAGTCGTTCTGAGACTTAGTTTTTATAAAATATGTGCCACTATTTTTTCACTCTTGTCTATTGTAAAACAATGAAGTTATGTATTAGCGTTGTTGGTTGACCACTTACAAGCCGTGACTATTGTGTCCATAAATTAATAATGTTAGACATTCCATATATACCATACGAAAATTTCGATTTATTTATTTTTGTATCAATTTTCATTGTATTATGTTTGTATTTATGAGGCACGGATAAATTGGTCAATAGCTACCTTGTGCTGCAACTATAAATAACTCCAAAATCCCTTGTATATACACACTCTCCTTACCAGAAGTTTGAAGGCTGCCCTACCATTCTTCTTCAATTGTGGCTTCAAAATTTTGTTACACAACACTCCATGAATCTGTTAGAAACTATTGACGACCACCAACGGAGTCTTTGGTACAATCTGACTGGGCGAGATGGAGTACCAATTGGTTGGACTTACGCTCAATCTTGCGACTTGGGCGTGTGGGACGGACAACAACACACCTTAACCGCACAATTATTCATGATGCGGCGGATAAGGTTAGCAGTGAGCATGTCCGTGATCTTGGTATGGTTTCTACTACGAAAGATCGTTGAGCTGCATCGTCGATTTGCTCGTTTACGTCGACTTATTCTCGACTTGAGGGTTAAGTGGGATGTGCTCATAACAAGATCTCTGTTGCCGATGTAACTTGGAAGAGTACGTTGAGGTATGTATTGATCAATCCATTACTTTTACGTATATTTAAATTTGGCCTCCATAGGCTACAAAAATAATCATGTTTGGAGATTTTGTGTTCTTATCAAGTAGGCGATCCATTGATTGCGGTGTACAAGAACATGGAGATCCACTATTCTTCGATTCGAGTGTTTTACATAGAGGAATGAAGGTTGTCGGCGGTTCGGTTGCACGTTCCTAACAACTATGGCGACTATCTATTAGCATCTAGCGTTGGGTTTAATTCTTTATTACAATAGTATTATTAGCTCGCCCATCGTTTTGTTCATCGGATGGGTTAGTATTTTAATGTCATGTTTTATGTATACTAATCCGTGTAAACTCATGTTATAAATATAAATCTTGCCATCTCACGCCATGTTGAGGAACATATTTGTGTTTATTATCCAACACGTGTATTCTAATCCACACTCTTGTTGGTGTATATTTGTAAACCAAAAATGCAACCATAAGTTGGTGGTTTACACTTGTTGTGTGAAAGAAATGTTTATATGATGATAAGAATAAGATCTTTGAGGTATGAATTCTGATTGGATGGATATTATGACAAGAAAATTGATAAAGATATCTGCACTTACTTGATTGACAAATGTAAAGCTTGACTATTCACAAAATATAAAATGGAAATATTCACAACCAAAATTCACAAAATATAAAATTGCTAATTCGACCTTCACAAATGTAAAGGTAGTACTAGTATTATTCGAAGCGAAAATTTGAAATATTGACAAAAACAAAGCGCAATCGGTTGTCGAATGTAAAGCTTCAACTAGAGACTTGGACGGCTTCTTGAGTTGTCAGTAAAAAGCTGCGAATCCGAAACAACGATGTACCGGGTCTCTCTCACTTATTTGCCGATAATGCATTATATGCCCACAAAATTGCATGCCGACCCACAATTGCCGGCGATACTAAATATATGTAGGAGGCGATCAATCGCATTACAAAGATTACAAGTTTTACCAATCATCACTTCACAACGGAGGAATCGAAGGAGCAAGCAATGTAGCAATTTTATTATCAAGTTAAACATATATATACATATCATAGGAAAGCATTATAAATAATTTACGTAGATATTATATGCATAAAATTTTATCATCCAACACGTGCTTGGACCATGTACTAGTCACTAAATTCGTACGAGATCACAATAGAGAATAAAATGGGTATTATTAAAATGTCGGTAATTAGTTATTTACATTAACACTAATTTTGTCCAAAATGACATATTCATGCTATGAATATGTCGATAATACAACTAATAGTTTAATGTACATATCGGTTGACACAAAACTCCTTATAAATAAAAACATATTCATGTAAGATAGTTATAGTCTAAAAGATCGATGGGTATTCAAGATCTAATGAGGTTTCACTAAGGTCGACCAAATCGGTTGAGACAAAAACTATAAGCAAAACATATAATATAAACTCCTTATAAATAAAAAGCAACCAATTGAACACTAATATCATGTACACAAAACATAAAAGATAATGCGTTAAAAAAATAAAATTACACGGAATTAACTTTCTCGAATGTCACCTTGAAGCTTTAGATAGATTGTCGTTGGATGGCGAAGCGGTAGAGTTGACCACAAAAGCGACTTGCGAAAATCTCGTGCATAATCACCATGTAGAATGGATAGTGGCTGGCCGTAATCAAGCACTCCGGTACTTGAGGCCATGATGCATAATTCTAATTATTTCCTTCTTTGGGAGGGTCTCGGTATGTTGTCGAATCCCAAACATCTTTGAACTCACTAGTAGGAGACCGACTTTTCCAAACATCGATGCGACATATCCATGATAGATTGCGTAAGACATTATGGAATGAAGTCTTCACTCTATCACGGATCCGAGACTTGGAGAGAGTCATAGAGCGATTACGTTGATCTTCATGTTGATCTCGTAACAAACCCGATGGTTTAGGTTTATATGTGTAATTCCGACCACCTTCTCGACCTTGGACCATGGCATGCAAAGTCGATTCGGCCATAACCGCCCGATATAGGGCTTCGTTTGCGCACAAACCATGGCATGTATCTCGGAACACATGGCATTACGCAAAATAACGAGATTAACAAGTGAATTTATTAACAAAATAACTAGGTACTATCGGTATGTTTCATAGTTCTTACCCATCCTATTTGCTCCACCTTTATCGAATTCCTTACATATTCATGTGGCTTATCGAGCGAAATCGATAATTCACCAATGAATCGACATCTGCATTACAAAGAATAAAACATGTCGGAAAATATAAAACTAAAGTAAATTCATTGCCGTCAACCCAAAACACAATGCATTTACCTCGGCATCAACCAACCATTGCGGTTCCATAGTTCGTCAAACCAAGTGGCATGACGACTACCAACATATGGCATCCCACTCGAGGCGAGGATCTACAATTAAGACAAATGAAAGTACATATATTACTCGTCATATAAATATAATATATAAACAAAAACAATGACCATTAAGGATGCACATTACATACTTTGGATTATTGCGATTTGTCGCGTACCATGCTTCAAACTTATTAATCCTCCGGATCGATAAGCGTAGAAAATGGACCACCAATAGTACCATACACTAGGGGTAGGGTTGGAGGTTTCGTCTTCCACTCTTTCATTGCTCGGGAGTTACGTGCTTATGGTATCAAGTTGTTGTAGCAGTTGTTTTGCATGACTACGTGTAGTCAGAGCCATAGGCCTTCTAAAACTGATTTCCCAGGAGATGTCAGAATACATTCTGCTTCCAAAGGTGGTGATTCGACATCCTCGGCTACTTTCTCAATATTGCGATCTTCATACGGAATATCTATAAAATCGGTCCTTTCCAAATTCCGACATCGTCCTTGGACCATTCCGCATCACTCCCGACATATCACCAAATTGAACAACCTCCTTCACCGTAAATACTTCGGACAAGTCGAAAGAGTTTATGCATGGCTACATATGAACATCTCGGTTGACGTATTGCAGCTCACAAGAGGGGTCATGTGTATCGCCGGGATGTGATGTTAAATGCTACTTTCTAACATTCGGACACTACTTATCCGAATGTCACCCATCTTTATGATCTAAGCGAAACATCGCGTGCTATAGATAATACACAGTAGGGTGAATGTGTTATTGTGAAGATAAAATTTTAATGAGCACAAATGAGAAGAAAAAAAAAAAACTAAATAAATCAAAATCATTGCTTTCATTTGGACATCATTCTACTTTATCATATAAGTGTCTTTCTTAGCATTTAATATGCACGATCATGAGCTCAAGTTTTCTGAAGATAAAGCGGTACTTTTCTAATTTTGTTGACATTGAGTTTTCATGGTATCTGCGTCCGATTATAGTTGTCGACTTAGATGTCTTGCTATAAAAACTTAAAGAACTGCAATTTTTCTTATTTGCGGATCATGGGAAAGATTTGGAAGAGTTTTTGAGTCATTGCGGGTGCACCTATTTTCCATATATATATATATATATATATATATATATATATATATATATATATATATATATATATATATATATATATATTTTTCAAAACATAAGCATTCTCAACTATGTGTACATATGTGTAATGTGTGGCACAGAGCAGTTTCTGCATTTAGGCGCCTTTATAGACTAGTAATTTATCGACACCCATCTTTGTAATCCTAAGCGAACATCGCGTGCTATAGATAATACACAAAGGTGAATGTGTTATTGTGAAGATAAAATTGTAGCAAAATGCATTTCGACCACGAGTTGTATATAAATTAATTACCTCGTCCATCTGCGATTTGGTAGCCAGCGAGGGCAGTCGATTCCATGCATAGCTGTTGTGCTTTGTTCTCTGGATGTGTTGGGCGCCGTGTTGAACTTCTATGGACAGACGAACGTGGAACGTCTTGGTCTTGAGGTTCTTGTACAGCTTGTTCATCGTCGCCTTCTTCGTCTAGATCATCGGCTTGCTCGTACAAATCCTCCTCTCGCAAACACGGAGCTTTTCCTCTTCTTCTCCTGGTCGGCGCATCAGTGTCAGCTTCAAGCTCGTTTGCTTCCTCAGCCACTTGCGGTCTCTTCCTCTTGAAGGATCCGATGGTGGTCTTCACTTGCTTGAGGAGTGCTTCCACGGGCACTCCGCTTTGAAAATCACCGATAGGCCGTTCATTTCGACCAATGCATTCTCAGGGGCTTACAACAATAGGTTTCTATAAAGAAAAATCGGTATAAGGATGAAGATATCAGCGGATTAATAAGAGAAATATACAAAAATGCAAAATTAATTTAAAGTTTCATACTTACCACATGGAATGCAAAGCGTGGCGTGAAGTGCGGAACAATATCACCGTATCGAAAAGACTTCACCGCGCGTCCCATCGTAACATCCTAGGCATACGATCTAAATATTCATCTCGATGAAAACCACGATAAATATTTCGGAAAAATAAAATTTTTCGTCCATTAAAATATTTTTCTCTAAAGGCTGAAGTGGTCGGAGGTTCATCCCATTGGCCAAACGATAAACCGGTTATCAAAAAGAATTCTTGAGGACCCAACTCAACCTCCACATCATTAAAATTGAAGGTAAGTCTTCTTCTTTGGAGTGAGTCTGGATTGAGGGCGGCGTGAAGTTTATACATTAGTTGTCCTTGGAACCGCATATCAGACATATCCAAGAAAGCAGCAAAACAAGACTTTCTAAACTTCGTCAGATTTTCCGCATCCAATAAAGAACGTATGGTCGATATATATGAGGCGGGCTGACATCGTTGCGATACATGCGCACCTATTAAAAAAGAGATTGCTATATGCATAAGAATACAAAATTACATCCGGCAAATGAAAATCTAACAAAATCAAAAGCAACCAACCATATCTAATCTTGTCACCGCTTGCCTTCTTACTCACTTTTGAAGACTTGGTCATTGTAATGTTGGCTTGGTTCACTGAGAAAACAATGGAATATCAAAAAAGATTTGTCAAAATACTCATTGCCTCTGTGAGTACAGAATACTAATGTATAAACTGCCATGTTACTACAATATTTGTTTTATTGAGAAAGTTACTAAGTGTTGATTATCATTATATGTTGGGCACTTTATTGAACCACCTACAATAATCCCAAAGCCTACAAGTTGTTATCTTACCTTTCTATTGTATTTTCAAAGATTGCTCTTTTTCTATCATGTTCGGGCCTTTCGTCAATTCTCATTCCTATTTTATTAGTAACGATTATATGTTGTATCCAACATACTGCTTTATCATTTATAGTCCCGGATGATAACTAAAATTATGCGATAGTTTTATTTATTGCGACCATCACCGCATTGTTCAAGATGTTGTCTGCCTACTACTCATTTTACCTCCTTATTTACACTTATTTTGATTGGTAAACAAAATTGGTGTTTCAACTAAAGGTATCTCAAACTTTTAACAGTTGCTTGTGCATTGCTCATGGATCTTGAGCAACATCGAGCGATAAAAGATGTGCTTAATAGTATGAGAATTATGGGAATATACTTTCAACTACACTATCTTAGCTCCTGCACTATCTTTCTTGCGTATACGTAGTCCTTGTTGTAATAACAAACAACGGCTTAGTTAATTGCGTTCTATTAATTCATCGTGTGCTAGATTTGATTGGAGCAGATATTGCAGATTTCAAATGTTCGTGGCTGGTATGTTAATGGCAGACAATATAATAATACCAAACAACTTCGAAAACACACAAAAAATGAGCAAAAAATGAAAGCATGCACACTGTGGAAGATAATAAGTATTCCTCTGTTAATCCATCCAATCAGTAACACAACAAAAAATTAATTATCTCTCGATGCTTATGCTCTCTTCTCGTCTATCCTTTTATAAGTGTGTGTACGACGCGAATATTCTGGTAATTGAAAACATAAGGGGTGTGGGCTTTATATTTCAATGTAAAATTTATTGGCCCACTTAAAACATAATATAAATCTAATCAAAATGACTCTTGTGATTAGAGAACTTAAAGAGATAATTGTGGGGGGTGAACTGCAAAAAAGAGAGAGTCCACAAAATGCAAATATATAAAGATTTGGTGGTCACAGCTTGCTTTTCTTACTCACTGGATAAAGCTTGGTCATTATAATGTGGGAGTACTAAGCGCTGAGAAAACAATGCAAGATCAAACATGGAAAATCAATACTATATACCACAAATGGAGTAACACAATTGACACATGAAGTCATACCAAGTGCTTTGATGAGCAGGCTCTTATCAAAAAACAAGGAATTTTCTTTCATTTCATAAATAGAGATAGTCAAGATGAGCAAGCAGGGTGCAAATGTCAAGTGCAAAGATGAGCAAGCAATTTTCTACCATTTCACTTCCACACCCAACCTCTATCATATTTTCACCCAAACTTGGCGAAATGTCTAATATATTACTACAAAGCTTCGCATCAACAAAAATTGCTGGTAATTGAAAACATAAGGGGTGTGGGCTTTATATTTCAATGTAAAATTTATTGGCCCACTTAAAACAGAATATAAATCTAATCAAAATGACTCTTTTGATTAGAGAACTTAAAGAGATAATTGTGGGGGGTGAACTGCGAAAAAGAGAGAGTCCACAAAATGCAAATATATAAAGATTTGGTGGTCACAGCTTGCTTTTCTTACTCACTGGATAAAGCTTGGTCATTGTAATGTGGGAGTACTAAGCGCTGAGAAAACAATGCAAGATCGAACATCTTATAATCACTACTACGCACCACAAATGGAGCAACCCAATTGAGACATGCGGTCATACAAGTGCAAAGATGAGCGGTGCTCTTATCAAAAACAAGGAATTTTCTATCATTTCATAAATAGAGAGTGTCAAGATAAGCAAGCGGTGCAATGTGTCAAGTGCAAAGATGAGCAAGCAATTTTCTACCATTTCACTTCCACAACCAACCTCTATCACATTTTCACCCAAACTTGGCGAAATTTCTAATATATTAATGCAAAGCTTCAGATCAACCACTTCCTATCCTCGCAAACAACATATACATCACCTCCAAAGCCTATGTGACCCATACGACCACCTCGTTGAGGAATACTCCAAATAATTGGTTAGCTCCTCAAATTTTCCGTTATATTTAAATTCCAAATTCTCACACTCACTTTGTGCGTGTGTTCATATACTTGTATTTGTGGCTCCTTAGTAGTGGATTGATCATAGGTATTTGAGTTTATGTAGTCTCTCGAGACCTTTATTGGTGAGATAGGTTTCCACACTATAGATAATTATTGGCTTAGCGCTTATTTTCTCAAGCGGTATAGAGGATTTTGTTAGCTAAAACACGAAGATGAACACTTAAACTACAGTGGTGTGCGTGCGTGTTGGAGTCTTCGTACTCGATTTTAGATTGTGTTAGAAATGTGGTGTTACTTATCGGTTCACCTTGTATGTGTTTAAGGAATGCCATTGTCACTGCAATCACCACTATACTTTAGATTGTGTTATTAGAAATGTGGTGTTATTTATCGGTTATCCCTCGCATGTGTTTAAGGGGCGCACAAGATATCCGTTGCCACCGCAATCACCACTATATCGCCTCCTATTCAGTTTAGGGCCAAAGATTTCTATGTCTAGCTCTTTAAACTATGCCTGTCCATTTTGGATATATGTGTCTACAATTAAGGGGCGCACAAGATATCAGTTGCCACCGCAATCACCACTATATGCGCCTCCTATTCAGTTTTAGGGCCAAAGATTTCTATGTCAGCTCTTTAAACTATACTGTCCATTTGGATATATGTGTCTACAATTAATACCAAAGATCTATATATAAATCGAGTCCTGTCTCACCTCTGAACCAATTTGCTCATTATAGAGTTCTAAGTCGCTTAATCACTTGAGGACTTGTAGAAGTGCTGCATTGTGTAAGTTACTAAACTAAGTATCCTCAACTGATTGTCACACTAGTCTTTCTCACAGTGAAGTCATGCATTTTCTAGAATATAAACTAAGTATGCTCAACCGATTCTTCAACACATCTTTTTCATACTCGGCATTGAACTTAGCATTGAACATTTTTGTTATATGATTCCATGAGACATATAATGCTCAACCGATTCTTCAACCGGTTTCCTATCCAAACTCACATGAGACATATAATTCTATGGCATGCATTAACTACATTTTTCTATTTCATAAAGCAACGACTGTGATACAACATATAGAAATGTGAAAATGCGTTGGTTGATCCAATTCAAACATATTATACAACCACAATTGTGCAAGGTTCAAATTCCATGCAAAAGCCATTTCGTTCATCCAAATAATCATCCTAATACAAAAGTATCTTCAACTTCTTTGAAACCATTAAATATCGCCAAGACTACCAAAAGCATCTTCAACTTCTTAAGAAATAAAAGGATTATAGTCCTATCATCCCCAACCAGATTCAGATTATCCGAGAAGACGGTAGGAAAAATCTAGTGTTGTAATACGGACTTTGCGGTGACAAAAGGAAATGCTATATTACTTCATATATAAAATGTAATCTGAGTGTTAAATAAATTTATAAATCCACTCAACAAGAATATGCCAATATCCAACGAGAAAGCACTTCATAAACTCACCACTACGAACAAATTGCAAACAGATGTGAAAATGCAACAAAATCGAAGAATCACAAGCAAAAATAGCGTGAAAAAAATAAACAAAACATACAAAATGCAGGCATACAAAATGGAGGCATACCCATTAACAATGGACTGAAAATCGTAAAATTTCAAACATATTTGGGTATTTCAAGAAATTACCTAGGTTTTCGGTGCAAAGACGAAGAATACGAAGGCTAAGCCGATGGGCGAAGACAAAGATGAAAAAGACGACGGAATGAGGATGGGCGAAGACGAAGGCATTACACCACTACTTAGGCGCGGAAAAATCGGGGTCATTGTAAATGGAACAATACTGCGTTTGGTGCTCGCGTCTCGCAGCCGCTCGCGTCTCTACGATCAATTGCTCTCTCTTGTTGTCGTCGTCTCCTCTCTGTTCTTCTCGAGTGATCGATGTGTGAGTGGGCGCCAAATGAATGAGAAGGCGATTGATGAAATGGGAGAATTTTTAAATTTCCTTATGCATTTACATATTTACCCTTGCAAGACTCGAAATAGTGAGGGCTCAAAGGTAAATTTCAATATTTCAAAATTAACAATGAGTGACGATAATATTTTTATGTTAATAATGATTTTCATTTTATAATTATCTGTTTTTTTATGAACAGTAAATAACAAAATTATTATAGACTGTTATTTTAATATTTTTTTATTAACAGTTTATAAGCATCTATTTAATATTTGGAATTTTTTTGGGGATAAATTATTACTTTATAAATTATTTATCCACATAATATAATAAATTTAGGCATTTTAAGATAATTGTAAACATTGGCGGGAAGATTTATTAAGCTTATCGGTTAATAATTCAAAATTCTAATTCAAAAACTGAAATGCCGATACATGTCTGAAATGCCGATACATGTTTTGGGATACCGACGTATAAAATGAATGTCGGCACTCACGGATAGCTTCTCCGCGAAGATATTCAAAATTCTCATTCAAAAACTGAAATGCCGATACATGTCTGAAATGCCGATACATGTTTGGGATGCCGACGTATAAAATGAATGTCGACACTCGTGGATAGCTTCTCCGCGAAGCTTGTTTCGCTAGTGGGCCTATCCGGATTAACCATGGTTGGGTTGATTTATTCAGAACATTTAATTAAATGTGAATAAAAACATAAGACACGTGTCATGCGGAGAGGATGGGTGTGCAATGCACCCCCTCTCAGGATGGAACTTACCCTCTTACTGGAGAGCACAACAATAAATATTATGGCACATGCTCACCATTCACCAATCATATATATATATATAGATAAATATTCAAATAATAATCATTTTTAACGTGATTATTAAAAACACGAAAATTCGTTTTGAAAAAAATGAATTCGTTATAAAAGTTAATGTATCTGCTAGAAAAGTTACTGAATCCAAATATTCGAACTTTTCACCCAGATTCGAATCACACGAAGGGCGAAAATTTCATTATTTTGTTTGAATTCAATAACTTTCCCAACAGTTTCATCAACTTTCACTGTATAATTTAATTTATGAAAAGAAAAATGTTTAAGGTATTAGAAAAGTAGCAGAATGATTCTTATATTTTAAGATATGCGCATATTATTGATAAATTTAATTTAGTATTGATATAATGTACTCCCTCCGTCCACCAAAATCGTTCATTGATTTTGGTGGCACGAGTTTAATAAATTGTAATGAGTATAAAGTGAGTGAGTATAAAAAAATGTGACATGAGGATAGTAAATGAATATATTAATAGATTGTGAGTGTAAAAGGTGGGTCATATGTGTTTTTTTGTAAATAAGTATATAAGTTTAGGGTAAAAATATAAAGTTGATATTTCCAAAAAAGGAAAGTGAACATTTTTTGTGGACGGACCAAATGAAATTAAATGCACGAATTTAGTGGACGGGGGGAGTACTATTATTCGCATGCATGATTTTTTAAATACACGAATTTAGTGGATGGATGGAGTACTATTTTTCGCATGCATGATTTTTTAAATGCACGAATTTAGTGGACGGATGGAGTACTATTTTTCGCATGCATGATTTTTTTAGGAGTACTGTATATAATAGCATCACTTTTACTTATTTCTGTTTTGACAATATGATTTTTTAATCTTGGTATAGAAAATATGACTTTTACAATTTATGTGGTTTACGACATTGATCTATTTTTGTCAAATTAAAGTTGATATGACAATAAAAAAAAGTACGTACGAACTAACCACACACGTGCAAAAATTGCAACGATATCGTTAAGGTAGCCGACTTGCTAGTTCATGTGTACCCTTTGCAGTCCCATTGGCTTTAATTTAACCTAATTATGCTCAATGTTGCAAATCATAAAATTATAAAGCTAAAATATTGATGTCAAGACATAAAAGTCGTGTTGTAAACAAAAAATGAGTAAAAGTTGTGTTACTATATGTAATTAACCCTTTAAAATGTTGTATTATTTATTTATACATATCATATTTTATATACATCACATTGCATAATTTGTTTTTAGGATTAATTGCAAATCAAATTATCATCTTAAACTCAAATTGCAATTACAACATTATACTCTCAAACTGTTGCAAACATATACTTAAACTTCTGCTTTTGGCAATTAGGGCCACCCATAAATTCTTCAGCAATCGAAAATTTTAAACTTACTAAAATTTTGATTTCAACAAATTCTGATCTTTCTAGCCCTTAATTCAAGAAATTAAAGGTTGTGCTTGACGAACTTGATGAGATGAGCATTTTGGCATATAAGTCGACGTCCAATACTTGTTAAGCACGATGAATTTTGTTGGGGCAATAAACGACCGTACTCGCTTCTCCAATAAAAATTGCCGCGGTTAGAAAGTAGTTGACTTCATGCATGCACAAAACACCCCCATATTTTATGTGATGTGATGATTATATGTTTCTATAATTATTAACGTGATTAATGCAATTATATATCTCAATGAGAATGTACATGATAATTAATAAACGGAAATCATGAAAAATTCATGATCCATCAATGTATAAATTTATATATGTACATACATTAACAATACCGTATTTTGAGTTCATAAATCAATCAAGGTTTTATTTAAAAACAAATGATAATTGGTTAAATAAGAAAATTTGTAGATATAATAATTGAACTTATTATAATTAACTTGGCAATTTAGATAGAGAAACAATGTAAAAGAAAAATATTGAGCATGTTTTTTTTTTTGAATTCATTGGAACTCGTTACTTTCGGTACACATTGAGTAAACCAGGTGTGACAGACTTTCGATGCGCATCGGGTAAACCAGGTGTGACTGACTCTGACTCATAGAGGCGTTAATGATGTTCGAACCTATGTCCTTTTTATTATAATTACCACTGGACCATTCAAAAATGACAAAAAAATTATTAAACTTAGCTCTAAACTAAATTCGAACAGAAAAATTCTTGGAAGATAGAAATCTTAAGCTTTCATCCAAACCAACTCAGCTACAATAAGATTTAAGTATGGGTTCCGAAGTATATTTTGTCTTTGTCGCGAACCTTATAACTACCTTCTTTAGCAATAACCGAATATATTTTCAGATTATACTAAGCAACCATAAGCACGTTGGCTCATTTCTTTTCATTTGGGACAACTCATAATTGAGCATGAACAACGATATTTTGCCAATGTTTTCTTTTCCATTTAAGGTGTAGGTTGATATGCAGGAATAAAATGAGAATGAAATGGTGATTCATGTTTTTATTCCCAATCCTATGACTCGTAAGATTTTTAAAGTTGGAATCATCATTCCCGAATGAATGCTTATTCCCATGAATATAGAATTAGTCATGCCTCCCCTACCCCATTGTATTAGCTATTCCCATGAATACGAGATAAGTCAAATTTATTTATTTATTCTAACAACATTATTCATATTTATTTTTTATCTTATAAAATTAATAATAATAAAAAAAATTATGATAATAAATAAACAGTAATTGTTAACAATAAATTATTATAATATAATAATAGTGATAAAAATTATAGTTATTAATAATATCAATATAATAAATAGTTATATTAAAATAATAGTATTATTATTAATATAATAAAAATAATTATTATTTTAACAACAATAAGATAGTAAAAATAATTATAATAATAATAATGATAATAATTAATTAATTAATAAGTGATAAAATTATAGTTATTAGTAATATTAACATAATAAATAATATAATAAATAGTTACATTAAAATAATAATAATATTATTAGTATAATAAGTAATAATAATAACATAAATAATAATATAACAATAATAATAAAAATAGTAAAAATGATAATAATAATAATAATAATAATAATAATAATAATAATAATATCATTGGAAAAATTATTGACATAAACAATAATAGCAATAAAAAATTTATTAAAATAATAATATTAATTAATTAATTAGTTATTATAATAATAATAATAATAATAATAACATAAATTATAAAAATAATGATTATTTTATTTATTTTATTCATTCTTATTCATTCATTCCTTGGTACATATCAGCCATAGGAATCACATATTTTATTTCACTCCATTCCGTTCCTAACATCATTCTATTTTAAAGTCAATTTCATTCCTATCTAATTTCATTTCTATGTACCGCCACCATCTAAGAATTTTCTAAGTTGCGATTTCCGAGGAAAATGGCATTATTCGAATTCGAACTACGAAATGCAAACACTAAAATTTAAATTCCCTTTTTTTTCTCGAGAGTTAATATCCCCCTCCCCTACAAATTTGAACTTGTTAATAACATTAACTGGCTTTTTTTATATAATATACGATATGTGAACTATAATCGACAGGTGGACACCTCTATTTATACGATAAATTAAAAACTACGTACAAATGTTGAATCCTTCAACAGTTCAACCCAAATTATAAACAACCACACCTGACAAAGTAGCATGAGGCTTGTTTCAATTTAGAAAGACTACAAAACTTGTTAACATGCCAACAATGTGAACAAGTCATATAATTTGTGACTACAAAACATATTGCTCCTTCAAATACGATTCAAAAAGCCTTGAAATATGATAAAGAGACATGGTTTTTGTGCATGTAATATATCTCTCTTCAATACCAAAATCTTCATATCCATCATTTAACAAAACACCTTAACAATCAAAACTCACATTAAATATTTAAGCTTTAAACTTGCAAACTGAAAACCCGTAACACAATTATTAATCAATTAATTGTTTGTTTATACGCCAGAAGAGCCAATCAACTTGGTAAGACCAAAAGTGATCCCCATTGCCAGCCAGCCTCCAAGCAGCACCCTCAGCGAAGACCTCAACGGCGGCGCCTCCCAAGCGCCGCCCCCACCCATCCAAACCCTAAAAGCGCCACGCTCACGGCGGCAACAACTACCCCCATCCTCACGTGGTAGTCCCTCACAAACGCGGCCGCCAGCAGAGGCACCCCTGCCCCGACAGCAAAGGCTGAGGCCGAGGCGGCCGCCGCCTGCAGCGGGTTGGGCAGATTCCTTCGATCATCCCCGCCGGTGGCGGCATTCGCACTAGCCCCGTGCTCTCTCTTGATCTGCGCCACCTCGATGTCGAGCTGCGAGTAAACGGAGACGAATTCTCCGATGGCCATGCTGCAAGCCCCTGCCACCAAGCCGGCGCTTCCGGTCAGGATCATCGTCTTGGCGTCATGCCGGACCGCGCCGATTCCCATCATCAGTGACGCCGTGGATAACAAACCGTCGTTTGCGCCCAAAACCGCTGCCCTCAGCCATTGCGCTCTCTTTGAGTAATCGTGGACTACTTCTACCTCTACTGCTTCTTCGTTTTGCCCTAATTCGATGTCAGCGTCGTTGCTAGGCAAGATTTTTTTGTTGTCAATCTGTGGCTTCTCCATTGGAAAAATTGAGAGAAGATATAAAGTGGGACTCTGGAGTTGTTATTTATATGGAAAATGATTTTGTAATAAGATGTACAAGTGTGGAGGACACACGCTATAGTTAAGGGCTATTTATAGGATCTAATTAACCTTTATGATATTGTGGGAATGGTACATATTCGACTCTTCTTTCATTCATTTATCATCTGTAAATCACTAAATCTACAATTCCATCAGAAAAGATGACATATCGAACGTTATACTGATAGAATCGAAACTATTTAAATTGTGCAACCGCAATTTGGTGACATCAACTCCGGTGAAGCATGTCACGTCAACTTTTCAGTACCCAAAAAGAACTAGGGGTATAATTTTGCAACAAATTTAAAGGTGATGACATTATAACAATATTTCAAAGGTCGTATTAAAAATATGAAATGGATGAAAATTCATGCATTGGTATATATAAAAAGACGACAAATTATCTCATAGCTGCTTTCGGGGCTGGTTGGGAAAAAGTTGTCGAGGAATCTATACTTTCACACTGTGTTTACTTCATTAATAAGCTATTTCCTATCTTAAATACATTAAGGAATCCAATGAAAGAATAAAAGAGGAAGATTGTTGTTCACATATAGAGCCCCCCCCCTCCCAACTTTAACTCCAACAGTACTTTACAGTTACAAATCAACTTTGTTTTTGTAGTTTTCGACTCCCTCTTCTATGCACCCACATATCATGAATAAACAGGGCTTGACGATCAGACAATATTAACTTTTCTATTTTCAAATTGCATCAAATTATGGATATGGTGATAATTTGACTTGCACTTAGATGTATCAAGCTCCAACTGATCTTGCTTATGTTATTATTAGCATTAATCTTCCGTTATGCATATAACATATATATATGCGATTATGCATGTCTTACGACATCATCGGAATAATATGTTGAAGTGCCTTAAACCCTGACGTTGAGGTCTCACCGCTCGGTCAGCAAGTTTTGAGCTTAATTCCTAAGCCTAGTCATAGATGCACACATATATATAACTGTTACGTACACTTAATAATACACACACATGTAAATTTTTTTTAAAAATAAAATAAAATCGCTATGGTGCAGTGTTATCTATGTGCCTTTTTTCTAATAGTGGATGTATGCAAATTAATAACATGGAAGATGGTGAAATCAAAGAATTGTCCGGTGCAGTAACTGCAATTAGGCTTGTATGGACGGATTTTACCCATATCGATCTGAACCTCTTATAGCTCATTGGCAGTAGTTTCGATTCGTTTTCGGACCCTCTCAGACCTAGACCTGTTCAGACCCGACCCGGTTGTTCCAAGTCTCTCTCTCTCTCTCTCTCTCTCTCTCTCTCTCTCTCTCTCTCTCTCTCAGTGTACGATGGACTTGTCTAATATGTCTATTTACATAGAAAAAATTTAAATATTCTATTACTAATTCATTACTATTTTTTATTAATTTATAAAAAGAAATCATATAAATTAGCATTTGGGTAATCACTCAACCCAGATATATAGTTTGATGGTCCGAGTCCAATCCAAGTTGGATATATATATATATATATATATATATATGAGCCGATTCTAAAATCGAAACTTATTTATTAATTCTGGTATGGACTCTGGGTAAAACCCGCTCATTGACAAGCCTAACTCGAATGATCCTCAACCGTGAACCTAAAATTGCTAACTCATGTCTTCAACCCTATTACAATTCTTAAAGACCTAGTAATAAGTGAAATGATACTTCTTTGTGGTGGATAAAATATAATATTTGCAAGCTTATGGCATACATGACTCAAGGATGACACAAGCAAAAACACTCAATCATACACAGCATGAAGAGGTTTTGATGAGAAAAAATTATTATTGTCATGCTTATTTTCACTTATTTGATACGTGTTTGTTAGTGCACGACGTACTAAAGTTGTTCATGAAAAGTAGGCAACTATATATCCAAAATATATTAATGTTTCGCTCGACTAGATGACAATTATTTTGATATGTGCTTGCTCTAATATTCAAGTTGATGTTACACGGAGTCTAATTATGGCAGTTTCCTTTCCTATGGAAATGCTCGTGAAGAAGTGAACATGCTTTTACAAGAAAGAGATCTATATATGTTTACCACTGTCATCCTTGGTGAAGATTAAGTTGAGATGTGGCTACCACCTCCGACAAAGTTATATATGTGTCCAAAAATAATGTTTGAGCACGAAAATATAAATATGTCATCTTTAGAATGTTATATAAACACGATTGTTGCTAAGGAAAACGTTATGTAATAGAACCATTGGCCTAAGGGTAGCTCCAATGTTAAGAACTAAAATCCAACTTTTTTACTGCCACATAAGTGTCACATCAATTTTTAATACTCACTAACTTCTTTCTATATTTTTCTCCAATCATATACCTAGAAAACAACTTTTATATGGATATACATATATACTTAAAAAATGAAAAATGAAAAAAACATGAAGAATAGCCGTTGAAATGAATTAAAGAAATAATGCACAAAAAAAATTGACAGCTTTTCTTTGCAAGAAACCAACTTTTATTTTGAGAAGTTGGAATATACAGTAAATTTTTCACAATGGTAAAAAGTTGAAAGAAGTCAACTTTTTCAATTGAAAAAGTTGGCGTATGAGCCACCCTAAGTACCTGGAAGGTCTAAATATGTTACATAGGGCGGTTAAGCCTATCTTGATATTAATGCGGTATGGTTTATGGGGTTTACAGATGACTATGAAATTTTGAAGGAGAATTTGCTTTCCAAAATCTTCCAAATTTAATATAAATCATGTCAATGCTCTAATTTTTTGGTTGTTCAGTTTGGATTATACAGAGGAATTTCAGATATAGTATTTATATAATCACATAAGATATGCTTATGCAATAGTTGATTAAACATACATGAAAGTATGATGACAAGTCAAAAGTGTTTCAAACAAAAAATTATTGAGTGGTGACCAGACAAAATATGCTTATGAACTAGCGCGAGTATTTTCCGGTATTCAATCGAAATACTTCAAAATGTTTTACAATGAGAGAGATGGGTGATTTGTTCTGCTTCCTCTAAAGCAATATGTTAATGTTATGAATATTTACAATTTAAATATTACTTAGTATGCCTATGCGAATTGCGAAGCCTTATCGGTCTTATTTTGCCTATTGGTTTTTTAAAAGATAAATTAACTGTTAATTCAACTTCACTAGTAAATGCATGTGAACATAGGATTTGTGTTATTTCCAAACAAGTTGCTACTTCGAAGTCTTGAACTTTTATAGATCGAGAAATTATATACTAAAGGATACAAAATTATATTTGTGTCCTCATTTCTATTTGTACGACTTTAATAACATATAAATCCTTTAAAATCAGGATGCTACTAAATTATTTTGGGAACAGTTGATAGTTCGGTGAGTGGTTCACGTAAGAATATAAATATTGGTAAGAAATAAAAGTGCAACATAAAAATATAAAATTGTTGCTAAATATATAAATTCATAAATCATAAAGTTCAAATCCAAATTCCACATTCAAACCAATAAAGTTCAAATTCACAAATCAATCTTTATATTAGAAATTAGAATATTAATATTTTATCCATTGCTACACTTTATATATTGAATTTGATACACAAATTTGTACAATTAGCACAACAAATTTATACATTCAATGCTTTATTCTTATTTCTTACCAACATTTACATTCTTACATGATCCATCCTTTTTATATATATATATATATATATATATATATATATATATATATATCACAATAAGAGTTGATCAAATGAGAACCACATCTTTTTGCGAACTATTTACGAACCATGATAAGACGTTGAAGAAGATGAAAAAACGGTATAAAGTTGATCATAACGAAAACTTTTAAAATTATTTTATTGTGCAACAATTTTATAAAGTTTTAGTGCACAACTTTATACCGCTTAAATTTCATTATCTTCAACGTCATATGCATTGTTCTCAAGTTCTAAAAAGATGAGTTTTCACCTGATCCAACCCCTATATATATATATATATATATATATATATATATATATATATATATGAAGATCGTGATCAATATATTGGAAAACAAATCAAATATTAATATAGATATGTTTAGATTTTCAAGAGCCAATAATATATCACGCCATCTCAACCCTAGGCTCAAGATCTGCGTCGCATCAGTTCTAGATGAGAAGATAACACAGAAATTGGACACAAACGCCTCTTTTTGGACTAAGAAATGTAAACAAAATATAGCTAAGGACACATAATACCCATTATCAATTTTACATAAGAACTGAAAATCTCAACATGCTGAATCATATAAAATTCTGTTCCAGTTCATTTATTAATCAGAAGAGAACCATATCTCTCAATCTCAGGAAAGCAGTTGCTCACTGACACCTAGTAACGTCAAGAGCATAACAAAAAGGGAACAACCGGCTCTTGGAAAGAATCAAGCGACAAGAGTACAACAAAAGGGATACAATCAACTCTCAGAAAGAAACGAGCGTAAGTAGGTAATTTATACCAATGAGGTCTGTCACTGTTATTTAAGATGCGAAAATAACTTGGTAGCAACCTGTGCAAAGAAATCAGCAGTTAGTAACTAGTAAGTGAGGAGCTCTTATACACAAGGAAAAAGAGATGCATAATGGAAAATGTGCCCTTACGCAATTGTCAACACAGCGCCAATAATCAAAGTATTGTCCCGTACAGTGTTTGTGTCCAGATTCATCACCTTGAATCCTTTTAGAACAGGCCTATCACCAAAAATCCAATGGGGAAAGAGAAGATCAGCACTTTCTCATAAGCTGATGATTTGACTAGGCACAGAAAGCACAACTGTGTTTCCACAAAGCTCACTTGGTGGCTTACTCAAAAAAAGAGAACAGGGGGAGTTAGTGCTTTAGTTAGATGCCTCAAGATTGTTTCACCAAAAGGTTCTAGATAAAGATTATCAAAGCACCATTTCAATGTTGATTCTTGAAATATGAATGGCTCACACTGACCGTTGACAATTGAAATTTGAAATTTTAGTTGAAACTTATTATTTACATAAACTTGAATGGATTGTTTTGTAGACTTAATAATAATATTTAAGCATTTAAAATGTAATGTTGCTAAACATGTATTATTTATTTAAATTCAAATCCTTGAAACATGAGATAAAAATAGCGGAAGAGAGAATTTTAAATCGCTGATCTATCCTCTAAAGTATGAAGCCAAGTTCCAACTTTCCTAATTAGAGCTGAGAATACATGAATAGAGTAAGATTATAAAATAAAAAATATACAATACCTGTAATAAGAAAAATAACTGAAATCTGAGATTAAATGGTACATACACACATATAGTTGTAGGAAAAACAAATAAATTACTCTAAAAAAATAAATATAATAGGAAATAATTTTCTTTAAGTACATACATCATATATATATATAACTTAAATTTAATTAAATACCAGGAATGCTTTACTGTCTTTTGGTACTGAAGCTTATCATAAGCATAAGCTTTCGAAGGAGAATAATCTATGCAGCTTTCTTTCCAGGTGTGCTACAACTTCTCAAACTACAAGATCTCAAAAGGTTTTGCTCTTTCTACTATTAAATTTGAAAGCTACACCACCTATCCAAGTGTCCAATACTTACTAAAGTTCTAAAGTTCAACCAAGTCAGTAAATTTCACAAAAAGTAAAAGTTTAGCATGAAAATAGCTGAAGACTAGTCGCATTTCTTTTATTCTGAAGCAGAAAGCAATTCATCTCAAGCCCCAGTCACACTTTGTGATTTCTGAAAGCTTTTTTCTAGTTTCTACTAAAATACACAGCTCCATTTTAGAATCACCTTCCCTTTAAGACAGTAATTCACACCAGATTTACTCTGGCTCAGTACATTCCTCAGCCAATAACTTTTGTCAATCTAGACTTCTAAAAAACTGACAAAAGAGACATATATAGAGTCCTTTAAACTAAACATGCCAGCTTTTTACCATCACAAGTCCAAACATAAGTACATAGCTTCAATACACAAGTTAGACGGAGGCACAAGAGCGGATTACTAATGCTTGACTAGTTTGAATTCCAGCCATCAATCTAGAATGCCTAAGAAGTTAAAATGTGTAATGCAGTTATAAGAGTTAAGAATCAAGTCGACTCAGGAACAAATGCAAATGGAAATGAAGAAGAAATGGAGGATTATTCTTAAAATACACTTAGAACAACCAGGAGAATTCTCCTGTCAGGTCTAATGCTGCCCATGAGTGGAATAATCAACTTCTGTCTAACCCTTACTAATGGTTTTTGCCATATTTAGACATAAAAATGAATCCAAATACTAAAGAGTCTAATGAAAATTATGAAACATATAAATACAATGACATCAGCCAATCCTCACACCAAAGAAAATGACGAAAAAGCCCATACCAACTAGCCCATCTGATTAATCTTTACCCGCTACATATATACTCAAATGGCAAATAGTAATCAGGAAGGTTCAGATACAAAAAGGATACCAAACTGTCAAGTAGTTCCTCAGCACTCATCCAGTATTTGGGAGGACAGAACAACACTACCATGAATAAGTTAGATAACTAACAGAAAAGGAACGAAAAATATTGTCAAGCAGACAAGCATTGAATAATTAGATAAATGTATACATAAATTCTTGTAGAAGAAATAACCTGATATTCTTTAAGCGGCCTCGTGCATGGTGCCTTGCAACGGTCTTCAAGTTCCCTCTTTGGATCTACAGGCTCCTCATCAGCCCTAACACACATTAAGTAGTGAAAATTGTTATTTAAAGAAGCTTCTTCAGCTCAGCCAGATATGCAAATATAATGCTCCTGTTTTATTTAAATCAGCTCAAAGCATCCTGTTTAAAAAACAGTTCAACATTTAACTATGATATAATGGGAACTTCACAGAATGTGTGAATAGATATTCTGGGTGATTGTCGGAAAAGAATTGAATGCGTGTACTGAAAGTCTGAAATATACTAATAAGCAAATAGATTGGAAATCACAACTGTGATTGGTTGTGCTAAATATGAGGCAGGATGTTCTTCCAGAAACCCAATTAAACAATGCCTTAGGATTTCAGAGGCAGTATATTGTTGATACATGAAGACTAAAGCAAACAGGTGAGGACTTTGCGGCAAATAACAGAGACTTAGGCAAAACCAATTCCACATGATACGTATCCTACAACAACCTATGAACTATCAAGACCATCGGGTAGATCCCTACTGCATTGAATAAGCAGAAGGCTTTTAGAATTACAAGGAGGAACTGCAAATATTTCCCACATAAGAAACATTCCTGGCAATTCCATGGGGAGCAAACCTCTTCACTACAAAGAAGTCCCTTCTTTTTTTGTTTTCACATGAAAACAGAACTAACTTGACCTAATAAACCATGTAAACAAGCAATCGTGTAGTAAAGAATACTAGAAACTACCAAAATAGATCTCAACTTAATAGAAAATCCAATTCACCTACAAAATTCACAACAGAGTAACATGACTTTCGGTTATCACTAAACGCTCGTATTGATTCGAAAAACTTTTAGAACAAGCTTAGAGTACATTGCCAAGCAATATCAGAAATGCAATAAAGAACCATTTTTACATACTAGTTCCTATAAAATCACATATGCCAAATGCCAATTACATTTTCTGAAAAAAATCAACCAAAAATAATAGAGTACAGATAATACTCACATAGTTAAGAGTTCCAACAAACAGCGGAAACAATCTGCAAAACAATACCCTCAAAACTCAATAGGGATATAAGCAGAAAAATGAAAAAAAGTAAGAAGAAAACCCCTGGATTCGACGAGCAAAGAGAATTTCGGACGGTGGACAGAAATGGTGTAATTACCTGGAGGTGGAGGACCAGAGGTGGCGGAGCTGCGGAGGAAGCGCGACTTGTTAATTTTGACTATCGAGAAAAGGGGTTTGGAATTGGAGGATGCAGTTTCAACAATTAACGTGCGCCAAGTGCGCAGGTCGCGCACCCTTGTAAAATTGATAATTTTTTAAAGGAAATATTATATATTACAAATTTACGCGAGGAAAAATTAAAGTTTGAACAGTTATAAAGTTGCACTTTCCAGGGTGGACGCCATTATATAAGGACGAATGATTTTATATATGAAAATCATATTTTAATTGTGATTCTGTATAGAAATCATCTCTTAGTTAAAATTTAGGATGTTTATTATATTATTGTTTATATATGTCTTTATGTGAGAATATTTTTACTAGAGACTATCCCATTTGTAAAATGTTCAAAGCTTACAAATTTTAATAAAAAAAATAGGAGAATATCAAATTTATAAACTAATATTCTTAAATATTAAAAAATATTAATATTACGATATTTTTGAAAACAAATATGTTGTTGTCTATATATTATTGAAACTTAAATATATACTAAAATAAAAATGTTACTTCATCCGTCCATAATAAATATATGAGTGATGTTATTCGAAGACATAATAAAACTTTAATTAAAAAACAGTTTATTTAATATTTGATCTATTAAAAATTAATTTTACATTAAAAATAGGTGAAAAATGGTATTCATGTAAAATAATTAACATATTAATTTATTATTAGTTTATTAATTAATTATATTGATAATTATTAAAATATTCTCGTGTGGCCAGGCATGAGTGATATTTATTAATATATCATTTGTGAAAGACATGGATTTTAATTAAATTATGAGCGGTATGAATAGTTTTTGATAAATAAGAGTAGTTAAGAGGTTGAATAAAATGGTAATGTCATAAAAAGAAAGTGATATACTTTTTATGGATATCAAACAAGATAATTATAATACATTTATCGTGGACGAATGAAGTAATAGATAATGGATAATTTCATATGGTCCTAAAACCGCGCTGATAAACAATGATTAATAATCATTTTCGTAAATACCACAATGGCCACAATAACGATTTTTAGCTATTATTTGATTCTGGTGTCTTTTTTTATTTATGACAGCAATGGAGCAACGATTACTATCCCTCGTTGTAGCCGTATATGACAATGGTAGTGCGATGGTTATAAATCGATTTATCAGCTGAAAACCACAATTGCCTTAACAACAATTTTTTACTGTTGTTATATATTAAAAGACAAAAATTTGGGTGAGTGTAACCTCACCATGCGCTCAACCAAATTTTATTAATTTATAAATAGATTTTAATTTTAATTATAATTTATTAATCCAAAATTAGAATTTATTAATTCATAATTAAGACTTATTAATTCATAATTAAGGTTTATAACTCTATAATTAATTTTATTAATTCAAAAGTATGGTTTATTAATTCACAATTAGGGTTTATTATACAAAACTAGAGTTTATTAATTCACAATTAGGGTTTATAAATTCAAAATTACGGTTTATTAATTCATAATTAGGATTTATTAATTCCAATTAGGATTTATTAATTCAAAATTAAGATTTATTAATTCACGATTAGGATTTATTAATTTAAATTATTATTTATTAATTCACAATTATGATTTATTAGTTTACAAGTAAGATTTATTGAATTTAATTAAAATTAATTTAATAATAATTAATTAATTAAAAATTAATTAAGATGGTCTCACTGTGGGTGCGGCTCGCACAGGAGACCACCCCATATTAAAATAATTTTATCAAAATTGTGTTCTTTTGGCAGCAGTGGGTAACACGTGGTACCATCTGACGAAGTTTTACGCCATTTTCTTATAGTATAAATTTCATAGAATATGTAGATATAACACTTCCTCTTATATAGTAATATTTTATTAAGTTAATTTATATTAATAAAATATTTTATCATGCGAGAAATGATCTTGTACACCTACATGTTTATAGAATTTCCCTTACTATATATGAACCCATGCGAGAAATGAAGAAGGTTGTTGGTGTCAAAACAAGCCGGACATGTGATGGGAAGAGTTCATCTATATAAAGTTTCTAGGCCTCTGGCAACTACGTTTGAAACAAAGAAAATTTCTATAACTCCTACAATTTTTCATAATCAAACAAATGAATGCATATATTTACTAATATTTCATTTATAAAAATGTAAAATATAATATTTACATTTTATTATAAAATTGTAATAATTTCTGTGGAAATTAAATTAAAGACGAACAATGCCTTCATTAATTTAAAGGACTCAATTAAATTAAAGACGAATTGAACAAAAACACATTATAAACAACAAGGTAGATTGGAAATTAAACACAATTGATTTCATTAATTTAGATCCTATAATTCAAAGGACTACATTCTTAGCAAAACTTAACAAGAAAGTAACCAAAATTCTAATTAAAAAACCAAACATGGAAACGTTATCGATCAAATATGTATATTTCAAAATTATCATCCATTATTGGTTCAACTTCGGGACTGTTGTTAAAGGTTGGCGGAGCTATTCCCTTGTCTAACTTTGAGCTAATATCTCGAGTTCGGCCCGTAGATGGATTCAGTCGCAATGCAAACTTTGAGTAAGCTTATTTCTTCGAACATAATACTCATAGGCATCCATTGCTTAATCTTGTAATGTGAAGGAACTTAGTACTAAAACACATAGATGTGATTTTCTCAACTTGAAAATATTCAAGTTTGTAAACGAAGACCATGTGGGACCGATTCTTCTTAACACCTCTTGGTTTGTTTTCCATGGAGATGTTGTGAATTGAGGTTGAAAGAACAATAGTTGGTTTCATGTAAGGACGCATGAAGACTATACTCTAAATTTTAATAAGGGTGTGATCTTACACGAATTTCAATTAGAGTGTGATTTCCATGCATTCTCATATAAAGTTGTTTAGTCAAATAACAATAAATCAATAATTGAATTCATAATGGAAAACCCGTGGATATTAATGAGCCAAATTAGTAAGATTAGTTTAATTAGTTTATGAAAATAAAATCTTTAATTATAGTAGAAATACATATATGAAATTTAAAATTTAAAATTCAAATATCGTATTGATCTCTTCGTAAAGTGCCGCGTACGTAACGGTAATTACGTATTCTTGTTATTTCATTTATCAGCATTAGTGGCTAATTAATCACATATAATACATGACTAAAAAATATTCATTTCTATATGTGTTAATATAGGGTATTAGGGTTTAGTTATATTATATAGTATAGGGACCAAGTGTTAGGATTCGTTCTTGACAACATCTAATGCGCAGTGGAATAAAACAATCAAGAACTGATCTAGATCTATAATTAATCATGCGATGAGCCCTAGAACACGAAGATCGAAGACTTACGTGTTTATTACGCTTCCAGGTAGTAGTAAAGCTTCCAAGGAATCCTTCGAGAGCGTTTCCACTACTATAGTATCCACATGTCTTTAATCAGCCGCAGGAACAATTCCTCGATATCAAAATTGAACGAGAGAAGCCAAGAATCTCCTGTTCGATTTTGCGACGTTCTACGTAGTGTGTGTTCTATTCTGGTCTAACGTTAATCTTAAAGATTAACTTCCATTATAAAGATAACTACCCTGTAATACCCCGAGTTTTTAAACGCCAAAATGCGATAATAAAAATCGCGAATTAGGGTTTTATTTCGATAATCGAAATAATAAGTCATCGAGCTCGATTTAGACTTTCCATGATACGAGAATTTTAAGATCATATTCACTAATGATTAGTGAATTAAGGAATATAGTTAATATTATTCCTTTGAAAGTATTATTCTAACGTCGATTAAATTTCGATAGTTAGTTCTACGTTATTTCTAAGCAATGAAGCTTAAATTCTAAATTCCTTATTATCAAAGGAATGAAGAGAAGTGACTACAATGTTCTTATGAACATTTAGAGATAATTCTATTATCAAACAAATTGAGACGATTAGAACGTCGGCGTTTAGAGATGAATCGAAAACTTAGTCTAACAATTATGGAATTATGTTTTATTAATTCCTATGATTATTTTATGATATAAGAACATTATTTTTATATAATGTAGCATTAAAATAATGCTAGAGAATTAAGGAACAATTATTGGATGAATTGTTCCTATTTTCGAAAATAAGTTTCGAAAATATTAAAATTTTGACATGGGATTATTTTAATAATTTTTCCTATGATTTAATTTATCATCTAGGACATATATTATGTCATATATCTATTAATTGCAAGAAAATGAAATGTGTAGCAATTACTACCTATAAGTACCGAAAGTGCACAATTTATAAGTATTAATGAATGAAATTCTTACCATAACAATAATGTTACGTGATAACTAGGATAAGGGAATAATATTAAGAGATAATATGAGGTATTTTATTAAAGTTAAGCAAGTTGGATTGTTTTGTCTATCATGAACGAAAAGTTGGACTTTTAGTGTGAAATGGATTTAATTCTTATCCAATTGATGATGTTATGTGATAATTATGTTATGGAGATATTATTAAGAATAAGATAAGGTTTATCATGAATTAAACAAGTGGATTGTGTAGTGTGCTAGAAAGTGCCGAAATTGTGAGTGATTTATGTGATAATTATGAAAAATATCTTGATCCTATTAATTAGAGGATATGATTATGTTGTTAATATTTTATTAGGAGATAATGTAGTAGTAGTAGTTATCAATTTAAACAAGTAACTATGGAATTTGTTTGGTAGTAGTTGAAAAGTTTGAAAATTAATGTGAACAAATGTGAAATCAAAATAAAGATCATAGTGTAAATATTTGACTTTTCAAATATGATCTTATCCTAAAATAATATTATAGTATAATAAAATAAAAAAAAAATCATTCCTTAATACTAGTAAGTACCGATCATTATGGTAAGAAAAGGAAAAGAGGATTTTTTTTAAAATTTTGAGAAGTGCCGTGTGCAATTGGAAAAAAAGGGGAAGGATAATTTAAGTTAATAATGATTGGTATAATAGGAAAATCAATTAAAATCTTGTCCTATATTAATAAGCAAATGGACAAGAATGATAAAATTGTTCTCTTTTGATTGCAACTTGCCGTGAACAATTGGTAGTAGGGAAATAAATATTTTAAATTGATAAGGATCTATATTAAATCATTACATGATAAGATAAGATAATTTGATAAGGATTGAATAAGATAAAATTTTGTCATTTCTTACCACTTGAATAGCCGAAAATTTTGACAAATTGTAGCAAGTGTATAATTGATATTTTATGTAATAATTACCTACAAGTGTACAATGTCTATAAATATAAGGAATGCTCTTCATTCTCCCATTTTGGAAACCTTAGAACCGAAAAAGTGAGAGAAAAATTTTAAGAGAGAGTTCATCACTTTGATCCCAAATTTTAGATAGAAAAACGTTGCCGTCAAAAATCGACTCCGATTAAAAGGTTAGAAACGTTACAAGCTTTGTATACATGTTAGAATTTTCGATTTTCATCCATTAAATCTTGTGTTATGAGCTTAGTTTAATTATGATGATATTTTCGAAAGTTATGTTCATGTGTTAAAGTGTTTAGGAATTATGTTTATATGATATTGCTAAGCTTATATTATAAGTATATTACAAAGTTAAGCATGAAAATAAAAATTTCATGATGACCGAATCCATAAAGATAGGATATGTTAATGATTATAATTTTTAATTGTGGTTTTGAGTATGAAATAATAATAGTCGGTGATGTTTAAGATCCTATGATTTTATGTGGAATTTTTAAAAAAAAAAAAACTTTAGTATATAGAATCATAAATTTTCGAAAAATAATAAGACATGATATGTTGATATATGATTCATGATTTAATGATATTATAGCATATTGATGATATAGATTTATAATATAGTGTTGGATGGATTAATTGAAGTTTAGAAGAATTAATTGTTCCTAAGTGAATTTTCGAAAACTATAGTATTAAGGAACAATTGATGTGCAAGTTATGTATGTTAGTGAATGATTGGTATATGTTGATAATTATGTTATAGTAATGAAATATGATAGTGATTATGTGTTATGTGATTTAATTAGGATTTTTGAAAAATGTATAATTGGTTTTTCAAAACTACCGAAAACAATATGTTAAAATTTAATGAGGTACAATCTTTCTATGATCAATATAATTACATATTATTGATCCCATAAGAATATAGTGTGATATGTGAATTTTGGGAATTATTGCAAGTTATACTTATTAACCCATAAATACCGAAAATGAATAAGTATGGGTTATAATGATTTAAATTTATTTTATCAAAGATAATCACATAATATGTCCTAAAATAATGTTTTAGACATACTATAATTTTATGTGATTTTTAGAACGAGAATTATTATGCTTACGTCGAAATATTTGATTAAGTGACGTAAGATTAGAAATAAAGTGCTATGTGCGAATTTAATTATATTTATGCGTTTATTAACCATGATTGTTGGAAAACGTGAAAAATCGAGACTTATGATATTAGGATTGAAAATCGATTTAAGTTGAGAATTATATATATATATAATTTCGAATATATATATATATACTTAATTAAAAGTCAAAATGTGTAATAAAAGTCAAAATGTTGACTAAAGTCAATATTGTTGACTAAAAAGTCAAATGTTGACCAAAAAGTCAAAGTTGTACGAAATACGAGAATACGTGATCAACGTGATGTGATACGTCTAGTAGGAATGCAATTAACGTTGATTAGATATGCTAAGACGTATAAGACGTACTCAATTGGTTAGAAGGATTATCAAATCTCTTAGACTTTGACGTTTTAGAAAGACGTGACCTACGTACTAAATTAGTTTCTTACGTAAAGGTTGGACGCGTTCTGAACGTTGACGTTAGAGGAAAGTCTTTATTGAAAAGCTTCGTACCAGGTGGGCTTTATTCGAAAACCCTTTTATTTACTTGCTTTCTGCAAATGAAAAGTATTTATTTACAAAGCTTTTCAGTTGAGAAATGATATGATTACCCGCCCAAAGTGTTTATGTTTTATGTATGGATCTATCATGTTGTTGGCAAGCCAACTATGAAAGTATATGAGCCGTTGGTTCATGACCGACTTGATCGTTGGGTAGCTCCCGACCGATGAGAAAATCGATATCGGACCCTATGTCGGATGCGAGAATTCTGGCAGGTTACGTGCACGAGTAAGGTATTGTGTCTGAAAGGACAATTCTCGGCCGGTCACTGCGCCCATAGTAGGTGGCCACCTCTATGGTGCGAGATGAGTTTATGAGATGAGATGTTATATGTGAATGTTACGATATGGATCATACACAGAGAAAAATGCTCAAGTGAGCGATCTTTTGAAAAGTGATGAAATGTTTTAGTAAGCATGAGTTATTTCAACTAAAACCTCATGTGTTACTCAGGGGCAGTGTAATTTAAAGAAATGTTTTGGCATGAGTCCACTGAGTGCATTATTTGTACTCAGCCCTGCATGTTTGTTTTTAAATGTGCAGGTTGAGCTGAAGATGGGATGGAGGTGTGTTGAGCAGTTGGATCTTTTATCGCTGATTAGTTAAACCTTGGATACACATCGTCACATGTGTATGCCACATGCTTTCCGCTGCAAAGTACCTTAAGTCATGTTTTGAGTTGTACCTTATTCCCATCAAACTAGTTGAACCTTTCTTTTGCTAAAGGTCTAAATAATCCAGTTTCGTATGTAAGTTATGTCTGTTATATTAAATGATATGAAGTCTTGGAAGTTTACTCATTATATGCCTCACAAATCCTATAGTTAGTTACCTTTCATGTTGTTAATCCCCGTTGTTAGTAACAGTACCTATTAATCTGTCCTTTAGATTGACGGGCTGTTACATACCCACTATTTATTCTTTAATGGGCTTTAAGCTTAATTAATTAATGTCCAATATTTAATTAATTAGGTCCAATAATCTAATCTCTAGTCCATTAATCTTTCAATCTCCCACTTGGGCTAGCATTAGACAACATACTGCGCACCATGCATATATCCTTGAACTGATTAACAATACACTTGATAGTGTGACCCAATAGGCCCCCATTACCGACGATGATCTAATCAAAGTCTGCACAAAACTCTTGGACTGCGTTGTGCAGCGAACTCGATATATGACGGACGTTTACGTGGAAAACAGTAAACAAACCTTTATATGAAGTTTATGTAATATCCTTTCATTCATGACACACTCAATTGAGCCTAGGATTTTGCTACGTGTCTATCCCAATAGCTCAATCATTTTTCTCATCTTTATTATAAGACCCATATGATCATATTCAATTACTTTAATTGAATATATCTCTTGCATTGGCCAATGACTTTATGGTCGAATAATATAGAGAAAATAAGTGCTCACTCGAAAATCTAATCGAGGAATGAATCCCATTCTTGACTCGACTACCATTTCATTTGTCTCATGATGCACCCAATCCAAGCCGTGTCTTGCCACTGCATAGCGTTGCCTTGATCAAAGTACAAGACTCAACAAACAAAATGTATAATGACCTCAAGTCTAAGGACTATTACATACTCCACACACTAAGAAATCGTAGATATCAAACAAACGATTTAATAGTTAGGTATATCAATACTCCAAAGTATTCATGTGTCCATCACGGATATCAAATATCTCGTAGTTGTGAGAATCACTACATTCTCTAAGAATGTGATGCGACCACATGCTAACCTATAACATATCATCAATATCTCATTCTTGATGATCATTGGTTAGGCTATTTTAGAATTATACTATATCATTGATGTCTCACAAAAAAAATGACAGTGATAATTCAAGGGAACAAATAAGAGAATAACGACAAACATCAAAATAATTATTCCATTAAATGTACAAAACACATAGATAAAACATTATCTTCGATTGTGATCAAAAGAAAGTATGTCTCAACAAAGGAGTTTCTAAAACATACAAACTTTAAACTCCCACTGAATCAAAGCCAACATTCCTCATGTCTAATACACAAGCTCTCACAACAGCTTGGTAAAAGGGTCAGCTAAGATATCGTCAGTGAGTACTCTTTCTAATTTTGCATTGCTCATTTCTATTATTTCTCTAATCAGATGATATCGTCTTGGAACATGTTTGTTTCTGTTTGGAATCTAGCATCAGTGTACCCAGTCACTGATAGCTCTGGCTGCCCACCATGGACTAATAAGTATTCTTTAGTCCTTCTAAGGTACTTAAGAATAGTCTTAACAGATTTTCAATGTTCCTCACCGGGATTTTGCTGAAATCTGTCTGTCATGCTAAGCGCATAGGACACATCTGGCCTAGTGCATATCATGGCATACATGATTGATCCTATAGCAGAAGCATATGAGATCCTTTTCATGCAAGCAACTTCTTTGTCATTAGAAGGACAAACCTTCTTAGACAACTTGATGCCATGTCCCATAGGAAGAAATCATTTCTTAGAATTTTTCATTGAGAAACGCCGTAGCAATTTGTCTATGTAAGTGGACTTTGACAGCCCCAACAATCTATTAGGTCTATCCCGATAGATCTTGATCCCAAGGATGTAGGAGGCCTCACCAAGATCCTTCACCATAAAGGATTTAGACAGCCAGTCTTTCACGGATTGCATCATAGATCGGTCGCTCCCCATAATCAGAATGTCATCGACATATATTACAAGGTAGACAACGTTTCCATTCTCGTGCTTATTATAAACGCAAGGGTCATCTTTGCTTCTGACAAAGTCAAACAATTTGATAGTTCTGTCAAAACAAATGTTCCAACTCCTCGATGCTTGCTTAAGTCCATAAATGGAGTTCTTTAGCCTACATACTGCATTCGGTCTCTCTTTGGACACAAAACCTTCAGGCTGAGTCATGTAGACATCACCTTCTAGTTCTCCATTGAGAAACGCGGTTTTGACATCCATTTGCCAAATGTCAAAATTGTAGTATGCAGCTATTGCAAGTAATATCCTAATGGACTTGATTTTTGCAACCGTGAAAAGGTCTCATCATAGTCAATGCCTTCACGTTGACTATAACCCTTTGCCACCAACCTAGCCTTGTAGGTTTGTATCTTACCATCTCGCATCTCTTCTTTTGAAGATCCATTTGCGCCTATGGGGTAAACCCCATCCGGTAAGTCATCAACTAGTTCCTGACTAGATTGAAATACATCGAGTCCATTTCGATATATTAGGCTTCTAGCCACATCTTTGAATCGGGGCGGACACCGCTTCATTATAGGTCTTAGGTTCATCATCATCCGATTCGACTTCATCATCTTGGTTCTCAACCATTAGATTCAATCTTTCGGGTGCACGACGAGTCCTCTGTTGCCTATTGAGTTGGGTTGTTTGCGCAGTTCGTTGCTCATTCCGAACGTGAGTAGGAGGCTCCTCCGTGTTGACTTCATCAACATTTGGAGATTCTCAAGAACTTCCTCATGAATTTCTTGAGGTGGAGGTGGCACAACTATTGTGTCATCAGATGGCACAACTGTTGTGTCATCTTGTATTTGATGAGTCTCATTGTCGTGAGGTGGCCCTCTAAGAGTCATTTCCCCTCCCAATAGATCATCAAATACTCCCACTGAATTCTTGTTTACACCATTAAACAATCTTTCGTCCTCTGTGTCGTTTTGTGGTTCTTGAATTGCTTCAAGATCTACCTCGTTGTGACCTTGTTCCTTGGAAACATAAGAGTCTTCAAGAAACGTCACATTCCTAGAAATGATCACCTTGTGATCTCCGGTGAGTAGAATTCATATCCTTTTGTTTCCTTTGGATATCCCACAAAATAACATTTCTCACTTTTGATTCCAACTTATCGATCGCATCTTTTAACAAAAGCGGACAACCACAGTCCGCATAAATAGTTAAGATTTGCTCTTTTCCCATACCATATCTCATATGGTGTTTTCTCGACTGATTTAGAAGGAACCCTATTCAAAATATGAGCAGCGGTAAGTAAGGCATGGCCCCAAAGGAATAAAGGGAGACTAACGAAACTCTCGAACCATGTCTAATAAGGTTCTATTTCTTCTCTCGGATACACCATTCAATTGTGGTGTTCCCGGATGAGTCCAGTCTGACCGGATTCCATGTGATTTCAAGTAATCAAGAAATTCTCGACTTAAGTTTTACCCTCCTCGATCTGATCGAAGATGCTTGATACTTTTACCAAGTTGTTTCTCGACTTCTAACTTAAACTCTTTGAACTTATCAAGAGCTTCAGATTTGTGTTTCATCATATATACATACCCAAACCTTGAATAATCATCAGTAAAAGTAATGAAGTACGAATATCCACCGTTTGCTTGAGTTGGAAACGGTCCACACACATCTGAGTGGATCAACTCTAGCAATTCTTTGGCACGTAACCCTTTCCCAGAAAGTGGTTTCTTAGTCATCTTTCCTTTGAGATAAGATTCACAAGTACCATATGATTCGAAATAAAATGGTGTGAGATAATCTAATTTTCTCAACCTTGCTATCTTTTTCTCATTAATATGACCAAGTCTACAATGCCAAAGATAAGTAGCATTATTCGTATTACTTAGCTTAGGTCGTTTATTTTGTACATTGAGAATATCTCGTTCACATTCAAGCATATATAAACCATTCGAAAGAAAAGCTTTTCCATAAGACACTCCGTTATGAGAAAACGAGCATCTACCCTTTCCAAAATGGAAGGAAAACCCTTCAATGTCCAACATAGGAATGGAAATAATATTCTTTGAAATCGCAGGAACGAAATAACAATCATGTAAATCTAGTCTATAACCCGAAGGAAGATCCAATCTATAAGTCCTCACGCGTTCGGCAGCAACTCTTGCTCCATTTCCTACGCGTATGTCGACCTCCCCATGATTCACCTTCCTGCTGTCACAAAACCCCTCCACATTATTACAAATGTGTGAGCCACAGCCAGTATCTAATACCCAAGAATGTGAATTGTTTATAGACATATTTATCTCAACGACAAATATACCTAAACTATTACCCATTGCACCTTGTGCCTTAAATTTTGGGCAGTCTCTCTTACAGTGCCCCTTCTCATGAAGTGTACACTTGGAGAGATCTCGGAGTATCTCATACTCCAAGGTTTGTGCCTCTGAGGCAAACAAACTCTTCAAGTGCTGAATCATTTCATAGGGTATGAAGCATTCATGTTGCTTTGGAGTTCCAAACTCATAGAAGTCAACATAATGCCTTGAGCCGACATAGCATCCTCAACGTGCTTCTCATGAGCAACCCTGTCAAACGAGGCATACTCAGGAGAACGCTCATCGGGGATGATACTGATTGGTTTGTCCAAGACATATTCAATCTTATCCGTCCTTAATACCAAGCGCAAGCAACGTAGCCAATCCGTATAGTTTGACCCAGTCAATAAATTTGTTTCCATCAAACAATTATACAACTTAGACGACATCGTAACTGAACGAAAAATTTACAGAAATTAGAACAAAATTAGAACAAAGTAAACACATATCACAATCGTATCACTAATCAAACAAGGGTTTATTGTATTGATTAGCTCCCACTAATTTTAACATATATTGCACCCCCAAATGCAAATTACGGATTTATAACAAATATATAAATCTTAGTAGTCCAAGATCCAAGTCGATATTATTGTAGCCTCTGCGGTGATGACTACAAATAATATCACTAAGTAGCCTCAAAGCGATTGCGACAATGTTTTGCATCGATTAAGTCTGCATCATTGCAGCCTCTGCGAGGGCTGATGACCACAATAATGACACTTGGTCGGTTTTGAATCCGAATGCAACAACAGTCCTCAATTCTTGGTTTATTAATCTAATTAATATGTGTCCACTAATTATCTTGATCACGAGGGCAATACAAAATAATTAAGCAAGTCAACCCCATCACACGATGCTAACCATACATCTATGAGTGAGCCTTGGCCTTGTAGATTTGGGAGTAAACACGAGGGTGTAAAACTCTTGGTCGAAAAGGTTATTGACTCAAACAATTATGATGGACGACACGTTTTGTTTCAAATAAACAAGACTTGTATTTTGTGGGGATAAAACATGTGATACTAATTATATATTTAATATCCAATATTAAATTCAAAACAATTACTGGGTGCCGCCTACCCAGGCATAGAAATGCGGACCACATATATTGGGCGCCGCCTACCCAAACATAAAAGCGGTCTTTAACTACTATAGTTAAAATAAGCATAAAATCAAATAACATGCTTATCACAGAAAACAACAAATAGGGCTCAACGAATAAATTCATTAATCTAATTAATAGTTTAATTCTCTAATTGAAAAGTGGATTTAGGCATTTATATTAATTCCAAATTAATATAAATATTCATTTAGCATTATTATTTCTAAAATAATAATCTAATAAAATTTATTAATTTAATTAATAAATCAATTCTCTAATTTATGAACATTAGAAAATCATATGGATTTAGGCATTTATATTAATTCCAAATTAATATAAATATTCATTTAACATTATTATTTCTAAAATAATAATCTAATAAGATTTATTAATCTAATTAATAAATCAATTCTCTAATTTATTAATCTAATTAATAAATTAATGTCCATAATCATGATTAGATTTATTAATTCTAAATTAATAAAACTAATCCATGTACATTAGTAAATTATATTAATTCTAAATTAATATAAAATCAAATCTTATACTATTATTTCAAAAATAATAATAAAGTTAAAATTTATTAATCTAATTAATAAATTAATTTCAAAATTATGATTAAACTTATTAATTCTAAATTAATAAATTAAATCAATGTACATAAGTAGATTGTATTAATTCTAAATTAATACAAAATCGAAATTAATGTTATTATTTCGAAAATAATAATACTAAACAAAATTTATTAATCCAATTAATAAATTTAATTTTGTAATTGGAAATTGGATTTTATTAATTCAAAATTAATAACAAAAACGTTTTTATTTTATTTTTTAAAACTGCACATTTGGGCTGCCAAAATAGCCCAAAATCGCGCCCAAAAACACACTAGACGCGCCCGAGCGAAGCCCGGCCGCCTGCGGCACCGCGGCTAACATGCTGCCCACCGTGCACACGCCCATCGCGTAATTTTTGGCCCACCCAAACCGTAGGGTTTCGCGCAGCGTTGGGCGCCGCCTGCGCCGCCGTCGTGCGTTCGCCGTCGCCAGTCCCGCACGCCCACGCCCAACACGCGACGAAACGCCTAGCGCCGACACACGCACACGCCTAGCGTGCGACGGACGCCGCCGGCACTATCACCTTCTCCTTCCTTCTTCTCCGTTGACGCCATTGCCAAATGGTGATGGCGTGCGGAACACGTCGTCGCAACAAAGACGTTCACGGCAATGACAACGCGCGCGCGCCTCGCGTCGTCGTCGACCGTCGTGTCGTCTTCGTTCCCGGCACGGCGAAGGAGAAGCGGTGAACAAGGTGGCCGGCGATTCTCAATTCCAAAACAATTTCCAAATTACACAAATTCATATATCAATTCCCAGATTTTCCAGAAATTTGTTTTCGATTCTCAAATCAAAATTAATCTGTGATTTCAAAATCAGATTATACAAAATTCCTTTTCGTTGATTTCCAAAACCAATTTCTGATTTCCAAATCAGATTTTCAAATTATTCAATTTTTTTCCATTTTCGTTTCTTTTCATAATCTAATTATAAGAATAATTAAACGAAATGAAAATAAAATCGAATCGAAATCGAAATTCAAAATTTCGATAAATCCACAATTAATAGTACATGAATTAATTATAAATCAAGCCTCGGGCTCTGATACCACTGTTAGGATTCGTTCTTGACAACATCTAATGCGCAGCGGAATAAAACAATCAAGAACTGATCTAGATCTATAATTAATCATGCGATGAGCCATAGAACACGAAGATCGAAGACTTACGTGTTTATTACGCTTCCAGGCAGTAGTAAAGCTTCCAAGGAATCCTTCGAGAGCGTTTCCACTACTATGGTATCCACGTGCCTTTAATCAACCGCAGGAACAATTCCTCGATATCAAAATTGAACGAGAGAAGCCAAGAATCTCCTGTTCGATTTTGCAGTACATTTTCTGTAGTGTATGTTCTATTCTGGTCTAACGTTAATCTCAAAGATTAAATTCCATTATAAAGATAACCACCCACTATTTATTCTTTAATGGGCTTTAAGCTTAATTAATTAATGTCCAACATTTAATTAATTAGGCCCAATAATCTAATCTCTAGTCCATTAATCTTTCACCAAGTTCCATTTGCCTTCTACAAAGAACGTTCGGATTCCGTGCAAGGAATAAACATCTAAAAGCATTGAATTGTAAAGGTTTACCACATCGACACCTAATATGCATTTGATCTCTTTTACACGGGATGACCCATCATTATCAACGCAGATATACCAAGATATGTAGTCGATCTACCGAATCTAGCATGCATGTATTGTACTTTAATCTCGTCTCATTTTAAGTGGTTCATTATTTTTGGATATATAGATTAAAGAAAGTGATGTTTTATATATAAAATAGTATGCTCATGGAGTTTCAGATACTTTTATATATATAAATGATTCATTTTAGATATAAACTGCTTAGAAATGACACGACCCAAAAAAGAATACGAGTCACGGGATGAATGGAGTTATTTTTATTAAATGGTAGTGCGTTCACATTCATTTAAAAATCATAAAAGTAGAATGAAAAGTCAAATAAATTAGTCATATATACTTGTAGGTAGATATATACATTGGAAAAAACACTCAATTAATTTGTGAAGTCCTTTCGGTTATTTAATCCAATATAGTTGCAATCTCTTTGACTTTAGCTTACCAATCGAGCCACATATTTATCAATCACCGTCATTATACACTTACTTAAATTTCCACCGAGAAAAACTTCAATTAATATTCTCATGGATTTTCTAACATCATCGCTTGTTGTAATAGCCATCGCATGGATATGTATTCTGATCTTAACATCAGATTCCCGGGCCAGAAAATCATCCAAGCTCCCTCCGGGCCCATACGGTCCCCCGATCATCGGCAACATCCTCCGCCTCGGGCCCCAACCCCACCGCTCCCTCGCCAAACTATCCCGCAAGTACGGGCCGGTGATGTCACTTAAGCTGGGAGTGTCACAACAGTAGTTTTCTCATCGCCTGAAGCGGCGAAAATGGTGCTGCACCACCACGATTCATCCTTCTCGAGTCGAGCTATCCCGAGCGCATCCGAGGCCATCCACCACCACGAGTTTTCCATGGTATGGCTTCCCGTTGGGAGGGAGTGGCGGAATCTTCGAAAGATATGCAAAGAGCAGATGTTTTCGGCTTCGAGGCTGGATGCGAGCCACGGTTTGAGGAGAGAGAAGCTGCAGAAGCTGCGTGACTACGTGATGGAGCGCTGCGGGCCGGGCCGGGCCGTGGATATCGGAGAGGCTGCTTTCACGACGTCGTTGAATCTGATGTCGGCCTCCCTTTTCTCGGTAGAGATCGCCCCGTTCGATTCGGCTTCCTCGCAGGAGATGAAGGATGTGATGTGGGGTGTGATGGAATGCGTAGGCAGCCCCAATTTCGCAGATTATTTCCCTGTGCTGAAATCTGCGGATCCACAGGGGATTTTGAAGCGGACCAAGTTTTATTTTGGAAAGCTGTTTGCAATATTTGACGAGATTATAGAAGAGAGATTGAAATCGAGGGGTGAGAAAGATGATTTGGTGGAAGCCCTCATTGATCTAAACCAAAAAGATGAAGCTCAACTTAGCAGAAACCACATAAAACATCTCCTTCTAGTAAGTGTTATTACCGATTTTTTTTTGTTAATAGTAAACTATGTTTTAAGTACCCTATAACAAAATTTTCCAGTAGTGACATAATTTTAGTGACACCAAGAGATGTGTCACAAAATCTGTTACACCTTTCGCGTAATAAAATTTAATTACATCTAGAAGTGCATCTATAAACATAAAAATGTAAGTAAATTTTGTTACTTACAAAAATTGATACATCCTCAAATATCATTAAGTTTTGTGACATGCTTTTATTGCACAAGATGTCACTATGTTATCTAGTAACACTTTTTTGGGTGACAATTCTTTAATAATTGTGTCACTAGTGGTAGTTGCTTGTTTTTGGACGTTTGAGTTTTTTTTCGTTTTGGTTCCCACAAACATCTTTGAAAATAATTGTTTAATTTGGTGCAATCGTCTCGATTTGTATTTAATTCATATGTCATATGTCAAGATTTATTGTTTTTTTTATATATTGATTTTGTTTTTACTTAATTACGTCGACAGGATTTATTTGTAGCTGGGACCGACACGACGTCAGGAACAGTTCAATGGGCAATGGCGGAACTAATACGCAATCCTTCAAAAATGTCCAAACTTAGAAATGAAATCAGGAATTTCATGCAAAAAAATGGACAAGTTCAAGAATCAGACATCCCACTATTGCCTTACTTGCAAGCAGTGGTGAAGGAAACATTCAGGCTCCATCCTGCTGCCTTTCTTAGTACCTCACAAAGCTGTCTCTGATGTAGAAATAAACGGTTACATCGTACCTAAAAACGCGCAGATTCTTGTTAATGTGTGGGCTAGTGGCAGAGATCCTATTATTTGGGAGAATGCAGACGAGTTCGTGCCAGAGAGATTCTTGAACGAGAATGATGGTGTAGATTTTAAAGGCCAAGATTTCGAGCTGATTCCATTTGGCGCGGGAAGGAGAATATGTCCCGGATTGCCGTTGGCGAATCGGATGGTGCACCAAATGTTGGTGACATTTGTGGGCAATTTTGAGTGGAAACTTGAACTGATGAAACCAGAAGAAATGGACATGAATGAGAAATTTGGACTTACTCTACAAAAGGCTATACCTGTCAGAGCAATTCCAACGAAATTGTAAGTCACCACATTTGGAGTTGGATCTATATAGCTAGGAGGTGTTTGTATGGTCCAATTACATCCAAATGTTTATTGATGCAGTAAAATATAAATTTTAATAAGAAAATAAAACAACTCCAACCCGACATGTTTTAAGATTAAACAAGCTTCACTTGGATTGAGCTACCTGTTTCTCTACCTACATATGTTTGTATGTATTTTTACAAAAATGTATATTTTAACTTATTAAATTTTAATTTTTCATATTGAATTTTTTGTTATTCCATTTAGCTCTGTTTGCATGAATAATTTTTAACTATTCAAAATTATGACATAACTCTTATTAATCCGTGCGACGCACGAGTGTAGAACTAGCGACTGGTGATAGGTAACTAGAGCGGATTGTCATTCACAAATTTTATTTCTATTGAAATTCAATTGAGTATATGTGCACACTTTGAAAAATCTTGTTGGGTCCAATCGTTTAACTTCTGAAAATATAGCTCGATTTAGTTACCCCTCGCCCTAACATAATGAAATTCGTCATAGGGATGTTAGATTCATGTGATGAAATTCATGTACCCTCTAAATAAACATTCCTAGGCGGCCAAACATGACAAATTTCCTATACAATGATTCAAATTTCTCACAACAAATATGGTAGAATTCCTTGGCCGCCAAATGTGGTACACAAAACGTCATAAATTAACCAAAATTGCCTACACACGCCAAATTTTGACAACACAAGACAAGCTTTTGGATAGAATCTGGTTGATGTGGTAACCATAGACTTTAGACGTTTGAAGAAAGGTGATGCTGTCAGCGTGGTAGATGAGTTTGATCATATCATGCACTCAATCCCTACAAGTTGTGGATTCGGGAATTTGATCGATTAGCGTTGGGTTTCTAATTTTTCAAGGAGTACTGATAAATTCAAGCAATGAAATTCTACTAGTTACTAATCAAACAAAGCAATTTGAAGAGAACTCACAGGGAAAGGTTATCCTAGAGACTAGATTTTGGTTAGTAAGTATTTGGATTACTCTTCACTCAAACATTATCAATGACTCCAATTATCCCTCTCTCGGGTGTACTCAAATTGCAGAATATAAGCTAGAGTTATTGTTTTGATAGGTGTAGAACCCAACAAAAATAAATCACTTGTCAAGCAAGTAGAAGATAAATCAATAAACAACAAGATAAAACCTAACTAAACATATAAGCTCTAAACATCTCACGTTTAGAGGTTGCAAATCATTGTCAATGATGTCCAATAGTCCTTGAAAAGTAGCCAAATGCGTGATCAAGAATCCTAAGATTAAATTTTGTCCAATACTCTCAACACTTTGAAACTGCCCTGCCTAAAGTCACCCTAGATCTTCTTCTCCTTCATCGACCACAAGAAGAAAAGTCGGCTTCGTTCAATACTTGAGAGCTGCTCCCTCGCAGATTAAGTATATTAAATTCTTATCAAGGTTATGCTTTGGATAGGCGAGGGTTGTAGGCCTTGGGATCATCCCACCATGACGAGTAAACCAAATCGGCATTGAAACTAGGATACAAGTACTCAACACTCCGTGCTTCATCCTCATCAGTAAAACCGCAGGCAACATTGGATTCAGTAATTCAAACCTTAAATGATCCCCATCAACCTAAACATAAGGCCATCTCCAATACTTAACACCAAACTTAACTTCATTTTACAGTAATTGTCACATCAAACAGTAATTCATCTCCAACACACAAACTCAAATTCTAACCCAAAAGAATATTCCCTATATGTTTCTTTTCATACCATTTTTTATACTTTTATAAAATAAACCTTTATATTTTTCAATATTACACATTAAATTCATTAAAGCTTTTAAATCAATAATTTAATACGAAATGAGCAATATTTTGAACTCCAAAATTATTTTGAATCAATTTCGTTAACAAGAATTATAATACAATAACCAAACTTAATGTATATAATTTTGACTCATATATATTTAGTAAACTTTCTACACTAAAAAAAATCTGAAGCCCAAGCAATATTTTCGAGCCCATGGCCCAAAATTATTTAAAACATTAAAAGTGATATCCAATACTCTTAAAATTTTGTGCTGTCTCTCTTCTTCTGTACGTCTCTCTTCTTCATCTCTCTTCTTCCTGTACGTCTCTTCTTTTTCTTCTTTGCAATTTTGTTATTCTACATATCCAATACTCTTGAAATATACAAAAACAACAATTGGAAGAACATATGCAATATTCAAAACATCAAAAGTGATTTGTGTTTCATCTAGAGTGCAAACCCATATTTGGGTTTGAAGGAGAGAGAAAGAGCACATAAACGTATTTTGCAGTTGAGTTTGCAGTACGATTGGAGTAAAATATGTACTGCAAAATGCGTTTGCAGGTTGGAGATGGCCTAATAGTGCATCCAAAACATAGGGTGCGGCCGGCTTTTTTAACACAAAATTGTAGTATCAACTCCACATAAGTTGGACAATTTATGGCACTGAATGTTTGCCATCCAATCTGCAACTAATGTAGTCTGTCTTTTGTGGCAAGTCTCTCTCTATAAGTAGGTCAACTACGGAGGAATTAAAAGTTCCAAAAGTATGAAACTATTCCAAATCGACGACTCTCCCTCTCTTTATAAATAGTGCCAACTTTTTTCAAAAAAAAAAAAGGAACCCTCAATCCTGAGTGCTCGTTTGCCAAGTTGAAGTCATTGGATTGGTTATTTGTTCATTAGCTAACATTATTTCCCACGGAAAAGAATTGAATGGATTCATTTGTCAGCAAACAAATCTACTTTTACATCGTAACGCGTTTTAGGAAATAAAATCCGCGCCCACAAGGGACATTCAATAGTTTTAATAAGTACTATTAAAATGCCTTTGTAAAGCTGTCAAACCATTTCCATAGACAAATATCTCCCAAATATGCAACGATATGTTAAATTAAATTTGATTATGACGTCAATAATGATCACGTAGGACTTATTAATATTAATTGTTCTCTAAAAAATTGGTCTCCGTAACATTTGCCTCACAATTATAATTAAGCGCCGCTAGCTACATATTGTTAACTATCTTTCTCTCTCTTAATTTGCTGGTATAATTCTACGAAGAGAGGGCGTAGAGAAAATGGGTGCCTGCGCGAGCGTGCCGAAGGCCATGAAGGCTGAAACCACCAACGTCCCAGCACCGGAGACGCGTGAGGAGGAAACCTCCGCCGCCGTCGAAGAAGAGACCACTGGGGAGAAGGCGGAAGGCGGGAATGATAACAAGCAAAAGAAGGCCCCAAAGGTTTGTTAAATCGATCTGTATATTTTACTCTTATTCATTTGATGGTTAGGAACATATAATGTGCATAGAAAAGAAATACGTTTCAAACCATAGAGGGAACTTTAAATATAACCTATTTGATATAACAAAAAGAAAAACTATCTACAATTACTCGATTTCATGAAATGCTTTTACCATAATACCTTTAATCGTGTAATTTGTATGCGTGGGTTGGGGTGTGTGTGTGATTTTTTAATATTAAATATATTTTATTAAGAGTAAATATGACATTTAACACAAAAAATGATTATAATTTTCATGTTTTTTATAATTGTGGGTACAATTTTTATTTTCTATTTCATAGTTGAATTATCTATAATAACTCTTTTCCTTGATCAAAATAACAGTTCACACAATCCATGTTGTATACATATGATTAACCATCATATAAGTAGAACGATTCAGACTTGGAGTTTGGACACCTTCTCTCATATATATTATAACAGTTTATTCTTATACAAATAATAGCATCTATTTTAATTTGTTTATGTTTTATTTGAAAACCAATCGCCCAATCTATTATATTCATGAAAAATAAGTACGTGTCATTTGATAGTATATCGTCAATTGAAGGAGCATCAAACTAACATAGGAGTAGAGACGATCTCTCGAGTTAAACGTATATCCACCAGTTTGATTTCTTGGCTTATAACTTTTCTGTTTTTCTTCAATAATATATTCAAGGTCAAATATATTATCATGTGATCTCCCCCTTATATAAATTCTATAACTCACTAATATGCAAATCACGATTTGCATATGAATCGTAGTCCAAACATAGCTATTTACCACTTGTTTCCCTTTTATTTTTTATTCAGAATCTATCGAGTTGATATTGCGTAAGTGTTGAGTATCTTTCCATATTGAGAAGATTGATATCTTTTAAGAAATCTTTATTACTCGATAAAAAAAGAAACTGGAACTATGTATATATGGCAGTTTCAAAAATATTAATTATGCAAATTGTCTTCCATATATAAATTATGCCAAGCAGGTTGAAGCACCAAAAGAGCTCCCAGAAGTAGTGACCAGTAAATCGAAGATGGAAGCTCCATCGCCTCCTGTGGCGGCGGCTGCGCTGGAGGAGGAGAAGAAAACACCAGCGGCGGGACAAGAAAATTGATTGGAATCTTATGAATTTATATGGTTTACTTTAATGGTCGTTTGATTGATAGTAATTGTATTGGACTTCGTTCTTTCAAATCGGTATGTATATACATACCGATAAAGCTTTCTGTTTAATTGAATGTTGATTAATATTTAATTTTCTGTATTCAAGATTTTCCATATCATCATTCCACGGTACCCTAAGTACTATTTTACCGACTTGCAAATGAGCCTTTAGTAAGAGAAAGATGCGTTTACTGTAATTGGAAATTTTGTATTGAGGTGGCAAAGCTTCAGAGACTATACTGACTAACTCCTTGAGTTTTAAATGCTCAGTTAAAGATTTTGTTCAAGAAAGTTATCTCATTTGACTTGTGCAGAGTTTAATGCAGAGTCAAGCTAGTTGACCCAACACTGGTCTAATTACATATGCTGATTTAATTAGATATGTTGTGACAATTTAATCAGAACATTCAGCAATAAAGAAGTAAATGATACAATATTTTATAGTGCTCAAAAACTTTTGTACATCCAATTGTACGGTGTAGACGGACAAAATTATTATTTGTTTTTAAGAAAAGTATGATCTATTTTTTACATTATAATTCGAAAGTATCATTTGTATAGAAGAAAAGTATCATTGTACTGAAGAAAAGTATCAATCGTATGTACGGATGTTCGCATAAAAGATCACCTCTTTATAGTGGTTTCAAAAACTTCCGTGCAACCACTCTAACCAATTAGGATCTCTAATTTAATAGGAATAAAATCTCAATTCACCATCAAGATATTCTACTATGGTGGCAAGTAGGGATGTCAATGAGTGAATTTTATCCGGACTAGAACCAATAAATAAGTAATGGTTCTAGTTCTGGAACCGACCCATTAGACACTGGATCCGGACCGGACCCGGACCAGCAACTATGGGTTTTAAGCTGTCCGGTTCTAAACGGGTCTGGAACCAGAACAGGACCAGAACCGGATAAGAACCAGAACTGGAATCGAAACATTGCTGTATAATTTAATGGATTATGAGTGATTTCGAATCGATATGGATAAAACTAGCTCATTGACAAGCTTATTTAAACTTAGGCTTGTCAATAGACGGGTTTTACACGGACCAGAACCAATAAATAAGTATTGGTTCTGGTTCTGGAACCAGATCCAGACCGGACCATCAAACTATTGATCTAAACGGTCCGGGTCTAAAATGGGTATGAAACCGGAACCAGAACCGTTGCTTTAAAATTTAATGAGTTTTAAGCGATTTCGAATCGGTTCGGATAAAATCCACTTATTGACATCCCTAGTGACAAGTCCACAGATCACATGGTCAACTAGGGACCTTGATCCAAGGGTCAACACGGGACTAGACCTCTTGCTTCTTCGTAGGCGATGGTTACATGATTTTAGACTAGCTCACTTGTTAGTTTACTCACGACATTCGACACTATCACGATAGTCTTTGGAAAGGTCTGTGTTTAAGGATTTCTGTTCCAACTAAGATCGAGTAAATCTTTACAATAAAGAATAATTTAATTTGGGGATTAGTTCACTGATCTAAGCTGAATTGGATATATAAGTTCAGCAGTATAGAAGCGTTGGATCTCTGCCTAAGGTTGAAGCACTTCGAATTCTACATTAGAACAAAGTATTTTGTTTGTTTGTGGACTCTAGGGGTCTTGGTCGATCCTCCTTGGAGATTTGTCTTTTGCGACCATCGACCATACAATTATCAAACTCTCATTTTGGCTACGAGATTTTATGTATTTATAGGTGTTTGAGTTATTTATCCGTTGGAGAGATAGTAATTCAAACTTATATGTTTTTTTACTGATGAAACACTATTCTTCGTTGGTTCTTTGTAGACTGCAACTGCGATTGTGGATAATGTCGTCAAGTGACTGCTTCACCTCTGATCCCGATCTCGACATCCTGAGTTGGCTTTCCCAAGAAGCCTATGCGTCTATGAGTAGGTTCACATGGACTCAATCTCAACCATATCAGTTGAACTCTCCAATAATTCCCTGATTAGTTTAGTAAGTCAAATGCTCATACTTTGTCTTCTTGTTCTTCTTCTTCTTCTTCTCAGTCGTCAGGCTAGCTTCGTCGTCTCAGTTTGGCTTCTTCAGTTCCGCTCCTTCAGAATTGATGAATATCTTTATATTAGCATAAGTCTAAGAGTTTCCTAACAATTGATTTCGCTATTCTGGGATCATAGTCAGCTTCCCAATAACGATTTTTTGATCTAATCAAAACTATTTCAATAATTTATGTTCCAACGGAGGAATCCAAGCCTAAAGGCTTTCAAGACTCAAGATTCAAGGGCCTTCAAGACTTGTTTTTTTATTTGGTTTGGTTAAAATTCATGTCTATGTGTGGCTATCATACTTTTATTCTATAGTTAGGGAATAGATGAATTGCTGAATTTGAATTTAATTTGTATTGATTAATCACGACCTCTTCTTCTTTTTCATGTTCTTAGTTTGATTGGATCTTAGTTGATTTTCCATCGATTTTTTACATGATTAATTGTATGGTTTGAGATCCAAAAATAATTATTAATATTTGACTTTGATATTTTAAATATTTGCCGGATACATAATTTAATTGATTTGTTAAGAGTTGCATGTTTAAGTAACAATTTAAAAACAGTGATTTTTTTATATAATCTACTATTTATTCACTACAGAAGCAGATTTAACCAAAATTAATTTGTGATTATCTTAGGAGTCTTTTGTGTGATTGATTAATTTTAACTTATTTGATTTCATAAATCCACTAAAATTTGTGCTCTAGAATAATCCCTACTTATTTTAACTCTTAACTTTTTTCTTTCTTGTATTAATTTAATTTGCATGTTTTAGGAGTAAAAATACCTTTGATATTCGAAGTCTAAATAGAGGAATGCAACTTTAGATAATATTAGTTAAGAATTGGATCAAATATAAACCAATCTTAAAGTATAAAATAAGAACCATTTTCAGCCCCTAATTCATGAAGATCTACGATGAATTCATTATCTTACTTGATGAATTCAAACATGGTTTGAATCCCATGATGGCCTATTTTATTTTATTTTTTAATTCAAATACTATCACGGCGAATTCACACTTTCACGATAAATTCAAATGATTTCATAAGTTCGTAGTTTATACGTTAATGAGAATGTTTACAATAATCACTCTCATATTAACTATTAGTATTCTCAACAATTGTTGATTCGACCTTATTCCTTTTTACTAAAACATACATCTGTATACACAATTTATATAAATTAGTAATATGAAATTTTGTGGTATTCTTAACCTTAAATATGGTGATCTATATTGCCCTTCATATTTTAAATACTCATATTTGAGGACTCAACAAAATCAAATAGACCAATTAACCAGCTCATAAAAGATAGGAAGTCTCGGTCTCAATTTATATCTTGAGGGGGTGCTTGAGTAATAAGCCATGATTGATAAAATAATCATGCTTAATCACATGTTTTATTCTATGATTTTGTCCGTGATTGATTACTTAGCCCGCATTTTTATCATCCAAATGAGTGATAATTAATCATCCCAAATTTTGACTGATTATCTAATATTTCTTCAATTCAAAGTCAAAATTTCAAAAATACTCTTATCAAATTTTTCGTTGATTATAATTGTTGGGTTGTTGTTGCTGGAACAAAGGGCGTCGGGATGGATGATGGCGACGGCAGTGACGGAGATAGAACCATCCCCGTAGTTGACGGTATGGGTAAGAGGAAGGAAGATGGAGTGGAAGGAATGTTGTTGTCGGTTGGAGCAAGAGATGAGAGGGCAGCGATGGTGGCGGCCTCGTTGTTTTTGTTGTTCGCCGGAAGGAAAGAATGAAGAGGGGAGTCGGGACGTCGTTCGTTGTTGTGGTTGGCCGAGGTGGTGGCAGCGACGACGACATGCAACGATGATGACATTCTACAGCAGAAGATGAGGCGATAGGGCAGAGGAGAGGCGATGACATAGGGCAGAGAAGGCGGAGGGCAGAGGAGGAGGCGACGGCAATGAGATACGGATGGAGATTCTGATTAGGGTTCTGAAAATAGAGAGATGGGGGTAGAAAGGGAGAGGCGTATAGAGAGTGAGAAATGGAAGAATTGGACCAAATGTTTTGTTGGTTATTTTTTCTATTTTTGTTTGGACCCAAAATTAAATTAAATTTTTTGAAAATGGATTTGTAAATTAATTAGAGTTGAATTGATATTCTATTTATTTAGGTCTTTAAATTAATTAATTAATTTTAGCTTTAAAATATAGGTTTGATTATTTAAAATTTAATTAGCATAATTTTTAATTATGACAAGTATCTATCTATCTATATATATATATACCAATCTATAAGTAATAATAAATGTTATTAGGTTTTTATGTGATTGTAAATTGAAGGAAAATGGATGAAAAGGGTAATTTTAGTATTAAACTTTACTTTAATCATAATCCTTCCATTTATTATACACTACAATCAATCAATCTAAACATAATATTATATAATCCATATAATCATATCTTACTATTTCTTATCAATCTTATTTATCATATCCATCAAATCAAATAACCTCTGAAACACTTTTTAATGATTAAAGAACTTAAAATATTATCCCATAACCCTATTAACTAAAATTACATTTCTCCCCTATTTCTCAACTTACAAATACTAAATTACCACTAATTCTCTCTCTCTCTCTCTCTCTCTCTCTCTCTCTCTCTCTCTCTCTCTCTCTCTCTCTCTCTCTCTCTCTCTCTCTCTCTTTATTCAAGAACAATCGCCAAGAGACTAGCTCCCACCGCCACCTACCCAACCCCCCCTTTCTCTCTACAAATACAAACATACTTACATATAACAATCTATACTATATGTGTGTGCGCGCGCGCACACGACACATGCGTGTTTACTAGCATAATATTTTGAACACTTCCTGCTAAGATTAAAAACCCTCACACGTCCTGCAAGAGGTTCGGAATACAGAATTTTCGGCTAGCTTGTTTTGACTCTCTCTCTCTCTCTCTCTCTCTCTCTCTCTCTCTCTCTCTCTCTCTCATTTTGGTTGATTTCTAAGATGGGAGTGATTGAGAGTGAGAGATTATGAAATTTAAATAGTGAAGATGGCGAAATGCAGTACTAGTTTTGAGGAGTTGAAGCCAGCTCTGGTAATGGTGTTGGTGGAAACCGTGTATAGCGTGGTGAACATATGCTACAAACTGGCTGCAAACGATGGCATGAATCTCTCGGTTTTGGTGGGCTACAGATTTTTGTTTGGTGCTGCTTTTATTCTTCCTGTTGCATTTTTTGCCGAAAGGTTGTTTGTTTTTGCTTTTCATATTCATCATTAATTTTCACTACTTCTCTTACTCATCGTGCGTACCATAAATTAACAATATGGGTTATCAATCCATTGATAATGAAATAGATGCAGCACTATTTCATAATCGGATAATTCAAGGTTTAGAGAGAATAGTTTCCTTTTTTCTGATAATTTCTCTTAGCACATTGATTCTACATCATGAGTACAAGTTAATTATCTCAATTTGCATTTTTACCACATGTCTTGCATTTCTTCACAATCCCTATTCTATCCACATTGTTTTCTCCATATACACCCATTTATTTTAAATTTCATATTTAGTTTTTAGTGCTTTAAGTTTAAGGTAGTAGTATTTTCAATTTTATTTAGTTAGTATAAATTAGTTTGGGTTGATTATTTTGTTTTTAGGATACATAGTTATAGCTAGTTTCCTTTTTCCGCTTTAATTGTAAGTTTGTTAATTGTTAGTCTCGATTAATTCATTCTTAGGATTTATAATATTCTAAGTTTTTAGCTTTAGATTTCGCTTTCCAGTTAACAATTATTAATGAATATTATTTTATTATTAGGAATGTAATTATTTTTATTTTTATTTTTATTTATGATATATATGTATCTTAAGTTTATTTATTAATTCATTATTAGGAATGTAATTATTTTTATTTTTATTTATTTTCATAATAGGTTTTTAGTTTTATTTTAGTCAATAACTAATTAAAATTAAATGATGAACCACTAGGAGAATTCATATTTTTTAAATATTACTCCTCCGTCTCAAATTAATTAATTGCACTTGCCAAATTGGGTTGTCACCCATTGGCACACGCCAAAAATAAAAAATTAAATCATTAATCTACTCTTTCTCTCTCCAATCATGTCTCCATATTCTACTCTATTTCTCTCTCCAATTCTATTTATCTCTCCTACTTTATTAACATTAAATCTTGTGGGACCAACATCATTAAACCCCTTAACCCATTTTTTCTTAATATTTGTGCAAAAAGTGTTGTCTTAATTAGTAGGGACGGAGGGAGTACATTTTTGTTAAATAATGCGTCTCTTACTTAACGAAGTGGGGGTAGAAAAAAGACAAAAACAAAAAACATACTACAATGGGGGTTTAGATAAAAAGACGTAAAAGCTAAAAATTGACGAGAAATAGTGGCTAAACGAGTTCTTATTTAACTTGTGGGTTGGTAAACTGTCATGCTTCCAAATCTGATGTTTCTTTATCTGATATTTCAGGAAAAAAAGGCCAAAATTAACCCGGAAGATAGCCTTATACGGATTTCTTTGTGGTTTATTCGGGTATCTCTCTCTCTCTCTCTCACACACACACACACACACACATATGAAACTGATAAATACCATACACTCAGAATTCATCCGGAAAAAAGAAAAGAAAAAGTTTTCCTGGAAAAGATTCATATTGTCGCGATTCTATTCAGCCTAATTTATGTGATCGTGTAAAGGAATTTATTGCCATCACAAGCGTGACACTTGATGGGTGTCGCGATCATCAACATCGTATCACTATTGCCTGCAAAGTCTCGTGTAAAATTATATGCATGTAATAGTTACATGAAATCGGACTCCATGCATAAATTTCTGGATTTCAGCGGAGCTCTGGGGCAAAACCTCTACCTAAAGGCTTTAGTTCTGACTTCTGCTACATTTGCCTCTGCCATGACCAATCTTATTCCGGCCATCACATTCATCGTAGCCATAATTTTGAGGTAATTAACCAAATCTCTTTAAACCTAGTATAATTCCTTGACAAGAAATTGGTTTTATATGATGGATACGTATTTTTCAAGATTAGAAAGGCTGGCATGGAATACTGCAGCAGGCAAAGCAAAGGTTTTAGGAACCATGCTAGGAATAGGCGGAGCAATGATCCTCACATTCTACAAAGGGCTGGAGATCCAACCATGGAACACAAACATAAATCTTCTCGAAACAACTACAACTCATCTTCATCACTCGGGCTTGCCGCAGAATGAACACGGCGGCCATAGATATGTTGTCGGAGCGGCTCTGTCGCTCGCTAGCTGCCTCTGTTACTCACTCTGGCTCATTGTTCAGGTAACTAGTGCTATTGATCTTCCAACTCAGACAACTATTACTACAACAAAATTGTCTGGTATAGTAATGACATGATTTTAGTGACACCAAAATTTGTACATAGGTGTAACAAATTTAGTTACATGGATACGTGCATTTATATACTTTTTTTACATATAAAAATGTTTACTAATACACCATCAAATGTCACTGAATTTTGTGATATACTTTTATTTTTGTGACATACATCATAGTTATTCATCACAAGGCACCACAATTTTATTTAGTGACTTTTTAAGGTTATAGTTATTAAAAAAATCATGTCATTGCTGGAACATTTGGTTGTGGTTTCTGTTTGCTTCCATTGGTTTTAGTATAAATGAATGTTGTGCGTACGGGGGCAGGCTAAGGCAGGGGAGGAGTATCCTTGCCCTTACTCCATTACTGCCCTGATGGCCGTGGCGGCGTCCATTCAAGGTGTTGCGTATGCGCTATGCGTGGAGAGGGTCTGGAGCCAGTGGAATCTGGGATGGGATATCAGGCTCTTTACGGTTGCTGTCTCTGTAAGTTTTTTTGATTGTTAGTTTGATTTGTTTTTCTTATGTTTTGTAACATGCTGATGAAATGAGAATATTGTGATAGGGAATTCTTGGTTCGGGCATGATGTTTTCGTTGGTGGCGTGGTGCGTGCGAACGAGAGGGCCGTTGTTTGTGTCAATATTTCAACCGCTAATGCTTGTGATGGTGGCTTTGGGGGGATCTTTGTTCTTGGAAGAGAAACTGCACCTTGGAATGTATGTGTTTACTTTAATTTTGGTCGTTTCTGCATCGATTAGCACAAGGGAAAATTAGTGGTACTTGAACTAATAGAGCATTGCATTTGAGAACAAGTTGGCAAGGTTGATTCTGACGTTACAAAGAAAAACAAAATAGTGTAGAAGTAGTTTAGAATATAGGATTCTGGTATTTTAAAAATATAGCATGTTAGGCATGTGGCATCTTGATAAAGATTGTTGATCTAATGTTAATTTTGTTTATTTTTGGGTGCGGCAGGGTGATTGGAGCCATTTTTATCGTGAGTGGACTATACATCGTATTGTGGGGAAAAGGCAAGGAGATTAAAGCACATGAATCGACACAAAATACGGAGATTGAAGCGCGGATAGACATTCCGCCGCCGCCGCCAGTCGTGCAGAGTGGCAGTAGCAATAGGGCTAGCAGGGTAGAGGAGGAAGTAGAGGAAGAGGCGCATACAGGCATGCCCCCCTCACAAAATGGCAGTAGCCATAGCAATATTGGCCGTGGGGTGGAGGCGGAGGGGCAAATAGACTTGGAGTCGCCGCCGTTTCCCGACGAAAACAACAATATCCATAGTAGAAGTTGCAGTGGGGTGGAGGTGGAGGAACAAGCTGAGGTGGATTCACAAAACGGCAGTAGCCATAGTTGTAGTAGTAGTAGTATGATGGAGGTGCGGGGGCGAATAGACTTGCCGCCGCCGTTGCAAGCGCAAAGCGGTAGTATACATAGTAGTAGTAGTAGCAGTGGTGGAGGAGAAAATGAAGGTACACTACAAGAAACTGAAAGAGATGCAGGCGCAGTTGGAGGCCTGACTACAGGCTGAGATGCCGGCTCAGTTGGATGAGCAGAATCTGGCGACGGCACCACCACCACCATAGCCTTCATCATTATATGTGTTCTTATATCAGATGATCAAATATCAATACATTTCACTATTTTCAGCTTTATGAATTGAATATTGGATTGGTTAGGATATTTTAAGAAGGAATTAAAAAATTAATATTTATATACCAAATACATTAGAAAATTATAGTCGCTGGTTTATATGACTATAAGAGTCGAATTAATCCGTCATAACTAACGGTAAATATAATTATTTTTATCTATCTCGTATTCGTTCTGATTATCCCAAAAATCATAACCCACCATTCTACTTGTCAAATTGGGAAAGCGAAAATCTATTATAGAAAAGCTAAGAGTGACTAGGTCTTTGTAGTAGGCCAACAACACAAAATCGAATCTTAGTAAATCATAAATATAGGTTTAAAGAATGATCTTCTACAATTAGGGGACAACTGGACGTAGTTTAGAGACCATATAAATAGGCCAAAATTGGTAATGGGATCAGAAGGGGCTAATAAGCCTACGCCAATTAGTCTTGGTAGCATTTTTATTTTTTATTTTTTTTATGGGAGTCTTGGTAACATTTGGAATAAAACTTAATTTACACGTGTACCAAAGGCGTGCAATAGGTGCACTAACGTGTTTGTTAAAACTTATTGGACGAAAAAAAAAGTCAAATTTCCAAGGGTCCTAACCAAACTTTTGAAAATTGCACTTTAGCCCAAAATTATTTAACATTTAGAAAGGGCAACCCATGAACTTTTACAACTTTTCGTTTGTGAGCCCATTGTAGTTTGCATGAAACCCATACTACTGGAACACCATGGATTAGGACTTATACACGCCATATAACACGCTTTTTCTTTTCTTTTCTGGGTAATAGATCAAAGCTATAAACGAAGTTAGCTAGTATATTAATACTATTCCATCACATAGTATTTAACATTATGCAATGAACAACGCAGCCGGCCAAATGGATCATTGACATCATATACACACACATATATATAGGCCAAATGGATCATTGACAGCATTAATTGAAACTGATACATTAATAATAAATGTAAAAGTAATTATAGCTGGCATTTATTTTTTCTTTATAAAGATTGGAGAAACCATAGTAAATCGACACATAGTGAAGCAAATTAAGAAAGTTAATAAAGATGGATGGACATCAACTACTCCATATATATATATATATATATATATATATATATATATATATGAATTGATTCATGTTGTGATGGAACTATATTGAGATCTGGGATCCATAGGCCCCTAACTTTTTTCAAAAATATTATTATTATATATCCATGTATTGTTAAACAATATATTGTAGTATACTTAATTGAGTCTTTTGTCTCTCATCCTATTGCCCCATGTCCGAATCTAGCTTAGGATATTCTCTTCTCTCTCTTTTTTCCTACTTTGTGTTCTTTATTTCTTTTCTTTTTTTCTCGACTTTTTTCACTTTATTTTCTTTTTTCTATAATTTGTTTTATATTGGTAAAATAATATATATATATAAATAATAAAGTTTTATATATAATTAATAAGATCAATCTAATTTTTAAAAATATTATGATGAATTTATTATAACAGTCATAGATAATATTTATTTAAACTTATTTTAATAAGCTTTATATGTGAATTGATTCTAGATTTCAATGTATATTTGTAATGGGTACAAGAAAATCAAGATTTGAGTTTTGTAAGGTAATATCATTTACAATATTAATATTTATAATTTTCTTATTATTTTAATTTTTGTAACTATTATTGTTTAGTTGATTGTTTAGTTATTTATAAGATATTCTTATTATTTTATTTTTACAAGATATTGGAACATAATGAAAAAGAAATTTACTATAAATAATTAACTTTATTCAAATATTGTGCAATTAATTAAATTATTATTATTTTTAATTATTTTAAATTTATATTTTATTACCTTTTAGAGTTATAACTAGTTGGGTCCCCCAATAAAAATTTTGTAGCTTCGTCACTGTGTTCATGTATATACAATCTTTAACATACATAAATGAGAACAAAATATGTCCATTAGATTTGAAAATCTAATAATTATTTTTAAGTGTGCATCTGAATTAGTTATTGCGCAATCATAATTTGCGCATTGAATCTGAAGCGTCCATATTGATTTATTAAAGGTTTATAGTTATCCTCGTGTTTACACTGTAAGGATTGTCCATATATATAAAATAGAACGCTGACGGATCTTCGATGGAACAAGTTCGATGCGTTTACGATAGTCGGTAAACCAATCGTCGACAGACAGACGAGTCTATCGATAAATACAGATGGAAATTGCGACGGATAAGCCCATCGCTAGTTCCTCCGGCATCACTGTGGGAAACTTTTTTCCGACGATCTAGTGACAGATAGTCTGTCGGTGATCACCGATGGACCGCATCCATCTTTAGTTATTATTTATCCATCCTACCTTGTGACCGTCGGTAGTATATCGGTATATTTAAATAAAAAAATTACTTTTTTGTACCAAGTTCTCGACTACCTGTTGCAATTCGATGATCCAATATTTTACATCAAACAAGAAATTCAGTTACAATTCAAATAAATAATAACAAATAAGAATTATAGAACCAGTTCACAAGTTTCGTACATGAAATAAGAAATATCCATACATCAAATTAAAAAGATGTGATAAAATATAATGTATCCAGAATGTATCAAGCAAATCATATAATCAAGAGGGAGGAGGTGGTGGTGTCGCAAGTCCCGAGTGTGCGAGAAGCTAGTCCAGAATGTTTTATTGAGCCTCTAAGCGAGCGTGCCTCATTCTCCTTATATTGGTGCTCATCCTTCTGTCTTTGCTCTTTATCCTTTAGCCTTTGCTGCTTCTCAAACTGTTTTCGCAAATCTCGTTCCTCTTGCAGCTACTGCTCCACATCGATTAGGTGTTGGTCATATACTAGTGGCATGAAATGTGATATAGCATTCGATAAGGGTGTGCATCGGTCGATCGGTTCGATCGATTGACCAAATTTTTTAAAACCGAACAGAACATATATTTTTTGAACCGAACAAAACCGATTTATAATTCCGGATCGATCGAAAATCGAAACGAAAAAATCGATCGGTTTCGGTCGGATCGAAACATTATTATATATATATATATTTTCTAAATAAACATATTTGTATCCTAATTATTTAATTAAAATATTAATTAATCATTATATAAAATATATAAATGTATAAAAATAATAATTACGGTTCGATTACCGATCGAACCTAAAATATAAAATCGAAAACCGAACCGAAAAACCGATTTTAATTAAAATTTTGAACAAAACCGAAAAATTGACTTTCTCAAAAATCGAACCGAATCGATCAAAAATTAGTGATTTGGTCGGTTTTTTCGGTTCGGTTCGGTTGATGCACATCCTAGTAGTCGAAGTCTCGCTTCTAAAACTCTTTGCAAGTCCACCAACGCCAAACATTCGTTTCTTTTTGTCAGCCCACCAATGGCTTCCATGTATGTCTGGTTCATATCCAAAATCGGTTGCTCATCCGTTCCTTCCACAAAGTTGGCTTATTGGGTGAGAGAGCAAAAATCGAATCAAACCGAAAATCGAACCGAACCAAACCGAAATTAGCGGTTTGGTTTGATTTGTCTGATAAAGCAGTTCGGTTCGGTTTCAAAATTTTGGAACCGAAATTAATTCGGTTCGGTTTTGGTTTGGGAAAAAAATTGGTTTTCAAACCGAACCGCTAATTTTTTATATTTATATATATATATATATATATATATATATATATATATATATATATATATATGTTATTAATATTTAAATTGGTTAATATTATATATATATATATATTATATATATATATATATATATATATATATATATATATATTATAAATATTATAATATTTATATTAATTATAATTTAAATTACAAATAAATCGAACCGAACCAAACTGAATATTTGGATTGGTTTCGGTTCGGTTTGATATATAAAACGGTTCGGTTCGATTTGGGTTTTTAAAAAAAATTGATTTTTCGGTTTTTCGAGTTCGGTTCGGTTTTGAACCGCCCGAATGCTCACCTCTATCGCTGGGTAACCAGCTCACTACAAGAATACAGCCGATCAGCGACGGATTAGCGACGGCGAAATGCGGGTCGTGTATCGTGACGGATTAGAGACGGATTAAAAGGAATTTTTTTGACGGATCGTGACGGATCGAGACGTAACATGGCGGGGATTTCATGCGAAATATTAACAACGGCATTTCGTCGCTATTAAGTCGTTAAATTTAACGACGGACACAATCCGTCGTTAAATTTAATTTTTTTGTTATTTTTAAATTGGATAAAAATCCGCCGCTAATCCGTCGTAAAATAAGCGGATTTTTCTTAGTTTTTTAATTTATTTTAACGACGGACAAAATCAATCGTTAATTTTAATTTTGAATTTTTTATTCCCAAAATTTTAGCGACGGAATATCCGTCGTAATGTAATCGCTAATTTAACGACGGATTGTAGTCCGTCGTTAAATTAAAATATTTTGATTTTTATATTACAGACGTAAATTAACGACGGATATTTATCCGTCGTTAAACTTATTCCGTCGTTAAATGCATTATTCCGTTAATCCGTCGTTAAGAGTGTTTTAAATATAACGACGGATAATTAATCGCTAATCCGCCGCTAAAAGTTTAATTACAACGGGCTTTCTTCCCCAATTTCATATCTCGAAATTGCGCATCCTCCCAACCCCAAATCCCACCTGCCCCACCCCCCGCCCGCTGCTGACCACCGCCCGCTCGCCGCCGCTGCCTACCCCCGACTCCCCCAGCCACCCCACCCCACCCCCCCTTGCCGCCCACACCCACCTCCACCCCCTGCCGCTTGCCGCCCCTCCCCCGCCCGTCCCACCCACCCGCCCCCACCGCCACACCATGCCCCATCCCCACACCATGCCCCCACCCCACACCACAGCCCCACCCCACACCACAGCCCCACCCTTACTCATTGCCCCACCCTCGCCACTGCTGCCGCCCATGCTGCACTGCCTCATTGCCGCTCTCCGCCCTGCCCATGCCCCTCCCCTGCCTCCCGTCATCCGTCCGGGTTGGTTTGTTTGTTTTTATTTTTTATTTTGTTATATATTTGTTATATATATTGAATTGATAGTTAAAATTATTATATGATGTATTGAATCGATAGTGAAAATATTATATATGATATTGAATTGATAGTGAAAATATTATATATGATGCATTGAATGTTAGTCTTGTGATTTGGGCTTGTGAAATTATGCATATGGTGATGAATTGGTGAAATTTGGATGAGTTTGGTTGAATTAGAATCAAATGGCGATTAATTTTATAAAACTTACTCAGAAATTTTGTTAGAATTGTTATATGAATAAAATGTTTTATAAGTGTTTATTCATCATATAAAAATATTGACCAATTTGTTGTATAGTTGCCACCTAGCTAGTAGTCAATATTTTAGGATTAAATAAATTTATATTATAGGCGACCAAACGACGCTCATTTAATACTAGCTCATTTTTAATATTTTCAATAATAAAACTTGAATTTAGGGACATTTTATCATTTTGTGATAGTTTAAAATTTAATTGTAATTGTGAATAATTCGATATATTTTTATTAAAAGGTCGATAATTTGGGATATTAAACGCAATTTTCCTTATAATTATAAACATGAAATAAATAAATTTTCTTACTCATGTACGATGAAAGGATTTTGGGTCTTGAAATTTTATGAATTAATAACCCAAACTCATCTCCATTTTTTAAATAAAACAAACCCATCTCCTTATTCTTCCCTTAAACGTCGCAATCCATCATAATAAATTTCATATTTCATAATTATTTAATAATTAAGTGTGATCATATTTTCTAAATGAGTGTGGTCCATATATGTCCTTGTATGAGGATGTCATCACAAGAAACTACTTCATAGATGAATTAACATATTCCTAAGTTATGAGTGTATAATTAGTTTATATTGTACAACTTATGTTGAACATATTTAATTAATTATTTATAATTAGGAGCTTGAAGAATGAATGACAATCGTGAGTGGATGTATAAGAGGTTTAGTTCGGTTGGTGGATTAAATATTGAATTTCGAGATGGACTTGAAAGTTTTATTGAATTCGCTAGTGCTCAGTTTTTATTCGCGGATGGAGAGAAAATCAAGTGTCCGTGTAAGAAGTGTAAGAATATACCTTATCGGAAGAAAGATCTTGTATGATTTCACTTATCAAAATTTGGATTTATTCCAAATTATCACACATGGATATTTCGAGGAGAGACAACCACAAGTAGGCACAATGTTGTGGATTCGGATGTTAACCGTCAACCAAATACGTATCATACGATGGTAGTGGATCTTTGCTGGTCCACAGTTCCAATTTGACGAGATCAAGAGGAGCCAAATTCGATGCAAAAATTTTACGATATGTTGAATCTTGCCGATAAACCTTTGTGGCGGGTTGCTCGGATCATACACAATTATCATTTGTGGCTCGACTTACGAGTTGGAAAGCAGAGAACAACATTATCGAGAAGGGTTTTGATCAAATATCGAATCGATGAAAGAGTCGCATCCAGATGGAAATTGCGTGCTGATGACTTCTACAAAGACGAAGAGATTGTTGCGTGGCATGGGGTTGCTGTACACAAAATTGATTGTTGTCCATTTAATTGCATGATTTATTGGCGAAGATTACGAATTGACGAGCAAATTACGTAACCATCCTCGTTTCAAGAGCAATACTCGAGCTGGTGGAAGTCGACGGAAAGCACAAGTAGCATATAAAAGATGTATTATTTTCCTCTAACTCCTCGACTACGAGATTATATGCATCCAATGCTACAATGAAAATATCGTTGGCATGCATCGTCGGTCGATGATGGGGTCATCGTCATCCGCAGACTCAATTGCATGGAAACATTTGAACACGAAGTTTCCTTATTTGCATCGAAATTTGTAACGTGCGATTGGGACTCTCAACCGACGGTTTCGATCATTCGGTCAATCGAAAGCAATATTCATCATGGCCCGTTATCGACCCTTATAATCTTCCCGTGGCTGTGTATGAAGGAGCAATACATGTTTCTTACGATCTTAGTGCGGACCGCGTAATCCGGAAGGAGAAGATTGATGTGTTCTTGCAACCATTGATAGCGAGTTAATAGATTTGTGGGATGACGCGTTCTTACTTATGATGTATCGTTGAGCGAAATTTTCAAATGCACGCTGCATTACTTTGGACAATTAGTGACTTCCTGCATACTCTATGTTGTGCGGATGGAGTACAAATGGAAGATTAGCTTGTCCGACCGCATGGAGTATACCGATGCTTTTACTTTAGCTAAAAGTGGTAGCGCGTCATGGTTTGATAACCATCGTAAATTTCTAGCTCCTAATCACCCATTTCGAAGGGATCGAAGAGGTTTCGAAAAGAACACATTGATTACTAACGATCCACCGAGCGCGATCGGAGATGAGCTTACATTACTAATGTGGAAGTTTCAGATGAGAGTTCTGCATCGATAGTACCTTCCCCTTTTCAAGAGGATGCATTAGGTTCGATTACTAATGTCGTTGTGGATGAGGACACGACACTAGTTCATCCTGATGGTACACTCATAGACATTGAAGAGACATCTGATAATGAGGATGATGAAGTTGAATTGTCAGAGTCAGAAGATAATCATACATTGGATGATGATGATGACGACGACGATGAATAGGGTTTGAATTTATAGCATTTTTTTGTATGCACACAAAATATTATGATATGCATTATTTGTGAATTTATAGCATTTTTTAGTATGCACACAAAACGTTATGATGAAGACGACGATAATTGTCACTAGTATGCACAAGAAACGTTTTATTTTCTAGTATGCACACAAAACGTTATGATATGTATTATTTGTGAATTTTTAATACAGTATTTTTTACATTTGTTTGCAGATGTCATCACGTAGGAGGCACTCAGGATCATACACGCCGTCGCCTTCACCCGCCAGCCTAGAAGAAGGCATGGAGGCACTCTCTCACAGTCCCGCCCCCTCGAGCAGTAGTGGAGTGCCATCTAGAGAGGGGATGAAGAAGATAGCCATTGTGAATGGGTATGACGTTATCTCTTGTATGTCTCAGTTTAAATAAATTGTAGCATTCTGATGTCTTTATTTCCTATAAATTGAAGTATTTTGTGTCCGAGCAATGATATAGCCCGCGTGATTACGGAGTCATTCCGTAGATTCATGAATCACAACGGCTTCAATTGGAAATTGGTACCCCAAGAGTTCAAGCAGATTTATTTCGATCAATTCAAGGTTCGTGTTGTTTATACGAAGTAATTTATGATTTGACCTTAATTTGCATATTGTAATCATATATTTTTTGCAGAAACATTTTTATTGGGATGATACGATGGATGATGCCCTGGTCTATTCCTACTGGTGCGCAAAGGCCATGCGAGCGCTATAAAGATCTTGTTCACAAGATCAAGCGAAGGACTCGCTTAACCCACCTCCATTTATCCCCGGCGAGATTGGGATAATTGGAAGGCATATTGGGCTCGGACGGACGTCCAAGAGAAGGCAAGGCCCGCAGCAGGATGTCCGAGCCGGATGGCGAGGGTCTTGGGATAGTCAAGCATCGGGTGGCTCACGCCTGCACTCGAGTATCACGAGAGAGATTGTAAGTACTTTGAAGTTTTAGATATAGTAAATTTATTTAAGAATCGTGATACTTATTAATTATTTAATTTGTTTGACTTATTTATAAGCGAGAGGCGTGGAGTGGCCGTAGAAGATGTCCAGGTGGGATGTATTCGAGTATCATGCCACCGACGGCGGGAGCTATCTGAGACGGAAAGCTCGGAGTATCGCGGTAAGTATATTCGTTAGCGCAACAACGAGCATTTAATTAAATAATAATTGTATGAAATTATATTACGAGGCGGTTGAGAACAGGTGACCCAGTTGAGCCAATGCAGGGGAGTGATGAGGCAGCGAGATAGGACTCAAATTCTCAAAATGTCCTTGGGAGCTCCTCAAAGAAAAAGAATAGGATGTTTGGAGCTGGTTCTCTATCACGGGCATACATGCAGAGCGAAGCGTCGTCTCATTCGGTGGAGAGTGCCCAGCCTGCTGATCCCACCGCTTATCAACAACAGATATTGGATCTGGAGGCCCGATTGGCAGCTGAGCAGCAGCAGCGCCTGGCATACGAGGCCAGAATGCAAGCTGAGCTGAGAGCGCGAGATAGCGTGCAAGAACAGATTCAGGCTCAGGTGCGCGCTCAGCAGGAGGCCCTAGAGCGCTTCATGGCCAGCTCCCGTTTCCCCCCACCCTCGTGATATGAGCTCCCGTTTCCCCTCACCTCGTCATATTCGGGTTGTATTATGAATTTGTTAACTTATCGCATGATTTAGAATTGTTTTTATGGGATTGTTTGGATATTCTTGTATTTTGGATTGAAATGTTTTGTTTGGATTGAAATGCTACCGTTTGGATTGAATTGGTTTATTTCGATAGTTTGTATTATATGGATTGAATTGGTTTGTTTTCATAGTTTGTATTGTATGGATGGAATTGGTTGGAGGTTGGAATTGGTTTGTTTGGTTGGATTGAATAGATTGAATTGGATGAAATTGGTTGTTTGTATATTTGTTTGGGTTGGTTGTTTGAAAACAGGTTTGGTATCAAAATTGAAATTGAAGTCATGCGTAATCAGTAAACATAGCGACGGATTAAAGACGGATTAGCGACGGTTTAGAGGCGGATTAACAACATAAAATAATCGAACCAACAATGAAATTGCGGCGGACTTGCGGCGGAATAGAGACGCCTCTACGGCGGATTTACGACGAGAATATTTTTACGCAATAGAAAAAAAACTATAAATTTAGCGACGGACTTTATACCGTCGCTAATTAGCTTACAGTTAGCGACGGACGTTTTAGCTACGGAATAGTTGTGTCGTTAATCCGTCGCTAACTACGACGGATTAGCATCGCGTTAACGACGGTATTTATATCGACGACCGTTCTTGGGTCGCAGATTAGCGATCGACTTTTCCGTCATTGTTAAAATCGCTATTTTTAGCGACGGACATAATTCCGTCGCTAAACGTTTTAGCAACCGGGTTTCCAATGACCCCTTATTCGTCGCTAATCCGTCGCTAATCCATTTTAGCGACGGATCGACAGGTTCTTGACGAATTTTCCGTCATTGTTAATTTGTATTTTGTAGTGGCTCTTGAATCTTCATCTACAATAATATATATATTGAGGTTCAAATAAGAATCATTTTTAACATGAGAATTAAGAACCACAAAAATTCGTTATGAACGAAATGAATTAGCTATGAATGTTAATACATCAGCTGAAAAAGTTACTGAATCCAAAAGGTCAGAATTTTCGCTCAGGGTTTGAATCCCATGAGGGATGAAAAATCTATTTGTTTTGGATTCATGAACTTTCCTTGTAAATTCATCAATTTTCATTTCAAATTCATCATTTTTTGGTTCTCATGTTCTCGAGATTAAAATTGTTCTCACGTTAATCCTCTATATATATATAGGGGATGGATCAAATGAGAACCATATATGTTTTGAGAACTAAGAACTAATCATGTTCTTTGATTTTGATGTGATCTAATGGTCTATAATTCATTACGGACTTTCCTAATATTAATTACCAAAAATTGAATAAGGTTAATTATGTAATATTGTATATTTGTGTTTAACGGCTGCCATGCTGAATTCAAATGATTTCATATCCCATATTTATGGTATATTAGATATGATAGTTTATTATTTTGTATTTTCTTCTCACTGATCATTTTGCACACTTACCATTCGTTGATTTCTGCATTGTCTAAACAATTTAGTCAACATGTACGTCAATATGTTTTGATAATTATTTAATCAGTTTTGATTCTTGATGGAGGCGGATAGTTGTAGATTAATTATTGTTAATATTTGTTGTGTTTAATGTGCATAATACAGTTTATAGTATGCATAATAATATTACGTAGCACAATTTGTAATTTAATATGCATAATACTATTACATAGCAAATTATCAATCAGTTGATTTACTCATTATCTTAAAAATGACTTCGATAGTTATGTTAATTTGTGTCATGTTATTTTATTGAGATTTTCGTTATCAGGTGTTATTCAAGATGGATGGACTCGTTTAGATTGATACTTGTACTTTATAACCTCAAGTATGAAAATTAATATCAGTCCGTTAATAAGATATCGTTGCATAAGATAAATAATATTGTGCACAAATGGGTTTTTGATATGCATAAATACGTTTTTTCCGTAAATGACTTTGAGCGGTAATTGGGCATATAAAGTGGAAAGTCCATTGCTAAAATGACTTAAATGCCCTCAATCGTATAAATTATGGAAAAGTACAGCTTTTGCAAATATGGGTCAAATCTTGTTTGTTGACCATCTAATTATGCACAACCATTAGATTATGTGATATAAATGGTGTAGATCGGTTCCTAGTTTTCATCTTAGAGGTGGTTCCTCCTATAACCAACCCCTATATATATATATATATATATATATATATATATATATATATATATATATGTTTTATATGAAATTACATTTAAACTAACATATATCCCAACAAATTTGGATGTCTCTTCGATTGTATGTTTCATCCTTGTTGACGTAAAGAATGTTATAAGCTTCAAAAATAATCTCGGGTTAACTCTTCTCTATTGCAAAGTCACATAAAATCAAATAACTTAATTCATATAAACATTAATAAGAAAATATTATGGATTCCAATAAACGTGAGGCTATTTACCAATTCTGCAACATACTTAATAATAGGTTTAAACCTTCATTTGTGCTTCACTTATCCTGTTCTCGGTCCTGTAGGTTCTAGCATTCGACAGTTCTTTGTTATTTCTGACTTTGCTTTAATCTCTTCAAAATCCCAATAAGCAAGCCAATCTGGTCACTCATCCTCGTGAATAGAAGGAGGTCTCGTCTTTATCAGGTCATCCTTTTTTGCTTTAATGTCGTGCACAAAGGCTCTATATCTTCGTGCTGCAATATGGTGCCAAAGACCATATATCACTTTATCTGCAATTGTCTCATCCCATTTGAAATGTTTAAGTTTCAACAAAATACAAAAAAATGATTAACAATAATTCAAACTCAGTAAAAATACTTATATACATATAAATAAAATTTAATTTTACCTTAAACTCATCGAAACAATCATTCTTACATACTACAACGTCACTCTCCAACTGAAACTACTTGGATTTCTAACTTACTTAAAGATACACCAGTGGTATTTGGGAACCACATTACATGGAACTAAGTTCTTGTATAAGACATTGATATCATTAATTCAACATCAATAAAAAATTGAAAGTAGAACATACCCCATAGAATATATCGTCAATGTCGTCGTCGATGGTCAATCGTCGACTCTATAGAAGTTGGCGCAGATGTTGATGTTGATGTTGATTTTGAAGTCGATGCGATGTTGAGTTCACTCCCAATCGCATAACTTGAACATAGTCATTAATACCCTCATCGATCGATGACAACGAAGGTTGTGAGGACCTCTACCCTATCCCCAGGCATCCGCCAAAATAAAATAATAATTTCATTGTCAAACAAGATTTAGTCAAAATAATCTACTATCAAAATAATAATTTATTATGAAAACAATTTATATATATGAAGATGTAATACAAATAAACCTTATACTTGTTGGAAAAATTCTATCTTAATTATGGTTTGATTAGATTTCAAAACCCCACTGATAATTGTCCTAATGTTGTAACTTAGTGTTGTTTACTTATTAGGGAACCAACTTTTTGTTTACATATATCAGCAGAAAAACTAACAATTTTGATTGGAACGTCGAAGCCATGTCATGTTATGCATCAGACTGTCATGTCAAATTCAGTTTGGAATGATATTCACATTATGCAACAATTACAATATTTTTTTAAATTAGTTTATTTATTAACTTTCAAAGTTAGTGCACAGAACCAAAAATTACTCAAAGTTTATGTATTTAGCGAACGATATTTCTTAACATTATATTTAGATAATATTTTTAATACTAATTAGATTTAGATCACTCTAATTGATAAGTAACATGACTAAATTTGTTGTAACTTCATTATATGAACTATTGAGATAAAGACATTTTCTCACGCCCATAAAAAAAGTTAAAAACTGTAACTACATTGAAAAAAAAAACTAACAATTCATCATTGAATATGTAAAACAAGCTTCCCCACCTACAAAAATATTTTTAATTTAAGTAAATTAATCTTTATATAAAATTTTATGCAAACGGTCTCATAAATCAATTTTCGTATCATATATTTTTGGGTAAATATATCAAACTACACACATTTGTAAAAGTGTGTACAGCTCATACCCATTTTCCAAAATGAATACACAACCTACCCATTTATATTTTTTAATATATATTTATAGTGCGATTTAAATCGGTTTGGTCGGTGAAATGACATAACACCGACTCAAACATAACAAACATGTGAATCAATAAAATGATTGCGAAATTATTTTCGATGTATTGGATATTATTATTATGTTAAATTACTTTATATATCATCGAATCATGAATCATCGACGGAGAGAGGATGAGCGATCAAATTTAATTAAAATTAAAATTTTGAATACTAATTGGTCGAATAGAGAGAGGATTTTTAATACAATTTTAATTAATTCATATCTCCTATCGACCGGAAACATCAAATTAATTAATTTGGAGAGGAATTATCGGTATATATTTGTATAAAATTAATACTAATTATTAATTCATGTCAGACATCAAATTGGTCGACCGGAGGAGAGAATTATCGACTTGTTATGAAATGAAATTAATACTAATTATTAATTCATGTCTCCTATCGAATAGGAAACATCAAAGGTCGACCGTAATCAACGATTTTTCAACCGGAAAGAAGGATATATCAAATTAATTTAATACTAATTAATTTAAATTGAATGTATGATATTTAAATTAATATTTAAAGGTAATCTATGGAAATTTTGCAAAATATTGAAATCTTTGTATGAATTTTGAAATATTTAATATTGAAATTATCCTTCATATTTACCGTATTAATTAATAGTGTACAAAATAGTACTACGAAAAGTAAAACCTTACATTAAAATTGCGTAAAAATTGAAGAAGACAAATAAATGCGAGAAAAAATGCGAAAAATTGAAGAAGACAAATAAATGCGAAAAAGTAAACCAATAATTGAACCAATTCTCCTATTTATACAATCGATTGTAATAAATACAAATCCAACAAATTGCTCTTGCTCTTGCTCCTCCAATTTTCGTTCGTTCATTTCGATTTTATATTCAAAATTTTCAAATTTATTTCTTCAATCCGGAAGCCAAGAGCTATGTCTCAACAAGTAAGTTATTCAATTTTTATTTATTTTCACTTGTTTTGAATTTATTGTTGTTTATGATATTAATTTGTGTTTAGATTTATTATTGTTAATTTTGTTTAGATTTATTATTGTTTATTGGTATGGATAAATTATTGCGTTTAGATAATTAAATTAATTGGATAATTAATTTAGTGTTTTAATTTATTGCATAATTCGTATATATAATTTAGATAATTAAATTAATTGGATAATTTGTTTAGTGTTTTGAATTTATTGCATAATTAGTATATATAATTCGATATAATTCGTTTAGATAATTATTGTATAATTACCTATATATAATATATAATTGGATATAATTAGTTTAGATGAAATTAGATGTTTTATATGATTTTATGGGTTTTTATATGAAAAATAAATGAATTAAAGGAATCCTCTCTCCTATCGATGAATTAAAGGAATTATATGAGAGAGGTCGATGAATTAAAGGAATTATATGAAAAATAGATAAATAAATGATTTTATGGGTTTTTAAAAGCATAAATGAATTAAAAATTAAGTTAAAATCCTCTCTCCGTTAGACCAATTCCTTGATTCCGATCCTAATCAAGGAATTGGTCGACCGAGAGAGATTTTAACTTAATTTAATTTTTAATTCATTCAAACACAATTAAATTAATTATTGATTCCTCGATACCGAAACATAAAATTGGTCGAATAGGAAATATAAATTATCAAATTAACAATGATTCCTATCGAGGAGAGAGCTATTTTCGATCAAAGAGAGCCTATTTTCGAGCGGAATCTTGAATTATCAAATGAATTTAATACTAATTATTAATTGATGTCTCCTACGATCGAAAACAAGGAAATATCGACCGAGACATAAAACTTCAATTAATTTTAGATGAATGTATCGATCGGAAACAAGAAATTTAATACTAATTATTAATTAATTTTTTAGAAATTAATTTTAAATGAAATCAATTAGGATAATTTTAGATTTATTAGGATAATCTTCGAATTATTGTTGTTGTTTTAATTTTAAATGAAATCAATTAGGATAATCCCTGAAATTAATTTTAAATGAAATCAATTAGTAGGGGTGGCTATTAGGGTGTCGGATATTCGGGTACCCGATACCCGACTCGAAAATTATCGGGTATAGGGTACCCGATTACCCGAAAATCGGGTCTCGGGGTCGGGTTCGGTATTCATCAGGCTGTAATCTCGGGTATCGGGTATACCCGTCGGGTAATCGGGTATACCCGAATACCCGAGCATTTCCAATTGAGCCCTAATTTTCTATCTTATACTCCTTATTCTATGTTCTGTCTTCTCTGTCTGACTATGTCTTCTCTCGTTCTCTCTCTCTTTCTCATTTCATTTGATCATCTCTCAACACTACTGATCACGCAATGTACCGCAACACCACGGCATCACCACTCTAGTGTCCGCCCAGCAGATCCTCTCTGCCTCTCGGTCTCGGGCGTCTCCCTCTCGCCTCCTCCGTCGCGCGCACCACCTAGCTTCGTTCGCTTAGCTCCGTCTCGCCTAGCTCACATTGCGCCGCCTCGCGTAGCTCCGTGACTCAAGATCACAAGACGCCACTCATGCTTGACCTTCACTCCCGGGGAACCTTTAAGTTAGCTACTTGGGCTGGAACACAAGTTCTTGTAAAGATATTCTATGAAGGGGCTCACGGCGGTGGCGAGAATAAAGTGTGAGGTCTTGAACAAGTGACTTCATTTTTGGTATTTCTTTACATTTCACCGTTCTTTAAGTCACCGTGTTTCGGGGAGGCATTTAGAGACGAGCTTTCATTGCTTCGAGTATAAGACATCCAAATGTTGTCCGGTTTCTTGGTGCCGTGACACAAAGTAGTCTATGATGATTTTGCATTTTGCTTGAGAATCAACCTTTTGTTTCATTTTTCTAAACCCTCGTGCTTGGACTAAATGTGTTTTGATCTTGTATATTTATCTTATTAGTCATAAATTGGTGAATGATGGTAACCAAATGTAAGATTGCTAGTTATATCAGGTTTACTCATTAAATTGGTGAATGATGCTAACCAAATGTAAGATTTCACTTCTTAAATAATTTTATCGTAAATTCAGTGAATTTCTTTAATAATTTTATCGTAAATTTGTCAACTATGTCTCCTAAGCGTATGATATGAATTTTATATCAATATTTTACTAAGTCATTGATGACTCAAGAGAGATAATTTGAAATGGTTTCAAATTATCATAACGTAACTTATTTGTAAATACTAGTTATTTCATCTTTGAAGAACTGTCATATTTGAAAATGAATTTTATATTCAAACAAGTCTTATTTTAAAATTTAATGTTAAAATGATGTAAATTTTTTCATTTGACCTTTTTCATCAATACAAATTCTTTATTTTTCGGTTTTCATGCAGTAATAGAGGTGAAAAAAGTTAAAATATCCTATGTGAGTTTTGATAGCCGGTGACATAATATCTGGGGTGAAGAGAGTAAAAAATTCAGATTTTTAATCGGGTATTCGGGTATCCGAATACCCGACTCGGATACCCGAGTTGGGTATTCGGGTACCCGAGTTGAATTTTCGGGTCGGGTCGGGTATACGTTTCTCTTCTAAATCGGGGTCGGGTACCCGATTTTTTCGGGTAGGGTACCCGTCCCGACCCGATTAGCCACCCCTATCAATTAGGATAATCTTCGAATTATTGTTGTTTATGATATTAGATTTCTTATTGTTAGTTTTATTTAGATTTATTATTGTTAAATTTGTTTAGATTAATTATTGTTAATTTTGTTTACATTAATTATTGTTAATTTTGTTTACATTTGTTTTGCTTATTTGTTTAGATAATTCGATTGTTTCTGCTATTTATAATTATTGCATAATTCGTTTAGATAATTGGATATAATTATTGGATAATTCGTTTAGATAAGTCCCGACATAATTCGTTTAGATAAGTCCCCTTTTAATTAATTTATTGTAAGAGACTTTAATTATTTAATTAGATTTTGATTAGATTGCTATTTTTTCTTATTTGTATATTTGATTAGAATGTATATTTGTTTTGTACATTAGAAAAATCATATTAAGGCGTATATTTACATTAATGTAATCTTGTATTTGTTATAGATGTCGGGATGGAAGAACATTATTGTTAGATATGGAGGCGGTGGGATCCTTCTTTATGTTACATTGGCGGTATCGATCAAATGCCTTTGTTCGAATGGACAATGTAATTATCTCGGAGTTCATAGAGATGATTGATCAAATTATGTCGACAAATTCGTTGATTACAACCTACCAACTGCATTATCTATCGAGATCTCGGAGTGGTAGAATTATCAAATTACTTTTGAGTAATGATGATCAACTTTTTCGATTGGCTCATGATGCCCAACCAGAGGTCTATGTGACTCACGATGCCGACACATCCCAATCGGAGCAAGAACTATATAGACCTTCGTTTGAGATACCATCCTCGTCAACATATGACTACACTTCCCAACACATATCGTTCGATGCGTCGTTGACACAACAATTTACATCATCTGATTGGTTTGATCTCGATACATCTCAATATATGCCGCAACACATGGATCCATCCAGAATTACTTTTCCAACATATGCCGCAACCACAACCGGGGCGATACACTTGTTGAGGACAACGATGACGACGACTACGTTGAAGAAGAAGAAGAAGATGAAAGCAGTCGGATGAAGAGGAAGAAGATCGCGAGTTCGCTTTGGTGAGCTATGGCTCATTTGTAGAGTTTGACGCATGGATCCGTCGAGAGGTGGATTCGGGAAGCTTCATCTACGATTATGCGAGTAACACGCAGCGCGTGGGAGCCTAGAGCCGAGAAGAAGTTGAGGAGATGAGCAACGGCTAGTCCTCGTTATTCCTCATGATGCTTGATTAATCTCTTTGCTCATCCTCTCGACTCGGTTCCATACCAGATGGTGAGCGAAGGTTCCATCTTCGACGACAAGGGTGAATTGAAGATATCCGGTGGGGCTATGGCATTTGGAGCGTCGAGTAGAATTTTTATTCCTCGATCCGATAATTCGAGGATTACATTCAAATGTCGATATCATAATCGGTGTCCTTTTCTACTACGTGCATCGCAGCAAGGTGGATTTTGGTTTGTCCGCAAGTTTGATGCTATACATACTTGCGCACAGAACCTAGTGAATATCGGAGTAAGGAAGGTGAATGCCTGTAATTGCAGCATACATATCACGAAAAATACGCGAAGACGGTGAAGTGCTAAAGCCGAGGTCCATTATGGCTGATTTGCGGCGAGAGTACGGTGTACACGTTACATACGATGTAGCAATGCGAGCCGTAATAGGCGATCGAGATCTATACGGTGGACATGAAGAATCATATCAGCTACTACCGAGTTATCGCATATGTTACGGATGAGCAATCCGGTTCGATGACCGACTTGGATATTGGATCGATGGTCGGTTCCGTCACCTCTTTGTCGCGCTTCGGTTCATGCAGATTGGCGTACACATTGTGCCTCCGACCCGTGATTGTAGTCGACAGTGCGCACTTGAAGGGCCGCAATAAAGGCGTATTATTCGTTCTTGGTGACAAAGGACGACAGCGAGCAAGTTTTCCATTAGCTTATGGAATTGGTCGATCGAGAATGATGTCTCATGGACTTGGTTTCGTCTCGACTACAAGTCGCTTATGGATCAAATCCGAGATGTTGATTGTTTGATGCCCGTGTCGATTATAATGAGCGAGGTCAAGTGTGTCTACCACGATGCAACACACGGATTATGCTACTACCATCTGCTGAAAAAATCACCCGTTTGGGCAACCATCCTCAAAGTTATTCGAAAGCCGCTTATGCGTGCTAAGATGCACACTTTGAAAAGCGATGGCTATGTTAAAGTCTCGTGAAGGCCGATGGTAGTGGCACATATACCAAGTTGGTGGAGGTTGGAGTGCAGTGGGCTAGATCACGGTGTCCCGTTAGGCGCTACGGTTTATGACATCGAACATTGCCGAATCATTCACTTCCGAATATTGTGGGCTGAGCGATTGCCAATTTGCTCAATGATTGAGGCAATCCGTCACATTACGAAAAAATGGTTCGATGAGAGACATGAAGCGACAAAGAGGTGCGCGGCTGAATTGACCCACAAGCAACGCGTAAGATGATGGTATCAATGGAACTATCACGCAGATACGATGTAATGCCCTCATGAGACTCCACTTTCAAAGTCAAGCACGAAGCAAAACATTGAGTCAATCTCAATACGCAATCGTGTGCGTGTTTGGAGTGGGACATGGATATGATACCGTGTTCTCATCTTTGTTGCGACTATATGGTACAATTTAAGTTTAATTATGTTAATTTTTTGATCAAATTGATTTCACTTACATATAATTAATTATATAAATTTTTAGTCATAAAGGTCACCATATATCTAACTATGTGGGGAGTACTACCATTCGCAAAGCTAGCGAAGCATACTCGTGTCGGATCAATCTGTTCACCACAGTCTAGTTGGACTGTTCCTCCGGATGTTCTTTGGAATTACGCTTATGCCTCCTAATAGAGTCCGTCGGTGGGCGCCAAAGTGGGTCGATATCGTCATCCAATGTAAGTGGGATCGAGTAGTAGAAGTCGTGCACTACGGACATGTAGCTTGTGTGGTAATGAATCTCATCTGCGTCGGAAGTGTCCTTACTTATCCGAGAGGCAGTGACATTGTAATGAAAGAAAACATTCATGTAAAGATATTATTAACATTATTATTATTTTAACTTAATCAAATTGAATTGAATTGAATTGAATTGAAATTGGAATTGGAATTGGAATTGGAATTGAAATTGAAATTCAAGTTGAAGATCATATTAAAATTAATCCATTGTCGATAAGATAATGTAACGAAGAATCTATTACATGAGATAAAATAAATAAAATCATTACATAGTACAAGCTAATTTCTACCTCTTCCTCTTCCTCTTCCTCTCGGCTTTTATATGGATCACATATCTCATATATATTTCCACCTACTTTATGTCTATATGCTACAACATTAGGCGTACCCGTTCGATGCTCGGTGAACCGAAAATAAGGCGTTCCACGATCATGCACGCAAATGGACCATCATTTGAAATCGTCTTCACGGTCAAATACCTCGAAGAGGCAGCTCGTGTAATAATCGCATCATTATTCCATGGTGGTATCGGTGGGAGTTAGCCTCGAACCATCTAGTGAAGATCGAAGCGCAATAATCTAGTCGGGCACACGAAGTCCATCATCCTCGCGTCCACTGATCTGGTCCATCCGCCAAATCGCGAGTCAAACGACGCGCAATGACGAGTGCATATCCACGCGTACTATCGCGAACGCCGCTCGATGACGCATGGGATGATGATCTATAAAATTAATATTTAGATAAAATAAACAAGGAAAATTTCAATTTTGCAATTTATTGTATTAAATAAGGTTACTGCGTGGCACGTAACCATGATGTATAACCCGTCATGCCGGGACAATTGCTATCCAATGCGGTGGTGGATTCCATGCCATAACAATGCTCTCGAGGTCATGATCACTGTTCTCACGCGGGTCTTGAATGTAGGACGAAAGCGTTGCGTGTACCTCGGACCATGAATTTTGCGAAACATCTATTCAACATTGAAAATTAAGTAATTAGAGATACTACACATATATACTATATATTGATTGTATTAAAGACTTACAAAAACCGATGTCGAGGATGATTGTGTTTTGATAATCCACCCCATCCAATCGTCGATCCGGCATCGAGTCTCATCCTCAAATACACCATGAATAGATCGACGACCGCAAAATTATTTTAGGGATACATATCAATATAAGTAGATGTACTTAAAAAAGCGAAGCATATTGTATAAAACGCGTCGTGCCGAACATCAAAAGGCCTCTCGGCATTTCGATATGAGCGAAAAATGCAACTGGACTTGTCGATCGGTGACCGAACAACCACCATTGCCTTATTTGTGTTCAAGAAACGCGGTAATTTATCGATATATCACCGGATAATGGACGTGGCATCGGGCTATTCACGTATGGTGACCTCATTACGGTAGAAGGTCTCGTGCCTGTTCACCTCTCCGGATCCCGAACTACAAACATTTAATTTAGAAAATGAAAACATAACAAATATAATGAAATATTATAAAGCGCGAATATGAGACTTAATAGTTACCTATTGCTCCAACTAACATTGCACGGGCTCGAAAGTCCGCTTCACGGCGTCTGAGGCGTCGGATCACTAAATAGGTCCATCCCATCATGGAATGATGAGATGTAGTTCAGGTGGTACCATGGATCAGTGAGAGTAGCGGGGAGGGTATCATCGGGCTGGGCGATGGTCTTGCCTCGCCCATGGCCAATATGTCCACTGCCTCGAGGACATCCGGATGGGCGGTGATGTGGTCTCCTGATCTTCACCTCTCGTCGTCGTCGTCGGATGACGTGGGAATTAGAGAAACAATTCGCCTACTTTCCGGTTGACGAAGCCTTCTCTCCGGTCGACCGGAGAGAAGCTTTATTCGATTGTTTCGCGACAAAACAGAAATTAGAGAATTACCGTGGGTTGTTCTTCACGCTTCACTTCACGGAACGGGAATGAGTTCTTCGAGTTCTTCACTTCACGGGAGGGAAATTTCGAGTTCGAAGGGAAGTTTTTAATTTGGGAAGACAAACTTTAGTTTTGAATAATTTGGGAAGACAAAGTTCTAAAAATTTTGAATATAGAGCTCGCGCTTTGTGCACAGATTTTTGGAAGATTTTTGTTTTAAAGAAGAAACCAATGACATATTAAATGCCAACCACATTTTCCAGTCAAAAGCATCTGCACAGATTCTCAGAAAAAAGACCATGGACTGTTTTGTTTGAATGTGCACAGAATCTCTGATGAAAAAGACCATCCCTCACATCAACTTCGTTTTTCCAGAAAAACTACAATAAATAAATGAAATGGGTATGTGTGGTAGCAAAATTTTCAAATGGATATTGATGGTACATTTTTCTTCATAGTTGGGCATTTAAGTTGCGCTCCCTATATTTTTTAACCCAAGGTCAAAATATAATGGGAGTTTCATGCCTCCGAAATATATACATTTAAATGTATCCCTTCATTCAAAAAGTCAAGAAACCCATGTAGGGGTCGAGTAGTTGCTTGGTAGCTAGCCTGGTATTCGGTGACACAGAGATAGTGGACAACTATAAATAAAGCTCATAATTCAAAGACAAACGGACAAACAATAAATTATACATAGACTTTTTTAATCTTTAAATTAGTTTTTCCACGTTACAATAATTTCACTTTTGTTAATTGAAGGTCGCTATTCTACCTCCTCTTCCTGCGCTCTCTCTGTACGCTTCTTCAAAACTAGATTGATTGCCATTGTTAGAGCAGCATCTTTCTCTGTGGATTCTCAGTGTGTGAGGGAAGGTAATATTGTATGTGTGTGTATATCTGTGTTACTAAAGGTCTGTAGCTATTTTTTTCTCTTTCTTGATCTGCTGCTTCTCTCTCTAGAAAAGTAGCTTGCATTTTTGGGTTGGAACTTTTAGATGCCTGGTGGAATTGGGATTTAGGGTTTTCGATTTTGTCTAGATCCCCGATCTAATTTCCTTCATCTTGAGTTTTTCATGGTAAAGGTGGAAGCTTTTTGCCCCAAGTCAATGCCTCATTCACATTTGATAAATTCATTAAATTTCTTCAATCCTTTTGTTGGAGCTTTTGGTAAAATCTTTTAGCCTAGGATGAATAAATTTCTTGTGAGTTTAGCTGACTTTGCTTGTCCTGTGGTTTTCATTTTCTATCAATTTGTTAATTTTTCTGATCTTTTATTAGTCATTCTTTTGTAGGGTTTATGTTAATACTTGATTCTTTTCGTTAAGAGAGAGATTAACTATACCAACGTGGTTGCTTTTTTTTTTTTTTAAAAAAAAAAGAGCTTTGAATTGGTTGTACTGAATAAATTTGCAATTCCTGCAGATCTCTGAAGAAACTTTCAAATTTGATATTTCTTGAAGTCCTTGTTCTAGATATGCTGCTTCTTTCTTATATGAATTTGCTATTTTGTCTTGTTTACTTGACTTCATTGTCGTATTTTGCTTATCTTAATGATAACACACTGGTCAACATTATTATTATAAGCTCTGATAATACAGGATTGTTCTATTCAGGTTGATGTTCTTGAAGCCTAAATCACTTAATTGAGGGTCATTTTAAAATTTCATTCGCTGGCATTAACCACTCTTGGCACATTTGGTTTCTGTACATGGGCAGTAGATAGATAGAATTTCTTTAGGGACGTTTACTAGGGTGATAGATTAGATTGATGATGTATATGATTGAGTATTTGAATGATTACATGATCAAACTAGCTCAAACTTGTTTAATTCATCAAAGCATGTGGTGAATTAGTTTGCAACATTTTTTTTTATCTATCTAAGCTACCACCCAAAGTAAACACCTGCTAAGGGCTGTACTCAAGAATTGTTTAAATTTAAATTATTAGGTGATTTTGTTCTTTTTCTGCAAAAATGGAAATAATTTAAATTTGGGACTTATAAGGACTCTATCTAATAGTCCATGTGGAACTGTTTCCTTTTCTGTTCTCTATCAGTGTGATTCTTCTTTGCCGTTTCATCTTTCTTGCTATTTATTTGTTCAATTCTCAAACTCCTCTCTATTTTCGTTATCGACAGCTGATCTCCCTACTCAAAGCTGCCTATTAATTAATTCAGGGAAGTTAATCATAATCTGTTCGGCACTTTGAGGTTCAATGTCATTCCGAAGTATAGCACGTGATATAAGAGATAGTTTTGGGAGTTTATCACGTCGGAGTTTTGATGTGAGGCTTTCTGGTCATCATAGAGGTAAATCACACGGTTCTTTGCATGACTTGGACGACCAGCCTGTGGTTGTTCAGAATTGTCGCTGGGCTAATCTTCCTCCCGAGCTACTTTACGACGTAATTAGAAGGTTGGAGGAGAGCGAGAGTACTTGGCCAGCCCGAAAACATGTGGTTGCGTGCGCTGCTGTTTGCCGGTCATGGAGGAGTATGTGCCAGGAAATTGTTAAGATTCCTGAATTGTCTGGGAAGCTTACTTTCCCTGTTTCACTAAAGCAGGTAACTTACAACTTACACCCTCTTCATGCCTTTGTATGATAAAAACTGGATTGGGGAATTTGTCCGTTTGCAGCCCTTTCCCTACTGTAATCACTATGATATGCTGAGTTAATTTGTTTTTTTGTGACAAGCAAATAGTAAAACCCACTTATTCTGTGTACAGCCAGGGTCTCGCGATGGAGCCATCCAATGTTTTATCAAGAGGGATAAATCGAATTTAACTTACCATCTGTTTTTGTGTCTTAGCCCTGGTGAGTGTCTTCAAACATCAATAATCTCCATTTACTATTTATGCCCTTAGCATTATGTTGTTTTCTGAAAATTTTAATTTATCACCTCAGCACAGAATCAGTTATTTTGATGAATGATTAATTTACTGCTGTTAACTGCATCATTTTCATTTCGCAAACTGATAAGACTATTTTGTGAGTTGGTGAAGTTGGTTTTATAAAATTGCTGGTTTTGTATAAGCTAATAATGGCTTAAAGCATGCCATTCCATGTTTTGAGTTGAAACGGTATCTCCAATTGCTTTCTTAGTATTCATGTGGCTTCTTGCTGTTTAGTATAAATTATAACCATAACTTCTTTACAAGACTTTGATGAAATTGCATCAGAAAAAGAAATGAAATTAAAAATGAACTTCGTTTTGTTAGTAAGTTCTTCAATCCTATTAAGGAGCTCCTGAGCAAGGAAACATGCATACTTTCAAAAAAAGGCTTTAAGATTTCAGATGAAAATGATATTGATTCGATCTAATCTTATTCTTTCCAATCTTAAGTTGAATGTCCTTCATTTATACATTTTAATTCCCTTAGTATTCCTGCTCTTGTGACTGTGCTGATCTGCTTTGTGATATCCGCAGCTTTGCTAGTTGAGAATGGGAAGTTCCTTCTCTCTGCAAAACGAACTCGTAGGACTACTTGCACTGAGTATGTTATCTCAATGGATGCAGACAACATTTCGAGATCAAGTAGCACATATATTGGAAAACTCAGGTAGAATTCAGTATTATTGCATTTTCACTTTCGGCCTTCAATGCATTAGTTATTTTGTCGCATTAGATTTCGTCTTCTTGATTGACTTCAAAATTCAATCAAATAAAATCTATATTCTTTCAGTTACTGATATCAAAAGCTTTCTGGTTTTTGCAGATCAAATTTTCTTGGCACCAAGTTCATAATCTTTGACACACAACCCCCACATAATTGTTCGCACATCACACCACCGGGTAGAGCCAGCCGCAGGTTCTATTCTAAGAAAGTTTCTCCGAAAGTACCAACCGGTAGTTATAGCATATCCCAAATTTCATACGAACTAAACGTGCTCGGTACGCGGGGCCCACGCAGGATGAACTGCATTATGCACTCGATACCCGCCTCATCCATGGAACCTGGTGGGATGGTGCCTGGGCAGCCAGAGCTTCTCTCGAGGCCCCTCGAGGACTCATTCCGCAGCATCTCTTTCTCGAAGGCTCTCGACATTTCGACCGATTTCAGCAGCTCGAGATTTTCTGACATTGGTGGGATATCAAATTTGGACGACGACAGCAAAACGAGGCCCTTGGTTCTCAAGAACAAGTCTCCTCGGTGGCACGAGCAGCTGCAGTGCTGGTGCCTCAATTTCCGAGGACGGGTAACTGTTGCATCTGTGAAGAATTTTCAGTTGATTGCGGCCACGCAGCCATCTCCTAGCGCTCCGGCTACTTCTCAGCCGGCGCAATCCGACCACGATAAAATCATTCTCCAATTTGGGAAAGTTGGGAAAGATATTTTCACCATGGATTATAGGTACCCCCTATCAGCCTTTCAGGCATTTGCTATTTGCTTGAGCAGCTTTGATACCAAATTGGCTTGTGAATAGAGACAAGAGATACCCATGATTTGATGTTAACTGAAGCTCATCAAAAGAAGTTATTCATGCATGTAGTTCAACACTTGTATATTTCATTTTTCATTGAAAAGGATATTGTTGTATTTTTCCGTTTTCTTTCACCTTTCTTTTCTAGCTTTATTTTAATAATGATGCTGTGGAATGGGACTCGGACGATGATTCTGGATAAATACCGATAGAAGACATGATGATATGAGTTCTCATATGATCCAATTCCTATGTATATATAAAGGAGTGTATATATAGAGGAGGCTTACGTAAAAATTATTTTTTATCATGAGAACTAAAAAATGATGAATTTGTTAGAAAAGTTATTGAATTAAAAAAAATAGAATACTCAAGAGAGTTGAACGCGGGTGAAAATTTTTGAATTTTTAGATTTAATAATTTTTCAAACATATTCATCAACTTTTATAGTGAATTCATTTGATTCTTAGTTTTTAAAATAAAAAATTGTTGTAATTTGAATCTAATTTTATATGGGAAAGAAATCAAATAAAAGTATTCATAGATGTTAACTAAAACTAATCTTAGATGTTTATTTGGTTAGATTGGTAGGTTTAGACTAACCCAAAAACTCCTGTGAGAATATCCATGTTGTCCATACATTTTTAGGGAATGCATTTTGAGTGATATAATAGATAGATAAAAATAATTCGAGTTAATCCACCTTTACTTTAATGGATTGGTGATGGATTATTAAATTTTGAACTTGTTTAACTATTTTATAGTTCAAATACTCAATCTTATATTTATCAATTTATCCTATTACACAAAGCAAAAATCCCTTAAAAGTATCATAATTAAGAAAATGTGAATTATCACGAATAAAAATGTCAATGTCAGATCTATTCACACTTCCTCATAGAAATGAGTATTTGTTGCAAAAAGAGAGTAAATGAGTATTAGTACATTACTACAACTAGATAAACTTTGTGTAGGGAATACAACTCTGTACAGTAGTATCATTATCAACCACGACGCCACTAGCATTATCGATGATTTTACGTATGCGGATAAATGATCGGACCAGATAGGCGCATGGAGCTTGACCGTTCCTAGCCGAAGGGTGTTGTCCGAAAGGATGGCCCCGGGCGTTGAGTTGCGGCTCCGCGATGGACGGTAAGCGCTAGTGGCGAAGAGTTCCCTTCTGGTTGATTGGGTGGATGAAGGATCGCATTCTCATTTCTTCGTTTCGTAGATTATTTTCGCTATTTATTTAAGACATGTTATATACAATTCCTATAGCTATTGCAGACAAGTGACCACCTATCCAACTTGTGTTTAGATCTAAATGTACCAACTCATATAATCAGCTTTCCTTTCAAATAAATAAAATTGCATCTTGTACCATATATTGCACACTATGCCAACAATTACCATTTCATTGAACCTACTCTTTTAACAACTCTTCGGCTCTCTACGAATGAAATTATGTTCATCATAAGCTGCAACATATCAATGAAATGAAATAACAAAGGCAAAAATATATTGAAGACCGATACATCGTACATTATTTGTGAGCATCTATGGAGTATTGACATATATGCATTGAACCCTCACTCCACGATCTAATTAATCGTTGATTCTCATTCAACATAACAAAGTTATTTCAGGTAGTAAACTGTCTTCACTCTTGATTTAAGAGCATCTTAAATCTCAAGGATATCGAACAAGATTCACACAGAGCTTCGCCCAATCTCCTCAATAACAATTATAAAACAAAATGAGAAAAAAAAAACGAAGTCTGATTTGGGAATATTATCCAGAACATAATGTTTGTGTAATTGAAGCCACTTGGTGATTAACATTTGAAACTTGAATAAATAGAAAAGTTGCATAAGACAATGCTACTTGTTGCAGACATAGAGACCACATGCTAATTAATTATTAGTACAGATATACCTGCTTAATTCTTTCCTTGTTCATTTCAGCCTGCATATGAAAAGTTTCACTAACTTTTAACACGGGAAAGCTATGGATAGAACTCTCATAAATGCCCCCATGAACTTAGCTCAATTGGTAAGAGTTAATAGATTTGGAACAAGAACTCTCATGAATATGCAATAATACATCTCTGTATAGCCCGTGAAGTCTATTGTCAAAAATAACATCAAACACATATAGCGTAAGAACATACTTATCCATAAATTAAAAAGGGATAAACAAAGAGTGAAAGAGAGTGAATCCGACTCTTTCAGTAATCCCCTTTAATGAGTTCTTGCTCGACTAAAATGTTTCTTCATAGTCGAGGAAGAATCCGCTCCGTGAGATGGGGCACGCATTTTGCCATTTCAATTCGTTCACAAATAATCCAAACAACAAATATTACACTCGACACATTTTGACATGAGTAAGAGCAGACAAATCCACTTCTAATTCATTTCACTACAAAATGTGAATGTTGTGTTGAGAAAAGGCAGTAAAGCCTTAGACGAACACATTATTCCTGATGCAATTTTGAAATGTAAATTTAGTCCACAAGGGACTTAGATCTTTTGCTTATAATTTAAAATTTTCTTAAGTGCGGTAGAAAAGCTGGAACTACAAAACTTACTAGATAATGATTTAATGTGAGATGAACTGAGATTCAAAGGCTATACTAAAACTTGATAATATTCCCAATATATGTCTGATAAATAAAAAATTTACCTCTTCTTTCAGAAGCCTAGCATTATCTTCCTCCAGTTGTGTCACCAGCAACTCTTAACTCCACCATGAAAAACTCTATACTAACTAAAATATTTGACAAGATTAGAGATTAAAATGAATAAAAATTCCAGATTATATACCATTAAAATAATCGACCAAATTCAATTATTAATAAGTGTTGATCAATCCAGATATAGTTATTAAAAAAAAGGAAAAGTACCTGCTTCCGCTCCCTGGGCCTAGTAGCAGACTGTTTTTTATCATTCTCCTCTGTTTCTGCTGAGTGGCCGCCAATTCCTCCACTCCCACCCTCCTCTTCCCCCCTCCGCCGCCGCCTAGCGCCGGGTCAAACTGAGTTACCGGAACTGCAGCAGCAGGCAGCTTCATCGCCATCGTCGCCTCCACTCCATATCCACCCTCAGATCGACCTCATTTACCATCCCCGCCTTAGCAAGGAAATCCTCCAGAGTCGTCTCTCCGCCGCCCCTGTCCCCTAAACCGCCGCTGCTCTCGAGCTGAGTAGCTCGGAATCGGAGCAGACGTTCCTAAACCTGTCGTCGATGTTCATGGAGCCGATATTCCGGTTGAAGCGGGGAGGGGGCTGACGTGGAGAGCTCCGATTGGGTGGTGACCTTGAACTCATCACCTCTGAATATGCCATCCTTTGCAAATTTTCCTACCTGGGATTTTAGAATTGCAAATTATGTTTGGTTCCTCGGATCTGTTTTGCTATAGCTCGAGAATAGTCTCAAGGATAATTTGAACATTCAATTATATAGTTGACAGTTTCGGGCTAAGAAGAAAAAGACCACATGCACGGGTGGATTCCAGTAGAAACCGGTAGGATTTCGTGTCCCAGTATTTTAGTTATTAGGGTTGTTAGTTGCTCAATATTAAATTAATCCGACAGCACTTAAGATTAAATTGCTATGAGATTATTCAAGATTAATTTTGTTAAGGTCGAGATTAATCTTATGTAACATGAGTCCATCCAATCGAACACCAGACTAATTCCATCTAATCCACCAAATTGAATGTTCTCATTGGGTATAGTATCAGGGACATTTTTATAAAATATAATCGACACTTTCAGGATATCCGTTGGTGATATGAGTTTTTACTATGTTTTACGTGTCTCAATTGTGTTTCGCTATCAAATTCGACATCTTGATAGTATAATTATTTTAGAAATAAATCTTATTACACTATAATGAACCATATTAACATTATGATCAAAATTTTAAGTTTTAAAAAATTATATATTCTAGTTATGAGTTTATCAATCCTAATGGTCAATTAAATAAAGTTAAAATTAAATGCTAGAAATTGATATCGGAGAAAAAGAATGAAAAAAAAAACTAAAAAAAGTGAAAATGATACACAATAAGATACCAAAAAATGGGACTGAACCCTGAGTGAGTAGTTCCCATTAAGGAATAGGAACTGATATACTTCTTAATCTATATAATATTGCTTCTTTTGTGTACAATTATATCAGTTTTATTGTACTACTTGTTTATGTAACAGTGCTTATTTTAATATACTGCTTATATACCTAATTTCTTAATCTATATAATATTACTTCTTTTATTTACAATAATATCAGTTTTATTGTACTACTTGTTAATATAACAGTGCTTATTTTAATATATAACAGTGCTTATATATCTAATAATATTTTAATGGCAATCTTAAATTAAAGTAAATGTCTTTTATAAAATGTTTCTTAATAATTGATATATAGAAGCATTTTAATATCTCTTTAGAATGCAAGTCCTTTAAGTATAGGACTATATTTTGTTTCTTTGATATATTATTGTTTCTTTTATAATACATCTAGTTGAAAATCTCATGCCTTTTGATCTTAGAGAACTTTTGATTTTCTTTTTTACTTCAGTTTCAGTAGGAAAAGTTTAAAGCACGAGGAGTCGGTGTATTCTAAATATCTAACCGACGAAATAAATCAAACTTTACTTTTGAGATAAGAAGAGTTCACTAAAGTTGATCTCACAGCCCAGACAATAAAACATCTCATTTAATATCACTTTTAACTCACCAGTTCTTTGTCTTACTCTGTAGTCGTTGTCATCAACCCATATATATTATATAAATAAAATGAAATCGTTTTTGATGAAGTGACGCTACATCAATTGTCATATAATTTTAATTTTGATTATCATTCAATTTGTAGAAAAAATTATGATGATGTTAATTTTGTATACTTATTACCAGCTCTAAGAGTTCGTGAAAAAAATCATAATAGACCAAAAATTTATATATTTAAGCACCAATAATCTTTAATTAATATATATTGTATGAGTAAAACAATATCGTTTTGATGAAGTTGCATCATGTCGGCTGTCATATTAGCTTTAATTTTGACTGTTATTCAATTTCTGAAAAAAATTACAATAATGCTAAGTTTGTATATCTATTGACTATTTTTTAAAATTCATGGAAAAAACCAAAATGAACTCAAAGTTCATGTATGTAGGTACCAATAACTTTAATAATAATAAATAAGATGGATGGCGTGGATGAACAAGGGCCATTCAACTTTAAACGGCAACTCAGTTAGTTAAACATTTTCCCTCCAATCATTTCCTACTAAAAGATTTTTGGGCTTCTCAAAATTCATAAAAAAGTTCGGCCCAAAAGCGTGAAGTAGCACAACAATTCAATCTTCAAAGCCTATCATTTAAAATTTGGCCCAACCTTGAATTTAAATGTTTTCGAAAAGAAAAAGATTTCATAGACCCAACGTACAAATATTCTTATTAAAAATATAAATTAGAGGCCCATTACTTTAATCTCATGTAAATTCAAAATCTAAGTGTAGAATTAATTCACCTAATGACATTTAAGTGTATTAAGCAACGCACGAATAAATCGAATTTATGTAAATTTTAGTTAAATAATCAGTTTGGAATTAAAAATATACCCACATACTTTTACTTGAGCGAGAATAGTCGTAAATAAAAATTCTAAATTCTAAATTTCTAGTAAAATCTTGGTAAGGAGAACGTGATGTTACAAAAGTTGATAAAGTAGCGGGCCATGCCGAACCCACCATACTTTAGGCATAAATCGAGTCGACCCAGGTTGCCTGAAAAAATGCGTCACGCCACATAAAAACGAGCCTAGCCCTAAATGGGTCATTGGTGGTCGAGCCAAACCAACCAATCTTATTTTATCCATGTTCAAACCGTAAGTATCATTAAAATATAAATTTTGAATTTTCAAACCTCAACCACTACACCACAAGAAGGTCATTGACACATGCATAAATTAAATACAATATATAAAGTTCAAAAACAATTTGGCCTTATTTTCTTTGAAAACTCCAGGCTTTTTTTGGCCCCATGCATGATCGGTTTAGGGTTTCTTTGGGTGGACTTTTTTACCTCTATTTTTTAGCCCAATTCAATATAATTTCGAGTGTTTGAATTGGACCACTTTTGCAACTCTAATTTTGAACATAGATACAATGTTAACATGTTTATATAACAACATAAAGCATATAGTTGCTTTGAAATATAAATGCTAATGCTTCTAAAAAATAAAATAGTTATGTACCTTATATATATACCAATTAAGAGGGAGGAACATACTATGTGGAAATCAATTCGAGCTACCGATCTTTATGATTTATGATTGTAAAGAATCATAATTATAATATATATAATGCATTATTATAAAGATGTATTATTCTAGTATAAAAATGTTAATTAACAATTATGATCTTACATTTGTCTGTATATATATAGTGATTTTATGGTTTCATCTTTGAAAATAGGAAAAAATAGCTCGTCTTTGCTCCGTTATTACATTATAGCATATGATTGTAACGATATTAAAAGAATGTTGACCGAACTATTGAAAGCGGACTTGGCCATTCAATATTGCCACATAACACATAACAACATCGCTTTATATAGCAAAAATAGGCTACTTTCCTCTATTCGAAGATCGCATCATAAATCATCATACGAGCAAAGATTATGCCACAAGCAATATTAATCCTATAAAAAATACATTATCACAAATATACATAACTATATATAAAAATAAGTTTATGTTCTTACAAAGGTAGTTTAAACAGTATTATAAGAAGAGTATCTATACGATCTCATCCTAATTAGTCAATATGTAAATTCAAAAACAATAAAATGAAATAATCAATATGTAAAATGGCTTTCTCAAGAAAATAAAATAATAAATAGAAAAAGGAAAGGGTTTCGAAAGAAAGAAGAGAACTCCGTAGATCACACAGCAAAGGTTGCGAGGGTTTTGCAGCAGCGCACAGTTCACTCTCCCTCATTCTCTTCCGCGCTCGCGCACACACACAAATAATGGCCAGCACGGTGGTGGCCGAGAAGACAGAGGAAGAGCTTCGGAAAGAAATCGATGAACTCCGCCGCCAACAGCGGGAGGTACATCTTTGTATCTACATATATGACTGTATCTATTGTATCTGCTTATGAAAACCTTACAACTTCCGCTTGCTCAATCTTCGTGCAAAAACCTAATTCTTCCCGGCGCGACAGATTACGGAGCGGCTACGGGATCCCAGGGGTATTCGCCGCGGTGGCTTATCGGGCGCCGGACCCCGCAATTTTGCCGCCAATGGCGTCCGTCCACGTGACTTTGTTCGACCTGTAAATTTTCTCTATCTCTTTGTTGCTGACTTTAGTTGTTTTGCCTTACCCGTTTCGTAATCGGCTAATTATTCATTGTCTAGGCGGAGAGGAATGATGCTGACGACCAGCCTCCAGCTAAAAGGCGGCTTTCTTCAGCTGTTGTGAAGGTGAAAAACCTCTAAAATAGGCGTTTTTTGTGTGTTTATGATAAAGTGATTGAAGTCTCTGAATTAGGATGAGCGGCAATTCGCTCGGAATTGAAACATATTTTTCATCATTCCTAACTCTTGCACACGATATTGTCAAAAGCTCTAGAGTATAATAAGTAGCTAAAGACGTGTATTTCATTTTTCAATAGAAGGTTGAGGATGGGGAGATAACCGAGGGAGGTCTTGAAGCTGCGACTGGTGTGGAAGAGAAAGAAGTAATCATTGATACAGGAGAGGCTGTAAATACCAATGGAAGCCAGGGTGAGAGAAAGCTATCTAATTGGTCTCAGAGGGATGGTAATCAGCGGTCCTCTAAAATGGTAAAGTAGATATTTGTTTGAGTTTGCGGATTAAACTAATCTTCTGTTGAGTTAATTTCCAAGCTGATCACTGGTTGTATGTGATTATTGAGGACTTTGAAATCCCTCCGGCTGAACATGTGCCTCGGGTGTTGCCTAAGGATGAGGACCCTAGTCTGGTCAGCAGGAATAAGAGGATGCTTGGCCAGCTTCTTGGCACGTTAGAGGTATGATAATTCAATTTCTTACTCTCTGTTAAATTCTGATGAGATGGTCTCCTCCTGTGAGGACGCATGGAGACTTCACCTTAAATCCCGATTAGGGGTGTGGTTCATGTGCATGTGGTCCTCACACGGAGTCCCGATTAGAGTGTGGGCTCCATGTGTCCTCGCGTAAGGATGTCCTCACATTAAACTTTGTCAATTTGATTATATGTTTTCTTGAAGAGTTACATGCGCCCTAGGTCTTTTACAGGCTCATAGCCTCTGCTCTTCTCTGGTTTTACTGGTCTGGATTTTTGTATATAATTCAGAGATTCTTATTTGGTTTGGGTCTACCAAATATTCTTCAACCAATTCATAGTTTTGGTTGATTTCTTTGAATTCTTCTAAATTATAAGATTGGGCCTTCAGAGAAAAGTCTCAGTCTAGGCATGTTGGCTAACTTGACATTCTATTGCTGTCTTTTAGCACTGAGAAGAGGTGAATTTGCTTTATTTGCTACTTGATGTTGTACTACCATTGTAATGAGGATCCAGATAATTTTCATAAGGTTCTGGAGTCTCTTATGAAGGATATACCACTTAAGGAGGATCTTTTATCATTTTTGCTATTTCTTTTAGCATCTGATTATGTGACATTGTCTTGGGGTCAGTGATGCAAAATTAGGCTAATTTGACTATTAGCTGGTAAAAAGGCTGCTGTCAGAATTTACAAAACCATTTGATCTTCTTACCTCTTAGCTCGTTAAGTATACAAGAATAATCTTGGTTTACTAGTCTATTAGGGGCAGTTAGTGTTACTGTCTATTTTACTTGTGAGGGAGAGTCAAGTTATTGGAACAGACACTGTAAACCTATCTTTTAAAAATGACTAAATTTTAACTTAGTCTGCTATCTTAATTAATACTTGAATTTCTCTGATGTTCTATTGTTTGATGCTCATCTAGAGGTTCAGGAAAGAGGATGTGCAACTATCGGGCACAGAGGCATACATGAGGAGATCTGATTCTCTGAAAAGGGTGAGATTAATGTTATTCATGTAAATAATTGTCAGATTGCCAAGGTAGCAGTGAGGTTCATATGGTTATTAGCTTAGATTGAAAATTTAATCATTTAAACTATCATAGTTTTAAGACACTGATGATCCTTTAAATTGTAAGCACCACGTGGATGTATTTATATTGCCATCTGGGCTTTTGCCCTTCCAGAACTGATGTTAACTATTTCTCTGAGAACGCTTTCAAACAAATGTCCGCCAACACTTTTACACAGGAAAAGAAAAGGATAATGAAGTTTACTGACCTGCTATTGCTACCTTCCTATGATAGTTTATTTCACTATGTACACTGAAGATCATTTGATAAAATAAAGAAAGAAGCATATGGTACCCGATAAAAAGTTATTTCTACAAACGGATTTGAATCTCTAGTATATTGAGGAGTGTTTTCTTTTTCTTCTCTTCACTCATTATTCTTGTAGAGAGTTGCATGAAACTTTATTGTAAGATGATGATGCTTGTAACTGGAATCCAAAAGTAACTGCAACTGCAGAGATATTCTTCTGCATGAATTTAACCAGGAATTCATATCCTTTTGTAGGCTGAGCAACGGGCACGTGAAGAAAGTGAGAAACTGAGGCTACAAGAGCGTGAACAGATTGCAGAAAAGCGAAAGAGAGATTTGGTATGTTTCTCTAACATATTACTTGGACCATTTGTGTGCAGCCACTGTTTACTATCTCTGCTCTGATGACTTATGTTTTCCACTGCACCGCTGCATGGGTTTCAGCTTCTGATAATTGTTATTTAATACTTTGCCTGGTTCTATCAGACACTCAGAGCACGTATAGCTGCGAAGGCAGAAGAAAAGAATATGGAATTGCTGTTTCTTCGGTGGAGTGAGCACCACAAAAAACTTGGAAATTTCATAAGGTATATTTTTTGTGACTGGATCTATATTGCTTAATGTGCATTGGAGTATTATAAAAATCCTAACTGCTGTACTGTCACTTTGTGCAGGTTATTTCTATTTTTGGTCCAAAAGTGTCCATATTCACAATTTTATTGACTTCAAGATAAGTGTTCGTTTATGTGCAGAAAGTTGAAGCAGCTTAATGGCCCAAGTTTCTGTTTTGGATTTTGGTTCACCCATGAGTTTCTGTTCAATATGTTTCTGACATTTCTCATTTATTCTTGTGCTTGTGAATCTTTCAGGACTAAGGCTGAGCCTCCGATTTATTTCTCATTTGCCAAACCTCTGGATCAGGAGGCAACTTCGACTGAGCAGCAGAAAGAACAAGTAAGTTTTTGTTGCCATGCAGCATGAGGCTAAACTACAATCATGTGTAACTGAAACACGTCTGTTTCCCTGTGTCTCTTTTCAAATAAGAATTACAGGGTGTTTGGCGAAGCATAATTGAAGAATTTATAAACTCTTATAAAAGTTGTTTTTCAATGCCTACGTATATTTTAAAGGATGATCAAACACATCAAAGTTGTTTACAATGTCTAAAAAATATAAGAGGTTCTCGATAATAAAACCTTTTCTTATAATCGTGCTCCCCTTTTTCTAAAAGAGCGTATAAGCTCCTAATATCTTATTTTGCTGGCAAATAAAATTTCTTTTTAAAATGGTTTTCAAACACTTTAAGCATTGAAATATCTTACTGGATGTTTTTAAAAGCATGCAATCTTCACTCAAATACTCTTTACTCGTATGTAAAAATCCCCACAAACTTTCTAGTAAGTGGACAATGTGTTGTCAAGTTTATAATGGAACTATTCATTTATACCATATCTTGTCTCAGATGTTTCAAGAGTGGAAATCTGCTAGGAGAGAGGAACTGTCGCAATATCAGAAACAGATTTTGGAGCAATATGTTGCAAATGTAGACAAGGAGCTGGAAAGGTGGCAAAACGGGAGGAAAGGTAGAAGACCAAATAACAATATGACAAACTTACAGGAGACAATGGACAAAGAGCTAGAGACCCATCAGCTTGAACATGGTCCCAAGACTAGAAAAATACCTGGCCAAAGTAACAATGAAGATGAAGACGATGTGGAAGATATAAACGTTGCAGAGGATGATATGATGGATGATGTTCTGGGTGTTGATGATAATGGACGAAGGGTTGATGAAACGGAGAAACTAGAAACAGGTAACAGTCCGCCCGAGGACAAGAAGGACGGGTAGGCATGCTTGCAAAATCTTCTCCAAGCTTAGATTTTGTGTTGGTATTTTGCCTCTGGGGTTTTATGTTGTTTTAATATGGTGCTTAGAATCCAGGTTGTTTGTCTAAGTCCTCTATACTGCTTTGGACTTTGAATTAAAGGCTAGGTGTACGGAATTTCAAGATTTCATTCTGTTTATTACAGTTTTCTGTTAATGGCATTGGTGTTTTCAACGGACTGACTGTGGTTATGGTTGTATTGATTCAAATAATTAGCTTTTGTAACATGCTTAAGAAGTATTATAGCTCGTATTTGAGATTAATTACCAATTACATTTCCAAATATCGATATGCTAAGTGGCTTCGGATTGAGGACGTGATTTAAAAGTGTTAAACATGAACTTATATTTCAACATTTTACGACTTTTCACTTAATATATCTGTGGTGTTATTTTTTACTAGATTTTATGCTTGTTTATAATGAGTTATAAAGAATAACCATTCGCGGAGTCAGGGAGCTAGGGTGAGATCAAATATTCTTAATTAATTTTGTTCAGATTTGTAACACTAAAATTTTTATTTTTCAAGAAAATTTAAGTTTAGCATTTTTATAGTTGATTTTTATTTTTTAATTAATTTAAACTTCCTCTATATTGTATTTCTGACTCTGCTCTTGAAAATAATACCGCATACTAAAAAGTATATAAAGGATAATAAGTTTTTTTTATCCTTATACTTGGGCTACGCAATTTAGTTCCATTAAATTGGTATTGCCAATTTCATACCTAATAAATAGGAATCGAGGGCAATTTTCCTGATGCTTTTTTTTTTAATATATAGGAAATCTATAGTTGTTATTTTTTTTGTGTATTGGATAAATTTCACATTTCTGTGCATTAATTTGTAAATTATACATGACGGATAAATCACACTTAAAAAACTATATGTGATAAGTTCAGATTCATATAAACATTAATAGAATTCAAACCTATGACTTTTTTGCTACATAAACATACTTTACAATTGGGCCGTAGCTTGATGATATTTTCTTGCACCAGGACATAGTTGCAATCCAAGTCCACGATGACAGTTTTGCTTGAATAAATTATTTTGATCTGGAAAATTAGTTAATTCATGTAATCAAAATTACATTTCTCTAGCTGCAAGGAGGCCAGATATGCTGATGACCTGCGACTTTGTAGGTCTCTCTTAGTTGAAGAATACTTGATTATGGATATCAATAGGTGGGTTTTATTCAGATCAATTCAAAATCGTTCATAGTCCATTAAATTTTAAAATAGCAATTCCGGTTTCAGTTTCGATTATAGACCCGCTTAAGATCCGAACCGTTTTGATCCATAGTTTGATGATCTGTTCGAGTATGGTTACGGTTCGAGCGAGGCGATCTTATTTATTGGTTCTGATCCCAGTAAAATCCGTCTACTAACAAGTCTAAGCTTAAGTAAGCTTGTCAATGAGTTATTTTACCTATACCGATTCAAAATCGCCCATAAACCATTAAATTTTAAAGCAACGATTTCGGTTCTAGTTCCAGATCCGCTAGACTCGGACCGCTTCAGATCCATAGTTAATGGTCCATGTTTGGTCCGGATTCAGTATCTAATGAGTCGCCTCCAGAACCAGAATCAATACTTATTTATTAGTTCTTATCCAGGTAAAACTCGTCCATTGACATCTCTACACTTGATTATCACACAATAAATTATTGATGGATGTTTTGAAACCTACATAGCCTTGTTCTTCGCAACAGATTGAGATTCAGTGTCCCATAATTGATGTTCAACTTTGTGTTCCACTTTCAATTTTCATGGTCTTTTTTCATATTTTTTCTTCAATTTTAATTTTGTATGCTTTAGTTTAATTTTATAATTATTACCTAGGGTTTATTCCATTCAATTAGGGTGTATAATTATTTTTTATTATTTAATTTCACTTTTATTAGTTAATAATTTATTATTCGAGTTGATAAATCCAAAGTTAGGGTATATAATTTAAAAGAAATTAATTTTTTAAAATAAAAATTATATATGATGTATAATATTATAATAAATTTATTTTTATAAAAAATATTATTAAAATAATAAATGTAATAATAGGACACGATCACATACATAAAATTGTCGGACAAAACATACTATTCCGATGGGCTTCCTAGATGTCATATATTATAACCGAAATAATAGATTAAATTGGGCTTCCTAGATATCTGAATTTTTATATTCAGCCCAAAAATATAAATAACCTATAAATATTGATTTATTTCAATAGGACAAAACAAATCATTTGCATGAAGGTGAAATCGTTGAAGTATTATAATGTTTTGAAAATAATTTGAAACTTGTCGACAAGTAATTGGGACCCACTAATTTGGATTACAAGTACCCTCCATGGTATTCAAATTTAAATCATGTTTTCACGTTACCACAAGGTAGGGATGTCAACATCAGCTAGAGATGGGTTGGTCTCAATAGATACAAAAATGAAAAATTAGGATTAAAATATTTTAGTTCGAAAAGAAATTAAATTTAAATTTAACTAGTCCAAATGGATAATAGTATAAATCAAAGAGAACTAGCTTGAAAGTCGAGTTGGTTGATCTGATTAATCGATATTTTATCATGTTTCCTTTTTCAAACTTCATTATTTAGCTTGAATTTTATAATAATGGTCTTGTTTCAAAGCTTATTAGATCGCTATCTAAATTTAGGTCGATATGATACTTATTTTTTGATTGAGAAAACGGTCAGACTTTTTATTAAAGAAATATATGCAACTTAAGAAATATTTCTATAAACTTTTTAGCAGATCGACTAGCCCAAAAATTAATTAGAGTCGAAAACTTCGAATAAAAAAAATTAATTCTATTCGAACCAAATCGAAAATATTTCGAATCAGATTAAAATTAGTGTTAATGATGCAAATTGCCCCAAAATATAACATACATACTCAATTTAACCATCATACTAACATTTATACTCTTTTTATCCTTTTTTACTTTGCCCTTAATGACAATGATAAGGGCAAATGGAAGATAGTGTGTAAGCTGAAAATGAGGGGAGTGTGTTAAATTTGTGTCAGTGTGTCAATTACTTTTTTTGACTAAGAATATATTGCACTGAATGGAAAATGGGTTGGCCACAGATAATTGAAAAATTGAATGGGTTGGCAGTAGAAAATTAAAAAGAAAATTGGTTGGCCGCCGAAAATTGAAAAATTGAATGGGTTGGCTGCGGAAAATTAAAAAGAAAATGGGTTGGCCGCCAAGACTAATATATTGTTGGCCACATGAAATATAAAAAGTGGTTAGCTGTCAGAATATAAAAATCCATTTAATATAGTAGTTTTGGCCGCCGTCGTCATCAGGGAGAGAGGGTTGGTCGTCGAGAAACGAAGGGGAAAGGAAAAGAGGTTGGTCATCGGAAGAGGGGTGTGAGAGATGGTTGGCACCGAGAAATAGAGAGGAAGGGAGGAAGGTTTGGTCGTAGGGAAAAAGGGAGGGAGGTAAGAGAGAGAGAGAGAGGGGAGTTTTAATATAAAACCGAGATAATTCAAAATAAAAATTAAAGATAAAAAGTATCATTGAAAATTGAAAAAACACATAACTAATGTTATGTCAGTGTGTGTATCAATGTTTATGTGCATGTGTGAGAGGATATTTTTGTACACTTAGATAAAAAAAGTAACAAACTTAATACATGGGACGGAAAGAATATCAAATTTATTATATTAGATTTTCTGCCTTGAAATTAGACAGGAAGGAATCGAATTGGACGCGTCTACAGTGAAGTCCAATATAAGTATAGTTGCTTTAAATTATTGCTCAATTTTACATATAATTACCTTCTTCATCACTGTTTACTCGAATGGCTAACGACAAAATTTTTGTACAGTAAGAAATAACTACACAAAAAATTCAGAGAATATAACTAAAGCGGTCAGCTTAATAAATAAGTCGACTTCAAAAAGATGTTACAGACACAGCCACACCGAGTCGCTCACATCACATGCTTCTCTCTTTTCCAATCCACGCAAACATCCTCTCTCTTGAAAAGCAAGCAAGAGAGAGAGAGAGCATATTGATTGATAAAAGAAAGAGTAGCAAAAGCAGTGGGCACCGCCGTGGGTGGTGGTGGGGCAATTACCCTTTCATTATTTCCCAAATTCCCCATCAAAACGCAAATTAACATCCCAAATGACCTCCAGACCCATCGCCGCCCCAAACCCTACCTCCGGTGTCCCCAACGGCAACCACCACCACTACTTCCCGCCCTCATCCTCGTCATCCTCCTCCTCCGCCTCCTTCCGCGGCTGCTGCTGCTGTCTCTTCCTCCTCTTCTCCTTCCTGGTCCTCCTGGCCCTCGCCGTGATCCTGGTGGTGGTCCTGGCCGTGAAGCCGAAGAAGCCGGAGTTCGACCTCCAGCAGGTTGGCGTACAGTACATGGGAATCAGCCCCACCACCGCCTCCTCCGCCGCCGTCTCGCTTAACATCCGCATGGTCTTCACCGCCGCCAACGGCAACAAGGTGGGGATCAAGTACGGCGAGTCCCGCTTCACCGTAATGTACCGCGGCATCCCCCTCGGCCGCGGCACCTTCCCCGGCTTCTACCAGCCCGCCCACAGCGTGCGCCGTATCGAGACCGTCATCGTCGTCGACCGGGTTAATCTGCTCCAGGCCGATGCTGCCGATTTGGTGAGAGACGCTTCCTTGAATGACCGTGTCGAATTGCGGGTCGTCGGTGATGTAGGGGCCAAGATCCGGATTCTCGGCTTAACGTCACCCGGTGTGCAGGTAGGTTAGCATCCCTTTACTCTTTTTAACTTGGTTATTATTCGTGATGAATTCTTTTTTTTTTTACACATATTTTATACCATTGCTAAGTTATAATCGGAATGTAGTTACTATTTCTTTCTTTTTTTTTTTGGAATTCTGCTTCTTCTTTTTTTACAATTAATCTATTTTTGTTTGTTGTAATTTGAGTAGTGGTGTAATCAAACCGAGTCGAGCAGAACATCATCGTCTTCGAGCTTGGTTTGTTTAAGATCGGTAGAATCTCGAGTTTTATTTATCGAATATTTCGAGTTCACGAAACTATTAGAACTTTTAATCGAACTCAAATAAACTTTCTAAATTTAGATATATGTTTAGAATATTGATAATTTTATTTTAAAAATAATTATTTTATCCATAATAACACAATATATTTATTGATTTTTATAACAAATAAAAATAGTTAAAGATTTAATACAATAATTATTAATTATAGAAAGAAAATAATATATATAATTAATAATTTTATATTTTCAAAGTAAATAAGTTAACGAACTTGTTCACGAGTTAACGAGCCGAATACTATCATGCTCAAGTTTGGTTTGTTTAGCTAACGAGCTTCACTAAACAAACTCGAACGAATTTTTATCGAACCGAGTTTCGAATAGTTCACGAATAGCTTGACTCATTTACAACCCTAAATTTGAGACGTTGGTTTGTAGTTTTAAAGAATCTTTTTCTTTTTTTTCTTTGCTTTTGTCGGCTTCCAGTCTGCTAGCTTGCGCACCTGAGTTGTGCTCTTCTTCCCACCGGGGAGTTCGCTCCGCTTTCCTTCAGGTACCTTCGGTTCCCTCCGGCTCTCGGCCAATCCTCTTCTCCGGGAGCAGCTCACTCGTTTCTCTCTGCGTTAATCCATTCACTCTCGTTCATGTCTTACCTTGTTCGTTCCTCGCTCTCTGGACCCGTATTGCTGCTAAGATGCACTTATGTGACTAGTGTGTGGTTTTTCTTTCTTTTCTTGGGTGGTGTTTTCACTTTCTTTTTTGGAAAATTCTCTAATCATATTATTTACGTTTTGTCAACCAAGATGATGATCCTTAGAATTTTTTCAATATAGACTTTTTTATTCACACTTATCGATTTAAATAAACTATGCATTTCTCTGATTCGATTTTGATCGAATTTTGTCCCTTTCTTAGGCTTATTCAAGAAAAATATATTATTCCTTCCTAATAAATGTAGTGCATTACTTTTCAACATGTAAATTAAAGAAAGTTGTTTCTTATGTGTAAAGTAACGTAACCTATTGAATTTGAACAATTGTTTTGGTCTTTTGGATAAAATTTATTATTTTTTATAGAATGAGTTAGTTATAATGGGATGACAAAAAAATAAACCAAACACGTATTCATAGGATGGAGTGAGTATCAAATTAGCTCCTTTTTCTATAACCCACGTATGCTGGAGGTAATTTTTCACAAAATTAAAGTTTAGATTACATAAATTGTTAGTTGTGTAGTTTAACTTATAAAACGTGACGAAATAAAATGCAGGACTATATATAAAGGTAGCATAGATAATCCCCTCAAATACTCAAAACCATAATTTACATATAGAATTTATCCAACTTCATATAAATATGCAAGATCTACTTGTTTTATGCTTTTTGGACCAAATTACCCTTTAATTCACAATTCTTTCATGCTTTATTTTGCTACTATCATAACACATTCATTTATGAAGATTAACATGCATAACTATCAGGCCCAATATGCTTCTGTATGATTATAAAAATATTCAACCAAGTATCGACTTCGTACCTTTTTTACTAGAATACTGTTGGATCGTATTCCTTCGGATCGTGGGATTTTTACGGACTTCAAGCTACCTTCGAGCTTCTATTAACCACACGATCGCAAATGATGGACTCCTCACCGATGGACTTATTCAGCAGTATACAGTACAATCCTCGTCTGTTTCAAACTCGACGTAGGATACTTAGTTGATTCAATAGAAGGAAATTTCTACGAAAGATATTGAAATAGTTGGACGAAAGCCTTAACTTTTATTGAGAAAATATACTATACTTAATACATAGGTGTATCTCTTTCTGGATAAGACTAAGTTGTTAGCTACTTATGGTAGCCGGATGCACTATGCACATACAAAATTAAAAACTTAAAAAGAAAAGAAAGACTTGAGAAAATAAGAACTCAAGACTATACTATTACAGTTGTTTATTTTTCTTATTTTGAAGAAAGCTTGGATGATGGTCGATAATGTGAGCTTCCTTCTTCTCTTTATTAAATAGAGGTCTGATCCCCTCTATCTCTTGTCGTATTATTACCTCAGATTCATTTCTCCGTGACAGCTTGCCTACATGTGATATTGGATCCCTTTGTCTCATGTCGACACTTGGTTTGTGGTTGAGAGTGAGATTCTTTCACATGTCGATGGACCATCTGCTTTTGGTGATGACGCTCATGTATACTCCACTATCTCTGCTAACACTTTGTTTGTTGTGGGATAGTGGAGTCAGCACTAATTTCTCACTAACTCGTCTTTTGCTTTGATGAGAATCTTCATGTTTTTTACCCATCCATGTTATTTTCTTTTTGGTGGGTAATCTTCTGCCTTTGAATCACATGACTCTTTCTTCTTGGTCGGCTACCTTACTTTTTTGAAGGTCCCCAAGATGTCATTTTCTGAGAAATCTGATGCTCCTCATGTTCGTCAACTCGAGATTTTTTCTTGTTCTGTTTTTGCAAGAAGCCCTTTCTGAACTTTGGTTCCTTCTGGTTTGGACAGTCGGAGCAAACTCTTAATGTCCAATGCCCAAAATGAGCCATGTTATAGAACTTGCGGCTAGTTTCTTTGCTCGCCGCGATCTTGTTCTCCCATAGCAATGTCATATTTTTTTTTGAAGAAGCTCTCTGCGAAACTTGTTGTCTTGTTCGTCATAGTATTCAACAGGAATGTCATATTCGTTGAATTCTAGAAGAATTTGAAGAGGAACTTGACTTTGTCCATCTCTGTTAGACGACCCATAATCCCCATGCTCGTCTTGTTGTAATCTGATCTTCAGAAAACGCAGCGACCAGTGAGACTTCTGATGATGGAGCCTTGATGTTGTTTAAGGCTCTCGTGTCAGGTCGTCGAAGCCTGATATAATGAAAGACCTCATGACTTCCCTTTTCAACTGGTTCAGATACAACGCTGATGAAGTACAGATCCAAAACATCTCATCGGCTGAGTCCTAGGTTATTTACCCAAGAATCATGCACCATTTCTTGGATCCATTTAGGCAGACTCTTGATTTCGGTGAATGTTGGTGTAACCGTATAGATTGAGGCCAATGCCCTAAATCGAACCATTGCTTAACGTCTTGTGGATTGGTTCCGGTGGACATCAAAACTCGGGGATATTTTTCCAAAACATCAACCTTGTTGTGATTAGGGTTAATCCTTTTTCTCGTCTGTAATTTCGCCCATGTCGATTGATAAGCCTGTCAAGATGGAGAAATTTTCAAAACATTAGTATCAATCTTAGATTTTCCAGTCATAAGACTAATGTTGATCTTCCCCCTTTTTTACCTCAGAGATGCTAGGTTGACATGATGATTCAGGTTGTGACACGTGATCATTATCTTCCTCTTGGATCGGTAATTTTGAAGAATCCACCAACTTGGAGCTCGTGCTGGGGGGGTACTTGAATTCTCTGCTATAGGTATATCGTCGTGTACGGGAAATGATTCATTTTCAACATCGACGACGGCCGGGCGATGGTCATTGTGTTATAGAATGGAACGACCCCGAGTTCTGCAAACATACTTGTAAACAGCTTGTGAGGGAAATAACCCAAATGGATCCAAGAGACGGTGCATGATTCTTGGGTAAATAACATAGGACTCAGTCGAGGATATGTTTTGGAGTTGCACTTCATCAGCGCATGTCCTGAACCAGTTGGAGAGGGAAGTCATGAGGCCTTTCATTATATCAGGCTTCGGCGACCCGACACGAGAGCCTTAAACAACATCAAGGCTCTATCATCATAAGTCTCACTCGTCACCATATTTTCGAAAGATCAGATTACAACAAGACAAGTATGGGGATTATGGGTCTGTCTAACAGAGATGGACAAAGTCAAGTTCACGTACAAATTCTTTCAGAATTCAACGAATGAGACATTCCTGTTGAATATTATGACATGAAAGACAACAAGTTTCGCAGAAAGCTGATTCGAAGAAGATGACATTGCTTTGGGAGAACAAGATCGCGGTGAGCAAAGAAACTCACCGCAAGTTCTGTAACATGACTCATTTTGAGCATTGGACATCAAGAGTTTGCTCAAACTGTCCGAACCAGAGTTCGGGAAGGGCTTCTTGTCAAAATAGGACAAGAAGAAGTTTCAGGTTGAAGAGCATCGGATTCCTCAGAAAATGATACCTTAGGCACCTTCAAAAAGTAGGGTAGCCGACCAATAAAAGAGAGTCACGTGACTCAAAGACGGAAGACTACCTACCAAAAACAAAACGACATGGGTGGATAAATAACATGAAGATTTCCACTAAAAGAAAAGTTAGTAGGAAATAAGTGCTCACTCAACTCTTCGGCAACAAACAAAGTGTCGACAGAGATAGTGGAGTATACATGAGAGCCATCACCAAAAGCAGATGGCCCATCGGCATGTGAAAATAAGGAACCTCACACTTTCCGCCACAGATCAAGTGTCGGCAGGAGACAAGGGACCCAATATCACATGCATGCAAGCTGTCATGAATAAAAAGAATCCAAGGCAATAATTTGGCAAGAAATAGAGGACATTAGATCTCTATATAATGAAGAGAAGAAGGAAGCTCAGATCATCGACCATCATCCCAGCTTTCTTCAAAAATAAGAAAAATAAACCTTTGTAATAGTGTAATCTTGAGTTCTTATTTTCTCAAGCTTTTCTTTTTAATTTTATATGTGCAGAGTGCACCCGGGCTACCATAGGTATCTAAACAAATTAGTCTCCTCCCAGAAGGAGATACACCTATATATTAAGTGTAATATAGTTTCTCAATAAAAGTTGAGCGTTTGCCCAACTATTCTAGTATCTTTCGTATAAATTTTCTTCCATAGAATCGACTAAGTATCCTACGTCCCGAGTTGGAAACAGACAAGGGTTGTGATATATAATGTTGAAGGAGTTCATTGGAGATGAATCTATCGGTTGCGATCGTATGATTGGTAGAAATTCGAAGGTAGTTCGAAGCCCGAAAAAATCCCCCGACCAGAAGGAACACGATCCAACAGTATTCTAGTAAAAAAGGTACAAAGTCGATACTCGGTTGATTATTTTTATAATTATACGAAAGTATGGGCCTGATTGTTATGCATGTTTAATCTCCATAAATGAATGTGTTATGTAGTAGCAACATAAAACATGAAAGAGTTGTGAATTAAGGGGTAATTTTGTCCAAAAAATATGAAATAGATAGATCTTTCATGTTTTTATGAAATTGGCTAAATTCTACATGTAGATTATGGTTTTGAGTATTTAAGATGATTATCTTTAGCATACATAAATTTGGAAAGCAGCGCCAACTGTAGATCAATCATAATTCAAAACGTTGTTAAGAGAAACTTGGAAAGCAGCACCAACTGTAGATCAATCATAATTCAAAACGTTGTTAAGAGAAACTTTTATGTAATATATATATATATATATATATAGAGAGAGTTTGGTTCAAATGAGAACCATTCTTATCCTAAAACTAAGAACCAAATGAATTAGTTATGAAAGTTGATGAATCCATTGAGAAGTTAATGAATTAAAAATTTAGAATTTTTCACCGGGTTCAAATCCCATGAGGCGAAAATTCTATTTTTTGGATTCATCAACTTTCCAATGGATTCATCAACTTTCATTGAATTCATCATTTTTGGTTCTACGTTCTCATAATAAAATTGTTCTCATGTTAACCTCCCCTATATATATATATATATATATATATATATATATATATATATATGGGATGGTTCCTGTGAGAATGAAAATAAATATAGAAATAGAAATAGATATGTAAGTCTAGCATATCTTTCATATTTGTGTAGCATAATCGAATTACTATGTTGCACGTGTTAGTTTAGCACATATTTCATCTCTTTAGTAGCATATATGCTAAATATATTAGTTTAACACATTTTCATTGGAGCATAGCACAAGAAGGGTTCTAGTCTTTGCACGATAATCCGCTGTAGCACATAAAACACAAAACTGTAGTACAACCGAAATTAAATCTCAACCATTGATCCCGCGAATCATAGGCCCAGATTCATTCCAATTTCCTACCAAACTATCATTTCCTACCTGATTCATCTCCTATATATATATATATATATATATATATATATATATAAAAAACAATTTTGCTGTAAATATCAATAAGATGTAAAATTGGATTACTTGTTTTATGGAATTTTTTGAAACATACACAATTCAAAATATCAAATATATATTTTCCAACCCTCAAGCAAACAACCTAAGAGTGTTTAGCTGAGCTTATCAACTCTCCAAAACAATTAAAATAATTTCCAAAAATATCTTATAAACTATTTTGGGGAGTTCAGTCAAACATTGTCCTTATAAAAAATGATATATTTGCTACAGTTTTACTGTGAAATAGAGCACACATAGAAAGGTAGCCCGTGAAATAAATAAATAAGTTAATTCCCAAATTACATCCTATGACCAAATGGTGTTGACGCATATCCCAGTATTTTTTATATCCCTAAGAACTTATTTGTTAGGTTATTAAATGTATAATATATATTTACATATGTAGATTATAATAGAATAAGAGATGTAAATTCATTTAAAACGGGATGTGCCCCCGAAGACTGTTCGCTGTAACTTAAATTTCTTCATTATTCAACGGTGGGGATTCCCTCAATGTTTTATAAAATTTTACTAGTCCTTTTGTATTTATTTTAACCTAAATTTAATTTTCTTGCACCATAAGTCGTCGACATAACCAACTTTCATTGACCTCGTTTTGTTGGTCCGTCGAAAATTTGACACATTTTTGTTTATGGTGTCTCTGATTTGGACTGTTGTGTATAGTTAAAATATTATTGAATTTTGATTATGTCTCATAATAGCATGTGTTCAAGAGTTGCTGCCATGTGGGTCGGTTTTCTCACCGTTTTCTGCTTTTCATTTAATTGTTTTGTTATGGTGGGGGCATTAATATACCTGTAGCAGCTTTTAATTTCTAATTATTTTGTCTTCACAAGAAAATGAAACTCTTTAAATTTGGATATAAATATAATTTTGTTTTAATTTAGGTATCGGTGGATTGCACAATTGCGATTAGTCCAAGAAAGCAATCCGTAATAAACAAGCAGTGTGGATTCGACGGCCTCAGCGTCTGATCACTTTTTGTTTCTCTTTCTTTCTTTTAATTTCTCTTTCTAGAAATCCGTGGAGAATTTACAAAGTGAATTCCCACCAAGTTGAAAGCAAGTTGAGATGAGTGAGAGAGCCACGAATACATGAGTAGTACAAATTTTGTTTTCTTGCGTAAAGTTTTTTTAATCTGATTGATCCAAATTCAGTGATATTCATTCATGCCATATTTATTTATTCCTTGTGCTATAACATCGTATGTCGTCTACCAAACACATGCATATGTGTGTGGATTAATATGTAACTCAATCTTGTTATAACATTGTTTGATTATTCTTATACTTTTATATTCAGAGTTCGAAGAGCGATAAGGGTGTATGATTGAGTTTATAAGATGTTTAAGAGTTTATAAATTTTTTATTATCTAAAAAAATAAGTTCATCAATTTCATTACTTTTATGATCCTTCAATCAACAATCAATTTGTAAAAATGATCATATTGTGAATTGTTGTTTCCAACCTATATGCTTCTCATTTGATCTCTCCCTCTAGCTCTCTCACTAACAACTCTATGGCTAACTTCTAGACTCAATTTTACATATTCTTTAACAACTTATAAGCTCTTAAAATATCATATCTTATAAAATATTGGAACTTTTAAAATGTCTAAAATAAACTTAACTAAACATCCTCTTAATCGTTTCAAATATTTTTTCTTGGTTTTTATCTTTGTGTATTTGGACTTTTAACTTTTTCTATTAATAATTTTTTGTTTTTTTCAAGACATAATTTAAAAGGGCTTTTTTAGGGGAAAATGAAGTTTCATTCCAACTAAATCGAGAGTTTATCAATAGCGATACATGTGGTTAACATCCACGAAAAATCCATCAAGAGTCGATCTAGAAACTTCTCTCCATCAAGAGTCAATCTAGAAACTTCTCTCATCTCAGAGTCAAGCACACCATGAACATCCTTTTCTCTAGCTAACACTTTTACTGCAAGCACCAAGTCCATAAAATCACAACGGGATAGATTTGCTCCACACTACATAATCTAATACCATGTAGGACACCGACAATTTCAGCACTCAGGTACTAGGAATGACAATCATGCCAATCCACCAGTTCTAGGCTAGCTCAATCAGGTTCGGGATATTTTTGGTTCGAGCCAGCCCGTTGGCCAGCTCTATCGAGATTGGGATATTTTCAATTTGGGCCAATCATGGTAAAATATTTCGAGTTAGTGCTAATCCCAAATCTTTGATTTTTGAGTTAGACCATCAGGTGATAAAACTTACATAATATCATACATAAATTTTCTTGATAAAAATATTCTTGTAATAAAAAATAAGTTGCATTTTTCAGTTAAGACATTTGACCTTGTATAAATACAAAAGTTAATATGGTTTCAACATCAAGTTACACAATAACTAACAAGTGATTCAACAAAATATGAGTTTTTTTATATATTTGTCTAAGTGACTATCCTTTTTTTTTAATTTTCACTCCAAAAAGTTTTTCATTTGAATTCAGTTACCGCAATACAATTTCTAGTTATTTACTCTCTTTTTTATAAATTGATTTATTTCATGGGGACGAGTAACAAATAACATGTTTAATAATTATAATACTTAATATTATAAAATTATATGAAAAACTTGAAATATACGGGAGAAATACTAGTAATATGTATGTGAGTAAATTCGCATGGACCAAAAAAGAAAGAGAACTTATAGAAGCTGAAAAACATATGAAGAGACTTCTCGGGATATACATACATATATATATATATATGTGTGTGTGTGTGTGTGTATTTTTATATATAATTATATATGGTTGAGTTCCGGTAAAAACAAATCTTATTTGGTTAATTATAAACAATGCATTATTTATGTAAGAAAATATAATCATAGAGAAAATATTATTTTGTGTAAAAGACATAATCCCGCTTGAAAATAGACTTTGATCATCCATTAATGAAGATCTATGGATTAGATTGATTTTTAATCAACAAATATATATAAGCATGTATATCATACAAATAACGAAAATGAAAATGTGTAAATTTCTACATATATGCGTCACATAGGAGCTACAGAAAGAAAAAGTAACACCCTGTTACTTGAGCAAAAATCTTTTAAGAATATGGCTAAAAAAATAAGCAATTCGAGAAGTGTGGGTAAAACCAAGATAAAGAGTGAAGAAATAGAAAATCAAACATTTGATAATTTAGTTTTGTATACAACGAAGGGCAGCTTAAAAAATGTAGTATTATAACCTGGCGTTTACATCGAATGATTATTTAGATGGATAAAAATGCCAATCCACTGTATATCTAATGAATTGAATAATTTTAAGCTTGTTTGATCATATAAATCTTTTAATACTCAATTAAATATATTTTCTATTTAATCTACTATTCAAAATGAACACACCCTGACTTTCAACTACAAACTTTTTTGAGTAATTATTTAATCCCCTTACAAAAGAGTATCCAAGGATATCAAGGAAGAAGGGCACATGCAAAAGAATATGTACAAGGAGCTGCTTGTCAATAGTTGATAGTGATACTCAATAGTTCATTAGATATTTCGGCTTTCATCCCTAATAATGTATCAAATACTAGATTCGAACGTGGGATTGAATATGTTTGTTTTCGAAGTCCTTACATTTAATTTGCAAGTCCAAAATCAAATTATAAATGTTGCACCCAACCGCCGCGATTGAGTGACCGTTTGAAGAATGAGAATTAACAATTAGATTCTATGACAAATTAAGAAGAGCTGAGCTTAAAAAACAGCTTCTAAGCTGTTTTTGATGAGTTCATAAGCTCAGCCAAACACCCTCTTAAGTTAAAAATTTATCTCGTCTTTAATTACTCAGGAAACCGGCAAAACAACGAAGTCACAACGGAACTTTCAAAAATAGAATACAAGTTGGATGAGTTGAACTGTCACGACAAACAAGTTGAGAACAAAACTCATCTGTCCGAGACACGAGCAAAAATGATCGAACAATAAAAGCCTGAAAGTAAATTCTTTTTGAGTAAAAATTTTAGGCCTTGACACGACCATAATACTTCTGCTTCTCCTCGGTAGTCTGGAAACGTCCATGTCCGAACTTGGACGAGGTGTCGACAAACTTGAGCTTAATCTCCTCAAGGGCAACACGAGATGTCTGTTTGAGGAGAGATTGACGGAGCGTCACAACCCTCTTCTTGGGACCCACACACCCACCTTTTATCATCAAGTAATCATCCTTCACCACACCATAGTGAGGAAATCCACCCATTGGAGTAATATCTTTCTCAGTCCTGCACTCAGTTAATTACATCTCTTTAGATTCATATTTCCAGACTTAAGAGCAACACTACTTAGGTATGTTGATAGCCAAAAATAAATGTTTTCATTTACTTGATAAGATTAATTTAGTGTGAATATCAGCACACATTAAGACAGTCAACCAAATCCCAACCAGATCAATAGGATGAAGCTTGAGATAACATGAAATAAAAATTTCACGCAGTCAAGCAAGCACTTAAATCATATAAAATTCCACATCAGATAATTAAATTTATTGTAAATAGTGTTAGAACCTGTCAAACTCAGTAGAGGCTGTGTGCTCTTCTTTCCCAGCCTTGCCGAGCTTATAGATCTTCTTGTTCAGCTCCGTCCGGTGATGGTATCCATTCTGACCAGCCCTAGCAACTGTGAAGGAAACTCTAGCAGGGTGCCACGCACCAATACAGGCCACCTTACGAAGACCCCTGTGGGTTTTGCGAGGAAGCCGGGTGACACCCCAACGTGTAACCACACCTTCATACCCTTTACCCTTGGTGACACCAATAATATCAATCATCTCGTCCTTCTGGAAAACAGCATCAATCGGGACCTGTTTCTCGAAGAAACCATATGCAAAATCAACCTTCTGGGCAATCGTCCCACCATTCACTTGTATCTCCATTAAGTGTGCCTTCTTTTGCTTCAGTCCCTTCATTTTCCTTATCTGTATGGTATTTAATAGATAACATTAAATTAAGGGTCACATGTGGTAAACTGTAAAGGGCCAGGATCCTTTTAATAGGACAAAAATCTTTCCTAAATCAACAAGTAAATAAAAAATTCCCAAAAGGAACAGGGAATTAGTCAATACCTGAGTGTGTGCAAGGACACGAATGACACAAGAATATTTCTTCAGTTTCTCCAGCTGTGCCTGAATGTCTTTCTTCCCCTCATCAGTCTCCAGCTTCTTTGAGTATTTGGCAAACGCCTTCTTCTTCGACTTGCACCAGTTCTTGTAGAACCTTCTCCTCACCTCCTCACTCAGGTGCTGAGCCCAAACTGTATTCAGGCAGCGAAGACCACGAGGAGTCTTCACATACCCAACGACACCAACAATAACCATAGGTGGTGTTTCAATCATGGTGACAGCCTCACAAGTCTCCTTCTTGTGAAGTTCTGCAATAATTATTTTCAAGTTAGAATATTCATTTTATGCTTTCAATATAATATTTACATTAGTTCTCCAATAACAAAGAGGACATGTTGGCCACTGCAATGACAATGACAATTGGAATTCAATAGGAGTTTTTGCTTCAAAAGATTTTAGAATACACTGAGACATGATACATCACAAACTCATTTACAAAATTTGATCAAAAGCCTCTTATGAAAATAGTCAATCTATAGAACTGAATAGCCTTTATATGTTGTTTCAGACAACTTCATAAAAAGGAGAATAAGACTTACAATGGAAAACCTCAAAAAAATCCAAGAGTGGACCTGCCTGATGGTTTTTCTTCATGCCCGCAAAGAATTCAGATTCATTCAGTTATTTTTAAAGTTCACTTTTACTAGGGGTATATTCAATGTGAAAATAAAAATTCAGTTCAGTTGGTTTATTAATCTTCTAAAATTTCTTTTCAGTTTTGAGGTTCAATGTGGTCGAACGTACACTCCTAAATGACAAAATGGGTGATGAAAGGGAAAATTTAAAGTTAGTGTCATATGGAACATCGGCAGGACCTATTTTTCTAGGAAGCCAGCAAAGAAAAAGTAAAACAATTTTAATAGTCGATCTAATTTACTTGATCCCGGTTTCTCGACTTCTCTGACAATGTGGGTCATCCCAGCCTTGTAACCCAAGAAAGCTGTTAGCCTGCAAGGCTTGGTGGGGTCATCCTTGGGGAATGCCTTCACTGCATTATTCAACAAGAAATTCAAAACAAATTCAAGCAAGACTATGTGAAATAGGGTAAAGAGACTAAAATTAAAAGAAAAAAGAACAAGCAAACAAACACATTATACATGCAAAGCTTCCAACAAAAATATGCAGCTCAATCAAGAAGTTATTAAGAAAATAGTAGAGCAGTAAAGATATCAGTATACATGCAAGTAATTGTAGTCTTCAATATGGTAAACATTTCAGTTATAATTCTAATAGTTTTCTATAAGAGCATTTCCCACCATACTCGTTCCAAATGGGAATCTCTCCAATAAGAATATGAGGAGGTAAATCATGGTGACTCAACGGTTAAATAGCTAGATTAAGTAGCTATGAGGACCAATGCTCAGTGACCACATGAAGCTACTTTATTTTGAAGTAAAATAAAATAGAGCTTTCAGGGAGCTCCCTTACTGTAATTTATTATGCAGTTATGGTGTTAAATTTAGACCTGATGCGTAGAGAATCACTCTTCCAAACTATATAGACTATAGTTACTATGTTACGGATACAAATATACAATACTGCCATTAATCAATAACATAATTATTCATGCATAATTATTAATTACATAATAACAATAATGTAACGCAGCTATAATGTGATTCTTTTGTGTTATTTTATCTTATCGTTTTCTTTAGCCACCTAGTTTATTTTATCATAGAAATGATTATAACATTTTTCTGAAAAGATGATTATTTACATCAATCATTTAACTCAATTAATTAATGTTGTATTTAATTTATTTATATTATACATATATTTATACATTCAATTAAAATCTAACCTTCTATAATTATTTAATTAGATAAGTATGTATTTAACATTCGTCACATGTTAATTATAGAAAATGCGTAAAACTATAATGTAAACAATGGACTAAGTTGGAGAATTTTTTTCAGTTTTGGGATAGAGATGATCTAAGGGCTGATAGAAGCTTAGTATCTTTTATCTAACAAAAGTCAAATGAGTGTACAGCATGTAATTATTCTTGCAGAACGTTTTCAAGCAATTATTACGTTTAATCTAAATAAATCAGTACCCTTTCCCTGTGCCGAGCTGCTCTCTTCCTCGGGAGGAAACCAAGAGAACCGTGCCTCGGGTGCTCGAACTTCCTATGCGACATTTTCAACCTCCTTTAACCTGGAACATAAAATAAAACAAAAAATCTACAATGTTAGCACTGTTTCAAATACACATAATGACAATATAGGAAATCGAATTGAGCTCGGCATACAATTACATTATGCAAACATAATAAAAACAGCGGCTCTTCGTAGAAATTGATTCTTAAATTAAAAGGTAACCACCAGTTATACAGTGTACAGCTAAAATTGAAAAAAAATCGCAGAGATGAAGCATACATCTAATTAGAAGGAAATACAGAAGAGCAGAGGTTTTAGCTTGATATAGTACAAAATCAATAGCGTGTATAACATATACATTGACGTATCAATACCTAAACAACCATGAAATGCAATGCGTGAATACCAGAACAGACAGAGAAATAACGGCTGCGTACCAGAGTGCTAAGCTAGAAGTTGAGGTTGAGGCTTCACGAGTCAGAGAAAAACCCTAGTTGAAGGGGCTCTACGTATTTATAGTTTTCAAAATGTCAACTAAAAATGGTGTTTTGGGTTCTGGCCCATTTCACTTCAGTCGTTTATGCGAGGCCCATGTTAAACCAATATCTTGGAGGCTTAGGCTATATAAAAATTAGTATTAGTAGATAGAAATAACCTAAATCATAAATACATACTTAATTTATGCATAATAATAAATTGATATAAAAAACTAATCATTGAGACAAAAAAATACCATTCCATTTGCATTGTTTTCGAACGCTGAATTTTGAGTGAATAGAGTGTCAGTTATGATGAGTGAATGAGGTGTTAGTGTGTATCAAATAATTTAATACATTTCGTAACAAAATAAAATTATTTAACATAAAATGAATTTAAAATATTAAATTAATATCAAAAAATATAAGAAAAATCATAAATTAATTAAAGAAAATTATATATTCAAAACAAAAATTATATTCAAACATAAATTGACAACGGCTTTTTAAAAACTCCATTAGCCGCAATCGAACTAGCCACCAACGAGGTCAGTCGCAGTTGGCGTGTTTGCCACTAGGCTTTTAAATTCAAAAGGCAAGGTTAGAGGAAATCTCAATTATTCAGAGAAATCGGTCAAAAAGTCGTAGAATGTCAAAAATTTAGTTTTGAATTTATACTGAAAATTAAAAAAAAAACATGTAAGATGATGTCTGACCTGTATGAGAAACCGGTCAATAATTAAGATTTGGAGTTATTTTAGTATTTCTAGGTTAAAAGAGTAATAAGTTATTAATGTGGTTAGAAATAGTATATAAGTATTATATTTGTTATATTAAATTTTTTCCCTAGAAACTATTCACTTTTTCTTTTCGAAATTAGACCAGACGATAAAGTACATTATTTCAAATTATAGATATGGTGATTTAGAAAAATGGCTTACCAAATGCATAACACGATCAGATATTTTTACTAATTAACTAAGTTATACATTGTACTTTAAACATATTTTTTCAAAACACAAATAATTAAAAATCACCGAATGCATAACATATTTACTTTTTTTTTTGTCAATTTAATACAGAAATTTAAAGGCCGCGTTACGGTGGACTCAAACCCGAGACCTTTGGCCTCGGGCATTAACCACTCTACCACTAGACCAACACACACACACAACATATTTACTATATGTAGGAATGACAATGAATCAGATCTGGACCATATCCTCCTAGATCTAGATTCAAATTTAAATTTTTTTATTTGGATCCGGGTCCGATCAAGATCCATTGATTCAAAAAGGAGAGATCCAAACTCATAATCATAAGGTCCACGGATCTAGATCCAGACCCATATATTTTTTCTTTTAACATAAATTTTAAATTAACAAAATTCACAATTACAAAATTACACCATAATAACATAATATCGAACTCGAGCCGGAACTAATATTACCGACAACCTGCTAGGATTAGCTTAAGTTGTGAGGGTTAATCTAATTGACATTTCTATTGTAAATATCTTTAACATTGTCTTTGAGAAGGTTTCGCCCGACGACTTGATCCTTCAGAAAACTAAAATCAAAGATGAAATTCAAAACAACACATCATGGTTTATTGGCTAAAGAATTAGTTTTTTCCTCTTAAATTAACATTAAAAGTGTATATTTTATGTTTGTTCGATTGTCGCGCCAATTATAATTTGAAATTTTGACATGATCCAGAATTGCATTGAACTAGCCCTAGCTACTCTTTAGTGCCGAATACCAGCAAAACACCGTACATGTACCCATTTTGTCCCTTAACTAGATCATACCACGACCAAAGCGATTGCACTATATTCTTATAGAACCATCGTAAAGAATAAAACTAAGGGTGATTCTGCATGTAGCCACCACTTTACTCATTATAGCCTCCCATCTTAAAAAATAATATAAATATAGTAGATGTACTTATACCCAAGTAGCCCCAAATTAAATTCACAATTAATATACTGCATCCATCCATAATATTCGTTCTTTGATTTCAGTTACACTAGTTTTTATAAATTGTAATGAGTGTAAAGTGAGTAAAGATAATAAATAAATAGATTAATGGATAATGAGATTAAAAGGTAAAACATGGAAATAATAAATGAATATATTAATGGATAGAGGAGGTAAAAAGTGGATCATGAGTAAATTTTTTTATAAATAAGCGATTCGATTTATGTTAAAAATTATGAAGTTAATATTATCAAAAAAGAAAAATGAATATTTTTTACGGACAGATCAAAACGAAATTAAATGAATATATTAATTTAGTGAACGAAGGGGTAGACCGTAACCCCAGAAAACCCATTGAAACCCCTAGAGCTCAAGCCATTAATCATCATCAAATCCTGCCGTCTTCAAAATTATCTCATAATTAGCCACATTCTCTATGCTAAGACCAGTATTTTGCGAACAGCTAATGTCATGGCAATTGCTAGATAAGAAATGCTCCATTTTTGGCGCTACAAAGGTGAAATCGCTCATCTGATTAGCAGATCTCTCATTCAAACAATTGAAGCCCATCAGTGGCGAATGGACGAACGACAATTCTTGATAACTCGATGCCAAAAATTCATTAAATATTCGCACGTACAAAATTTTCTTTGGTTGATACGGCTCCAACGACGAAGGAGGTCGGCGTTGCCGCTGTTGAGATCCGTGACCTCTGTATCTCCGAGATGTTACCCAGCAAGAAAGCTAGCGGTGGTCTTTCAATATCTTGTTGTTTCAGCAGCAGTGCAACTGTCAGAAAACCGCCACGAGGGTGCTGTACAACCTAAAAATAATCCTAAGAATCACTGCAGAAGCGATGCGATGATATGAACCAAAAATGTTTCTCCATCAACACTAATGTGTTAAGACGATTCTTTTATTATATGGATAAATAAAGGATATGTGTCAATTATAAGTTTTGATAATGATTGTTAAATGTTGTGTAAATTTTTTTTATATAAATCATAAATTCTAAACCTTAGCATCTTCACATATATTAATCGATAATACAATAGAAAATATCACATAAAATATACTCCTCTGTCTCCAAATTCATTATACACTTTACAAATTAATGACCCAACCTAATTAAGACATACCAAAATGGCGAAAATTAAATCTCTTAATCTACTCTCTCTCCAATCATGTCTCCATATTCTACCCTCTTTCTCTCTCCATATTCTATTTCTCTCTCTACTTTATTAACATTAAATCTTGTGGGACCAACACCATTAAACCCTTAACCCATTTTTTCTTAATCTTTGTGCAAAAGTGTTGTCTGAATTAAATTTGAGACGGAGGAGTAATTGAGAATCGAGCAGTTGCTCTTCCATGAAAAGGACAATTTTCTCCTCAAAGATCTACCTCATCGCTTATACTGCTGACAGCGAATAGAGCTTATTTACACGTTTTGAAAAACGTGTGTTGTCGATATCCATTTGTAAAAATAAGTGCTATGTATACCCATTTCATTATTTTAATATATTTTCATCAAAATATTCACTATCTTTGCGATCAAAATAATCGAGACAAATCGAGAGAATCTTTGCACAAAATTTGTGCCACCAAAATTATTTCTTGCACGAAAATTTGTGCCATTCATCAATTATTGTCCCCAACCAGATTCCTGAATTCAAATTTATTTATAAAATGCAGTCTCTCACTCTATCTCACTCTCTCTCTCTCTCTCTCACAACACTCTCTCACCTCACTCTCTCGCCTCCTCTCTCTCTATCTCTCTATATCACCCATGCCAACCTCCTGACGGCCAACCCACCGGCGACCAACCCCACCAACCTCCGCACGCAAACTCACCGTGGCCAACCCCGCCAACCTCCTCCTCATGCCAACCTCTCCCGTGGCCAACCCTCCCACGGCCAACCCTCCCGTGGCCAACCCTCCCACGGCCAACCCTCCCGTGGCCAACCTCCCACGCTGCCAACCCTCCCGTGGCCAACCTCCCACGCCCAACCCTCCTCCCGTGCCAACCCTCCCACACGGCCAACCCCTACCGTGACCAACCCTCCGACAACCAACGCCTCCCCCGCCAACCACTCCACCGGCTATGGCTTCACGGTTTTTTTTTTTTGTTTTTTTTGTGTTGTATAATTATTATGATTTATATGATTCGTTTAATTATATATTGTGAATTATATTGTGAAATACATTCCTTTAATTATATGATTCGTTTAATTATACATTGTGAATTATATTGTGTATTCGTTTATATTCGTTTAACTATATTGTGAAATACATCTATATATAGGACGAAAACACATAAAAATATTCATTAGTTAACTATCTCGTGTGATGCACATTTATAATTTTAAGATCATCAAATTTGAAATAACAATAAGTAATTCAACAAATACAAAATTTTAGTAAGTATCGACCGTGAAAAAAAAAATCATTGACAACTAATAGATAATTATATCACCATCATTATCATAAATAAAAGATATTAAAACTTAAAACAATCACAAACATACATGGATGAATATAAACTATATATATTGTGAATTATATATATTCGTTTAACTATATTTATATATTATTAATATTTGTTTATATTATACAAAATATATATTCATTTATATTGTGAAATATTATATATTCGTTTATATTATATTTATATTTATATATTTGTTTAACAATATGTGAATTATATTGTGAATTATATATTCGTTTAACTATATATATAGTGTGAATATATATTCGTTTAACTATATATTGTGAATTATAGTTGAATTATAATTATGAATTCGGACATGAATTATTATGCTTTGTAAATCTATGCTTTGTGAATTCGGACATTAATTCGAATCTATGTTTTGTGAATTATTATGTATGGTTGTCTATGCTGTGAATTAATATATGTGAATTATAATTAGAATATATTGTTAATTATGTATTGATGTTAATTGACAATACATAATTATATTGACAAAATTTATGTACAATACATTTATTTAAATTTAGGATTATGAATTTTGCATGATATATTGACAAATATATTTCTTTTAGGTAGAAATTTTAGATAGTAAAATGCTAGAAAATTTTTATATATGTAGTTGAAGGGCGTTAGGCGATTAAAGTATAAATGAATAAGTTTAAGCTTGTTTTAAATTACTAAATGTATATTTAAGTATATGATGATGATTTGGGAGTTTGGGATGAATTTGGATGAGTTTTGATTGATTTGGCAAATCATATTATAAGCGTTACTACTAAAATTTCGGTAGAATTCGTTTATTAATAAGGCGCTTTGAAATTATAAGCGGTAAAGTGTTGATAAGTAGTTAATCTTATGTTACTAAATTCAACAAATATATTTCTTTTAGGTAGAAATATCCACCAAGTAATTTCTAGGTAGAAATTTCCAATCCTTACATCTATGCTAACACAAAGGTTGTATAATGCGGTTTACTTCCTTGTAATTTTGTGAACTTAGAAACAAAATATATAGTGGATAATGTGCTCCATGTGTAAAGTTCTTAAGTCCATCCACAAAAATTAGTCATAGGGAACAAAATTTCAATTCTATGTTAATCAAGACACAAAAAGTTCACCACCAATTCTATATAATTTTGGAATTAATTTCACAATATGTGTGAACACACTAATTGACATATTTCTTAATTAAGCATAGTTTATTATTTTTTAATAAATAGGAAATCGAGTTCTTAAGGCCGAGACCATCAATCGCTCATCCACAATCGGCACGTCTTTCAAGCCCAATTATTTAAGAAGGGTCATACGAGATTGAGAGATATAGGTGGTGAAGACACGTGGATAGGTTTAAGCGAGGATGTTTGGTCACTTTGTTGGTTGGGAACACGGATCCAAGTCAAACATGAGTTTGCACCATATGGTATCCCGACAGATTAGGCCCTCCTAGTCTTTGAAGATCGGCGATATGGTTTTTATTAATGGGATGACAATTTGTTTTCCTTCTCGGATATTGCGCTCGTGGCGGGTTTGAGTTTTGGGGCGTCATCTTCGATCCTACAGTAGAGTACGATCCGCAATCCGTTGAGGTTTATCGAAGGTTTGTTGGTAGCGGAAGGACTAGTATAGAGAATCTAGGTGTGAGATTCTTTGATACTGGACTGTCCGATTGATGATCTTGGCGGTCATCTATATCTCCGTGTGGCCACATCTTAGTTCTTTACGCATTCGTCTTGGTATCGACTTGCCACGACCCGTGGATCCGTGGTTGGGTCTTAGTTGACGATCCGGGCGTATTTGCCGATTTCCATGGGCTGCATATGCGTATCAAATTCTACAACACTACATGTGGAATATGAAGACGGGGCAAATATCACTTCTACGGATCATCATGGGCATTATATATTTGGTCACTAGAGATCATCCGGATCTTGGCACGACGGTTGCAAAGTATGTCCGGAGGATGTATCTAGATGCATGAGGTGGAAGTTCACGAAGATGATTGGCGTGGATACCGTACCGCTTCGATCGTGAGGGCAACCGTTGTTGGGGTTAGTCCCGGACGACTATGAGATGAGCATCAGTATTATCGTCATCTCTATATCCGGGTGCGGGAGTGAACTACGGAGACCCGTTCCCATCTGCAGGCGCTGGGAACAACCCCGCCCGCACTAGACGACCCTCGTTCTAGGCGGGGCCTTCACCGATGTGGGGTTAGTCGGCGACGCAGACGCAGATGCGGGCACGCTTCGCTGTTGTTGAAGAGATTGATGAGGAGCGAGGATGAGCACGAGGAGCATGAGGAGCTACGACATCGATGCGTGGGGATAGGCGTGCGTCGGACGAGGACGCCGATCGATATAGGGGCCGCAATCGATACGAAGCGTGCGAGACAGCTACGTTCCTCTTCATCTAGCGGCGGTGAGCACCACGACGTCGAGTCGGAGGATCGTCGTTGGATCACGAACACGATCAATGATGTGGTTAGAGAGAATATTCGAGGACTCGAGACGTGGTTTGAGTCTATGATAGAAAGGGTGTCGATGTAGATGTTCGCATAGATCGAGGCATATCGCCGTCCGTCGTGGAACTACCCCACCGGCGATGCGGAGTGACGATCGGGACGGGGCCTTCTACTGTACTCCTACATCGGATGTACCCAGAGACTCCTCTAGCAGATCCGCGTCTCCATACACCCGCCCAGTATACACCCATCGTCGGTCCTCACAGAGTATGGATCTACCTCTGATTCATTAGCCCATCACACGCGAGGATCCACTCGTCATTCCATGCCGAGATGCCGAGACCATTGGTAAATTATCTTATTTTATATTATTGCATCATATTTGATATGTTTACTTTTTCTAACTCGTTGCTTTAACAAAATTAGCCAACTCGTAGAAGCGAACGAGTAAGGTTATTGCGCGCATGCACCGAGGTCACCGTATGTGAATAGCCCGTTCCCGTCCATTATCCGAAGATGTATTGATGAACTACCGGCGTTTCTTGATGATGAGAAATGACACGGTGGTGGTTGTTGAGTCTTGACCGTCGACTCCAAGTTCGATGGTTCGTGTGTATCAAACGCCTGAGAGGCCTTTTGATGTTCGGTAAAGTACGTTTTATACAATATGCTTTATTTTTTGAAGTACATCTACTTATATTGATATGTATCCTAAAATAATTTTGCGGATGGTCGAATTATACATGATGTATTTGAGGGCGAGACTCGATACCGGATCGACTTATTAGATGGGTGGATTCTCATAACACAATCATCCTTGATACTAATTTTATCGTAAGTATTGTGTCTTTAATACAATCAATATATGTTATATATGTGTAGTATCGCATCGATATGTTTTCAATGTTGAATAGATGTTTACGCAAAATTCATGGTCCGAGGTATACGCAACGCTTTAGTCCTACATTCAAGGCGTCGTGAAGCACCATTGATCATTACCCCGAGAACGTTGTTCGTATGGCGCCACCACCGTAGCATTGGATTGAGTTGTCCTCGGCTTTGCGGCCATACATCATGGTTAGATGCCACACGGTAACCTTATTTAATACAATACGTGGAAAAAATTGAAATGTTGTTATGTTTATTTTCTAAATATTTATTTTATAGATCATCATCCCATGCGTCGATGACGACGCGTTTCGTGATATGTCGCGTGGATATGTACTCGGGTCATTGCGTCTTTGTTTGACTCGCGTATTTGGCGGATGGACGGGATCAGTGGATGCGAGGATGATGGACTTCGTGTGCCTCAATAGATTATTGCGGCGGTTCGATATTCACTAGATGGTTCGAGAATAACTCCCACCGAATACCACCATGGAACAATGAAGCGATTATTACACGAGCCGATCCTTCGGGTATTTGACGGGAAGGCGATTTCAATGATGGGCCATTTGCATGCATGATATGTAGAACGTCTTATTTACGGTTCACCGAGTATCGAGCATATGTCTAGTGTTGCGGTTGTAGCATATAGACATCAAATAGGTGGAAATATATTTCGATTATGTGAGCGAATCCGAGAGGAAGAGGAAGAGGAAGAGGAAGAGCATCTACTAGTGAGCGAGTAGCATAGAGATTTTTCATCTCATGTAATATAGATTTAGATTGTGGTTCAACATGTATTTAGATTTATTAATTTCAATCTTAATTATTTAGACTCTTCAATCTTAATATATATTTCAATTCAATTTTTTATAAATTTAGATTTTTATTTTCAAATAATTTAAATTTCCTAAATTTAAAAATAAATTTAATTGAATTTTATAAAATCGATTTTCCTAGCGGTTTGAAATAAAATCAATCGATTCTTCATAAAACCAATCGGTTTATGAAAAACCGATCGGTTTTATTAAAAACCGATCGATCGGTTTGATGAAGAATCGGAAAAATAAGTTTTATGATTTTCAAATTGAATTTATTTTTTATTTTCAAATGGGTCGAGCTTGATTTACGAATTTTGAAATTGGAAAAAAGAATGTCGAGCTTCAGTTTACGAATTTTGAAATTGGAAAAAAGAATGTCGAGCTTCAGATTTACCGAATTTTGAAATTGGAAAAAAAGAATGAATGGGGAGAAGAGGGGTATTCTTGGGTTTGAGAATTTCAAAAATGACACTGTTCAATTTTTTTTTTATTAACTAGGGTCATGCGCCCGTCCTAGCAAATGACTGAAACAGTGGTTTTGGGCGGGCACACATATAACTCGGGCCCTTAAGTTAATCAGAAAACTACCAAACGACTAGACAAACCCAGCTAATTTAGTATTACTTTGCATAACTAGCGTACCAAACACGCCCTTAACAATTAAAGCAAGCATCATTTTATTAGTATACTTTTAGGTATATCAACCATTTATAATCACTTAATTAAGCTTCATTCTCCTTACTTACATAATATGTTTCACTAACATATACATAAATTATAATTTCCTTTAATTTCTTCCCAACTTCTTACTTTAGTATCATATGTGAGCTTAATCATCAATATTAACATCATATATTAACTTTAATATATATATATATATATATATATATATATATATATATATATATATAGAAATTAAGCACCGAACTAAAAATTTTCAATTTCAACATATGAATTTAGAAAATTCTAGTAAATTCATAGAATGCTTAAATTATCATATTAAACTCATATATCAAGTTAAGTGAATCAATATCTCATTCAATTAATGGGATGGTAAATAAGGACATGATTGTCGCGTGTGATCTGCGGATCCACACAAACCACACCTCCTACGTGCACGACTTGTCTCGCTTGACCCCATCTCCTCCACCAAATCTTGATGGGGCGTTCGGTTGGATGACGATGGCGCCTAACTTTGGACGACCGCAGCCGGACCACGGCGGTGGCAATACTTCAACAGGTCGACATCGGTGAGAAGCATCCAACCGGATTGGGCGGAACATGATTTACTCTGTATGAGTAGCTCAGATTAGCTTCTCGGCGTGGTAGTATTCTCCACATAGTCGGAAATTTGGTCATCTTTATGCTGCATAAATTAAAATTCGATATCAAAACAATGATAAAGTTGTTAGTTATAAATTGGAATACCATACTAAAAATTATATTTAGTATGTAGCTCCATACCGTATAGTCTGAATGCATGAAAACACGGGATCGATCCATGTCCCACTCCAAGCACGAGCACGATTCCGTCCCGAGATTGACATTGAAGGTTTGGTTTACATCCTTGACTTTGAATGTGTCGTTACTTTTGGGCACTATAGTATACCGCGTGATCTCTCACTCACCAGTATCTTGCGAAACGACTTGGGGGTTAGGTCGGTGGGGTATGCTCTTCCGCTTCAAGTCTTTGATCGAACCATTTTCTATGATATGACGAATCGCTCAACCATAGAGCAAATGGGCAATCGTCTTGCCCACAACAACCGAGCATTGAAGGACTCGGCAATGTTGGAAGTCAGGTATAGCGCCTGCGGCACTTTGATCTCGCCCACTTCTCAACTCCTACCTCTGTCGACTTGCCATATGCACCGCCATGGGTCTATCTTTAGCACGAGGACTTTAACATGTTCATTGCTTTGTCAAACTCCGCCTCCCGATGTCATAAGCCGCCTACAGTGCAATGCCACCGACGGTTTCCCAAAAGGCGTGATTTTTTCAACGGATGGTAGTAGCATAAGCCGTGGGCGTTCTCAGGAAAGACATTTTTCACAAGATTGGATATCTTGGCGTGCGCGTCGGACACAATCAACGTCTCGAATTCGATCGGTAAGCGGTCTTCACGTGTTCGAAACCAGTCCATGATAAATCATTCTCGATCGGACCAATTCCATAAGCCATGGAAAAACTTGCTCGTTGCCGTCGCTTCGTAACAACAACAAACAATATACTCTTATTGCGGCCCTTCAAGTGCGTGCCATCCACAACAATAACGGCCTCATGCACAACGTGTAACCGAGTCGGTGGAACCGAAGCTACAAAAGATGGCGGCGACCATCGGTCCAATATCCAAGTCAATCAACGAACCAGATTAGTTGTCCGCAACATGTGAAGATAACCCGTAGCATCGATAGGATTGTTCATACCCACCATATATCATCTCGATTGCCTATTACGAGCTCACCGCGACAAGATATGATGCTCGCGCCGCCATACTCGTTGTAACTCGGCCATAATCGATCTCGGCTTAATGACTTCACCGTCCTCGCGTATTTTTCGCTATGTATGTTGCAATCACACGGGCTTTGACCTTGCGCGTTTGGTATTCACGAGATCATTGATAAGCGCGCATTTTACACGTATTTAGTTGATATTTGAAGATGAGTTTAGCTCGTTTAATGTGCGTTTATGTATCGATTCTTAATGTTTCATCTATTTCTAGAAGATCTCGCTCTTGGGTGTTCCTTCGACGCGTTTTGTAGGTTTATATATTGATAATCGAAGCAAGGAACGAAGCACGAGCAAAATTGACATTCTCGCCCGGTTCTAGCGACGATCTAGCGGTCATTGCGCGACCATAAGCAAGCCGTGAGCACCCGGAAGAGCGCGCGTCGACCTCGTGCCGCGAGCGAAGCTTCGCGTCGAGAATTCACCGGACGATTTCGCGACCGATTCATAACGGCTAGCGACCGCTAGTGGGGTCGCGGTACAAAGCGAGCGCAGAGGCGACCGCGGCGAGAAGGCACATGAGACTTACCTCGCGACCACGCTAGCGATCGCGAAGGGTGGTCGCGACGCAGCGGCGAAGGAAAATTAGGGTTTGGGGTGTGCCTATATATGGCAACACCCCACTAGAGACCCCAAGACCCCAACACGCCTGCACCTATTTTCATTCAGTTTTCCTCGGTTTTGTCTTTCTTCGCTTGCGTTTAGTTATAGCTTTAATTCTTGCATTGTTCTAGTTTAGTTTTCAATTCGTTATCGATCGGAACGTTTCGTCCGATCGCTTTCGATGTTTTCCGTTCGTTCGCTTGGAATTGGATTGAAGACCAACCTTTGTTCATCCGACGCTTCCTACGGGTTTTATATATTTAATTTCTGTCTTTATGGTTAAATCGTATTTCATTCCGTTTATTATGTCTGGCTAGTTTTCTATTCTAATCCTAGGGTTTGCATGATCCGATCCTATATGTTGTGAGTTCTGCTATCGTTATTTACCTTCCAGGCATTGATTCATGATTCGATTGTGCTTATTTATATGTGTTGATTTCTGATCAATCTTGATGCATATCTAGTTGTCGGTTAATAGCGTAATCGTATTAATTGTCGATCGTTATCGAATGCATGATACGAATGAGCCTTGAGTCAATGGCGAGATAGGACATTCGTAGGAAGCATATTCTTAGTGATCCTTTTGGGTTGTTTATTTTCCTCTAGACGTAATCGTAATAGGAAAATTAGTAATCAATCGCCGCAATTGTCGTGAATCAAGTTGTTGGTTATATATGTGATCTTCTGTCTTATGCGGATTAAAACGGTTAGTAATAAGCGGGATAAACATCGTTGTGGATAGGATTGGTGCATCCCTAGGGTTAGTCTTTCTTCATAGTTATCTATCGTGTTTTATTGCGTTATTTATATTTCATTTGGTTACCTTTGCTTTGGATTAATTTCAAGCCCTAAAACCTCTCACCCTTTATCGTGCTTGAATAATATTGAATTATCGTCGAGCTAGCTTCTATGTTTTCGTGATACAATCTCGTGGATACGATGCTTGCTTACCTATACTTACACCTTTTGCGTGTGAAAAGGGCGATCAATCATCTACACAGGTGTACGGCATCAAACTTGCGCTGACAAAAAAAACCACCTGTTGCGATGCGCAATAGAAAGCGGACACCGATCACGATATCGCATTTGAGCGTAATCCGGTGCGGTCCGATCGCGGAATAACAAATTACGCTCTTTGTTCCATGTGCCACAAACCGATCGATATCTTAAGGTCCACCTTGTTGTCGAAGATGGAACCTTCGCTCATTTCGTCGGGTTCGAATAGAGTCGAGAGGACTAGCAAAAGATTATTCAAGCCTCACGAGGAATAACAGAGCTAGCCAATTGCTCATCTCTTCCATTTGTTCTACCGAGTCCCCGGTTTACCATGCGTGTTGCTCGCATAATCATCCCAAGTAATTTTTCTATTCCACCCTCTCGACGTATCCACGCATCAAATTCTACAAACGTGCGAGAGATCACATTTGCAGCCGCACGCTCCTCCTCCTCCTCTTCCTCTTCTTCATCGACGATGTTTGTTCTTCACCGCCGACGACGTATTCGTCATCATCACTGTCGTCAACGATCGCGTCAGCCACTTCGGCCACATGTTGCGGCACTTCTTGAGGTGTATTTTGCTCAAACCAATTATATGCTCCAAATTGTTGTGTGAATGACTCATCCGACGAGATGAGTATTGTGAGCGTAGTCATCTGTTGTATCACGTGGTTACTCGAATTGTGGCATATATGCTTGAGTTCGGTTGGAAGGCGGCGCTCCGTATGTCACATACACCTCGGTTGGGCATAAATCTCGCACAATCGAGCTAGCCGATCATCGGTAGTCAAAGTGATTTGATAAGTCTACCACCGAGATCTCGATATATAATGTATTTGGTAGTCAAAAGAATTTGCTCCCGAAGGGAATTAATGCTTTCTTAACTCCCAAATAAGTGCATTATCGATCCGAACATGGGTATATGATGATGCACCGCAGTGATAGTTCAAACAATCATCCCAACATCCTCCATATCTAATGATAATATTCATCCACCCCGACATCTAATTAAATCATACAAATGCACAATAATTAATTAAAATTCATTAATTATAAAACAAACATCTAAAATAAATAATACAAATTAAATATAAAAACAGTAACATTGATCACGAATGTTTAATAATAAGAACAATAAATTATAAACTAAACTAAACTAAATGAAAATTTCAAAATAAATCGTGATTCACCTAAACTAAATCAAATAATAATTCACATAAAATAAATAAATAATACAAATCAAATAATAATTCACATAAACTAAATAAATAATACAAATGCACAATAATGGACGTGTATAAATCTCTAAACTAAATAATAATTAAATATTATAATTCATCGGGACGGACATAAACCATAATTCACCTAAACTAAATTAAATAATAATTCACCTAAATTAAACTAAATGTTATAAATTAAACTAAACTAAACTACGAGACCAACCCCACTAAACTAAACTAAATGAAAAATTCACCCCGCGGCCAACCCCTATCCCACGGCTAAATGAAAAATTCAAGTGTATTGTACTAAACTAAACTAAACTAAATTAAACTGCAAAACTATAATTTAATTCAACTACAAAATAATAAAAATTTAATTTATCTTGACTACTCCCATGTGAACCCCACCCCATGCAAACCCCACCCCCCACAACCAACCCCACCCCAACCAAATAAAATTTAATTTATCTTGAGACTCTCCCATGGCTAACCCCACCCATGAACCCCCCACAACCAACCCCACCCCAACCAACCCCACCCCACTACTAACCCCACCCCTGTGGCCAACCCCACCCCAAATGCCAACCCCACCCTCACCCCGGCCAACCCCACCCCAACCCCACCCCCTCAGCCCAACCCACCCCCACGGCCCCACCAAATGACAACCCCACACCAACGGCTAAACTAAAAATTCAACTACACTAAATTAAACTAAACTAAACTAAAATTAAACTAAACTAAACTATTTAATTCATCTAAAAATTCATAATACAATTAAAATAAACTAAACTATTTAATTCATCTAAAAATTCATAATACAGCACGGTTAATTAATTATTCATACAAATGCACAATGGTTATACGATGCCCTAAATAATTATTAATTGAAATTAATTAAAAATTCACCAAAATTCATCTAACAATAATTAAGGAATCATATATATAACAAATACATCAAAATATTGAAATTACCTTTTATAATCCATTGAGGGAGAGCGAGAGCGAGAGCGAGAGAAAGAATTCTTATAATCCACTGAGGGAGAGCGAGAGCGAGAGAAAGAATTCAGTGAACGAGAGCGAGAGAAAGAATTCAGTGAACGAAAAGAATGAGAAAAGAATGAAATATATAGGTAGAATGGTGAATTAAATTCAACGTAAATATTTGTTGGCATAGTTGTTGGGGAAGTGATGATCGAAATAAATTCAGTGATGAAAAAGTTGTTGATTGAAGTAAATTTACTGAAAAAGTTGTTGATCATTGTATTTAATTTACAAAAAGCGGACTGGTTGGTTTATATCGTTTATTTAATTTTCATCTCTATCATATAATTAATAATTAATAATCAAATTCAATTTATAATTAATTTATAATTAATTAATAAATTCAGTATAATTAATAATTAATAATTAATGATATAGATTTAAATTTATAAATAATTAATAAAATTAGCGCAAACCACCCATTGAACCCACCTCACGGCCAACCCCTGCGCGACCACCAACCCCATAAGCCAACCCCCGGCAAGAACCCCTACGGCCAACCCCATCCTCACGGCCAACCCCCATGGCCAACCCACCCCATCCTCACGGCCAACCCCCAGGCCAACCCACCCCACCCCAACCCAACCCACACCCCCACCCCTAGGCCAACCACCACCCCACCACGGCCAACCCCACCCCACCTACCAACCCCACCCCACGGCCAACCCACCCCACCGCCAACCCCATCCCCACTGCCAACCCACCCCACCACGGCCAACCCCATCCCCACTACCAACCCACCCCACCACGGCCAACCCCACCCCACCGGCCAACCCCACCCCACTGGCCAACCCACCCCACCGCCAACCCCATCCCCACGGCCAACCCACCCCACCCCGCCAACCCCACCCACCCCGCTGCCAACACCACATAATTTAATTTAATTTGTACCCAATTATAACTTTAGTTTAATTTAATTTGTAAATTAAATTAAATTAAATTAACGGTTTTGATTTGTGATTTGATTGATATTTGAAATGATTGTGTTTCACTGCAAATCCGTTGAAAAATATATTTAAAAAATGAAATGGGTATACACGGCCTTCTTTTTTTGAAATTGGATATATATTGATTCAATTTTTTTTAAAAAGTGCATTTACATATATTTCCACTAAAAAATATATACAAACACTGAAACACCGAAAAACCTTTCGTGCCCTCACATAATCCGGATCGGAAAATATCAAATAAAACCCTAAACTATACAAGTTTTATCAAAAATGTCCTGAACTTTCAAAAATATCTATTAAAACCCCAAACTATCATATTTGTATCAAAAATACCCCGTCTTTATTTTCCGACACCGGAAATCCCGACGTGGCATCCGGCGAGCCACTGTGTAATTTTTTTTTTTTTTTTAAATGACATGGCTACACACGTTTGATTTGCTTCCTAAACATAACAAAACAAAATTCCACAATGGATTTGTCAAAATTGACTGAAGACTTTAACACATTTCCAAACAAATAAACAAGAACTCTAGAATTTGAAGAACCCTAGTTTTCTACAGACAAAGGGTAAAATAATTGTGGTGAAATGTCAGTTGATTCAAGTTGCGAAGAGGCATCAATGTACTCAAGGGTGAGACCATCTTGTAGACATGGGCCTTGTTACCTCGGTACGTCATATACCAACGCCAACCCAGGAAGGAGGTTTTGGGGATGTCCACGTTGGAAACAGTTTTGAGAAGTTCAATTTTGTTGAGTTTCGTACTTTCTTAGAATCAAAGTTCAATTTTTGTTCTTTGTTAGCTCGGTTTGACAAGTTCTATTTTCAACTTGTGTTTATGTTTTTTTGCAATTTTTGTTGTTGTTTGTCTGCCTCATGCCTTGTCATTGCTTCCATCCAAGGCTTCTTCTATTCATTTTTAATGCTTCTTGAGAGAGAGAGAGAGAGTAGATTCAATTTGCCTTATTCTCGCCAAACAACCCTTAAAGTAACTACGCCTCTCATAAATGTGGTCACAAATTTGATTTTGGTTGTGAATGTGATTTGATTTATTGCTTCTAATTGATATGATATTTTGGCGTTTCTTACGTTTTGGGTTTTGTTTTGTTTTTGGATAAAATTGTTAAATTATAGGAAGATGGTTGTAATATATTTTTCTGGTTTGACGAACCGTTTGATGGAAGAGTGAGAGATGCATTGTTATCATTAATCCGAAAGAAGAATCGTCTGGAATCTGAAAAAGAAACATTAGCAAAGGAGGTCATGATCTTGAAGATGGAGCTACAAAACATGAAATATAAGCGGATGATGATGATGGTCGTGTTTCTTGCAATTTCTGGAGTGTTAGTATGTATGAAGAATATAGTTTAGGGCACACATGCAGTGTCATCCTATTTAATTTCTGGAGTGTTAGTATGTATGGAGAAATTAATATGTACTAATATGGATGTTAAAGAAATCTCAAATTTTGAGGCGAAGGTATGCATCTCTGTTTTTATTATTGGGTTTGCAATTGTTTTTTTTTCCTGATTACTTGAGGCAAATGTATGCACACATACTAGTGTTTAATGGAGTAAGAGTACGACATCTCGCACAAGAAAGAGAATTTTAACTCAAAGATGAATCCTATGTTTACGAAGAAAATAACATGAATTGACTGTAAGAGTATACAAGATATACAAACACCAAAATCCACTAGGAATGTACGAGAGCCTACCGGATAAACAAGAATAACCGTAACTATGTGGAGAAACATTTTGATCGATGTTGTTCCTTAGCCCTTTTCCTGTCATAAATAGACCCGGATGAAAGCGACAAGCTTCTTCTTAGACAGGTGTGCTACCAAATACCATTTTTCTGAGGCATGCTTATTTTGTGATGACTTCGTAAACATTTTATGTGTTACCGCACCTCAAAAATTAGAGCTCGAAATAGAAATTTAATCATCTTCCATGACAAAGCCTTTGAACTAGAGAATAATAGAAAACAAAGTACCAGATTTTTACCGCAGATAGCCGGAAAATACTAGGATCAAAGTTATCGATGATCGTAATAGTTCCCATATTCGAATACTTGAGCTCTAAGCTCCATCATACTATCCTGTTCAAGACCTTTCATTACAAATGAACTAGAAGTTCCATTGGCATTAAAATAAGAGTCTTTATGAGATCGGGAACTAATTTGTATGATTCAATCATGAGCCCACAACAATGCCTTCATTACTTGGATTGCTTCTTTAATTACTAAAACCTAAGTACTTCACCATCTGGACCCAATAGTAATTGAAGGACAGGTTGTAAAGCATCTTTGGCATTGAAATCTCTATCTTTTCTTCCCGAACAAGCAAGTTTTCAAGTCGCTCCACTGTGGTAAACAATTTGCCCAAGCTTCTAAATTAATGAAATCTCGAGAAGTGTAACTCATCATGCAAAACTAAGAAAATGATTTAGTAAACTACATGCATGAATCTCCCATCCTTGAAAAGCAGCTCAATAAGAGGTATAGTTATTTTTATCGGGGAAGAATAAATTTGTTATGAAGATTGATGAAACAACTGTAATTTTGTGTAGGAGGATATATTGCAATTTCAGACTTTATGAAATCAACCGAAGGCATACCCAAGCTACAAGGCTCACTTAAGTACAAAATATATGTGGTCCACCGTCCACAAGACATTCCACTCCAAAACTCTAGAATATTTAACTTTTTTATGCGATGATTTCGTGCCATGGGCCTAACTTCGATATTATATTACCATTGAATCCTATTAAAATGCAAGGATTAACTTCAGAGAAATTCTTGGGGTTGATCATATTTTTCTCTACCTAAAGGGCACATAGATGAACTCCGAGAAATTATAGGGTCTTTCATATTCAAGAGATCCTACAAAGGGTGAAGACGATCATACAACCTCATGGGACATGATATAGTTGAAGACGATCATACAACACATGGGACATGCATATAATGACACCGACACCCAAAACTAGAGGAAACACTTAAGAGTTACAACAAAATTATGAAAATAAAAAGAAAGACGTGTATATATTAGTAGTTCAAAGGAAAGTTTTCATATTGTTAGCACGAAGACACTTAGACTTGATGTAGCCTTCTTCTTTTTCTGCTTTGAATGAACCTAGAGAAACAAGAACATCTTTTTCAAACAAGAGATTTTTGTCAAAACAAATAATGTTTGAATAGAACATGCAAGAAAACCAAGTATCTTCCATGATTTGGAAGAGATCTTCTACAGAGACCTAGAACTGGATTCGAATGCTAAAGCCACACCACAAGTTAAAGACTTCTCCAGAAAGCTACACTTCAATTGATCACGTAAAGGACTTGCATTACTCATGGCATAAACCTATAAACAAAGAAAAATATTGGGCGGGCCTATTTCAAGCATTAATCAATTGTCTGGTTGAAATCAAAAGTGATCAATGACAAAATACATGTCAAATTCCCAAAAGTGCAGTGACAAAATACATATCTAATTCCCAAAAGTGATCAGTGACAAAATACATGTCTAGTTCTCAAAAGTGATCAGTGACAAAATACATGTCAAATTCCCAAAAGTGATCAGTGACAAAATACATGTCAAATTCCCAAAAGTGTCATAACAAAAATTGCTAAGCATAGACAACTACATCAAGGAGGTGTCGAGCCATCAATAACTTCATGAAGCTTTGATCGAACGCATTTGATGCATAACTTGCACTCTTCTTCCACTTGAAGGTCATTAAGTTTTGAAAAGATTTTAGTAGGAATGATATATTAAAATAAAAGATTTTATACAAGATTAGTGCAAAAAAAACATACCATAAAGTATACATTTCCAGAATTAGTGTGCAACACACCTAGGCCTCGGGTTGAAGTGCTTCCCCTTAGTCCCCCTCAGCCGGTCTTGTTGGTTGATCAACTTGTTGTTCAGGATTGCTTGAGGTTGCAACATTCTTCCTCGATCTTCCTCTTGGTCTCTTCGGCTCAAATGTCTAACAACAAATAAACATTAGTATGAACTTAATTATTTATAAAAATACATTGAAATGTAATTACAATACCTTTTGAACAGTGCTTGCTTTACACGTTCTGACATTATGGTCAAAGCCACCACATTTGCTACATGTCATTTTACCTTCCTTCCTAGACAACTCGACATCTACGAATTTTTGGTTCATCTTGTCCTCGTTTTCTTACCTTCTTGGGCCTGCCAGGCTGTTTTTGATACAGTGGTGGAAGCACAGGTGGTTCATTCACTTGAGGCCAATCTTTTTCTCCTTGTATTGGTTGCAAACCAAACTTATAACATGATTGCCAATTAGAATTGTGATAAAACACATCAACAAATTTGGCATAGCTCTCCCTACAATGGATAATGCATGCCAAAGCATGACAACAAGGCAACCCCGTAAGCTCCCAATACCGACAACTACAATCCTTATCAATTAGGTCAACTATATGCATCTCATTAGATTTTTGTACCTCATACTTCCCGCCAACAGTTGGTACAACGTCACATTCTCTGCTTTCATCCACACCATTCTCTAATTTGAACCTAATGCTGGAACACAACACATCTTGTCGACTTTCAGAATATTTATGCAAATTATATAACCTTCTCATCATTTGCAACCTTATCCCATCAAGCATGTCAATTAAAGGACTATCCCTGAACTTAAGAATGAAGTTGTTGAAAGATTCACAAATATTGTTATCCACCGTATCCAACTTGTTGTGAGAGTTGATTAAAGACTTACAAAAACTCTTAGGATTCTGACCCAAAAAGTCATCAACTGCATTGTTCGATTGTGCCCGTAGTTCAGCCAAGTAGGTATTAAAATTAGACTGGCAGGTGCTTTTCACTGCACTCCAAAACAGTGTTTGGAACCTATTCCCAGGATATTTCTTCTTCCAATTAGCATAGATATGTCGAGCACAATGCCTGTGCTTTCAAGATTTACGCCAATGCATGGACTGCATTAATCAATCCCTGTATGTCAAAGAAATGAGATTGTTTGGTAAGTATATAAACATGTTAATGAAAAATATTTTAAAAATGAAAGATTGAGAATTATTACCTTCTGTTTGTCACTCATAAAAGTCCATCCAAATCCATCAATAATCCCAAAGTCCTCAAATAGCTTTTCCATAAACCACTTCCATGTCTCTTCATTTTCTTTCTCCACCACTGCCCAAGCCAATGGGTACATCTTTTCATTACAATCCTTTGATATTGCAGCAAGTAATGCTCCTCCAATTGTAGTCTTCAAAAAGCAAGCATCAAAGGATATAAACTTTCTGCATCCAATGAAAAATCCTTTACGAAGTCTTGAAACCCAGTATACACTGAAAACAGTTTTTCTGCATTGTTCAAGTATGTTTTCAGCAGAAAGTGCCTTCTTTGTCTTTTTGCAACTCGCAAGATATGATCTAATCTTCGATAATGAGTTTCTAAGGTTCCTTGTAAAATTTCCATAGCTTTTTTCTTTGCCCTATAACACTTCAAGAGCGGGGTTGGTGCTCGGTATTTCTTTCTCAATTCCTGTTGTATTTCTAGGGCCTTAAGCAAAGGATTACTCTTTAGCCGCTCTAAAAAACAATCTGCTATCCATCTTGAAGTAACCTGTCTATTTTGAAGAGGCCTCACACAATCATGACGACCAACATATGTCTTGATAACACATGTTGGTTCATGAGTTAATCTGCTCGCATACAACTTCCATGAACAACCTAATTCACATTTTGCTTGTATTCTTTGAGCTTCAGATTTTACCCATTTGATGTTGTGTCCATTAACAATTGCCCACAACTTCAATGCGGCCTTGCATTCTGCAACATCATTAAATCGCATACCAACTTGTAGTTTCAACTTCTTATGATCACACCTTGTTGTATTGCGCTTTTTCTCCATTCTTGCTACCATTTTGGCATCTTCATCTTCATAAATGGAATCATCGATTTTTCATATTCAGATACATCCTCATCCACATCCGAACCTCATAAACCGAAAGTTCAATCATTAGGTTCCAAACCCTCCCTACCATCAGGTTCTTCAATATTCAATACCTCCATAACATCAGGTCCCAAACCCTGCCCCATTACGACATCAGAATCCATATGCTTCATATAATCAACATCCAAATCCTTAAATCCATCATTAGGATCCAAAGCCTCCTCGTCATCAATATCATCCAAACTACCACACTCAACATAAACATCCAAACACTCCTTTTCGATATCAATGCAAGTACATATTTTGGTGCGATATTCAGTGTCATCTTTAAAGAACATAAAGTTGTCAGTGCTCTTAACCCTAAAAGCAAATTTCTGAAGATCATGACACCTCGGTTCAACATACGATTCAACTAATTCGTGAAAGGTCCATGAATACCAATCCCATTTTCTAGAACATCAACCTCACCACCTATGTATCCTGATCCTCCTCAAATTTTCCACCAAAGTGTATGCGGATGGTGATTAAGAAAGGGAAACTCATGCTTCCTGTGATGCCAAACAAGAAAAAAAACCCTTAATTAAATATTAATTAACCACTAATAATACTATTATTTAATACCTCTAATGAAACTATTTTTTATTCTTATGAAAACGACAAAAGCTCCATTTAATGTTATGTGTTGCCAAAACTAAAAAACTAAAAGCTTTTGAATCTTTAAAACTGATAACCATTATTTATGTTATGTGTTGCCAAAAGAAACGACAAACACTACCCTACAAAGCATACCAATAAACCTATCACTACATGGCATATATTAATGGGACCAGAGCATCAAATTTTCAGAAATTTCAGAAACAATAACAGGAAAAGAACAACCTTTTGAAGCTATTCTATTTTATTCACGCCACTTTCTTCACGCCACTATCTTCACGCCCACGCTTACTTCAAGATTGAATTTTTAGGGAAAATTTTGATTTAGGGTTCTTTGATTTAGTTCATTCGTGTGTTATTCTGAAGTAGTAATGTTAAAAGTGTTAAATTCTAAAAGTGTTGAATTAAATGTTAAAAGTGTTAAAAGATATTTCTTGGTTATTTGTTTGAAAAAGTGTTAACTAGTCTTCAGTCAATTTTGACAAATCCATTGTGGAATTTTGTTTTGTTATGTTTAGGAAGCAAATCAAACGTGTGTAGCCATGTCATTTAAAAAAAAAAAAAATTACACAGTGGCTCGCCGGATGCCACGTCGGGATTTCCGGTGCCGGAAAATAAAGGCGGGGTATTTTTGATACAAATATGATAGTTTAGGGTTTTAATAGATATTTTTGAAAGTTCAGGATATTTTTGATAAAACATGTATAGTTTAGGGTTTTATTTGATATTTACCCTTTAATTTACCAACTTTTCTCCCTTAGAAGAATTGGAAAAACTTCAATGAAGAAATCAAGCAAAATGAAGAAAACCGAGATGCAATTCGACGTCACCGAGCCGGAGATGGACGCCGCCCTGCAGCTTATCCAACTTAGCGGCGACTCGGTGGAGAGCGGTGGAGAGACCGGTAGGACGGCGGAGCAAAACCCGGAAGAGAGCGTCGGTGATTCAAACGAAATATCGTCCTATGCGAAAGTTGGAGAGCTCGACGCTCTCCCGCGAAAGAGGAAGCGTTCTCGATTGATCGATGATATTTACAGTATTTCGTGCCCCGCTGTCAACAAGCGCGGTAAGAAATCTGCGAAACGATGAAATTGGCTGTTTCAATGTTGTAGATAGAAAGAAGGAAGATAGATACAGACAGAATATGTATGTTTGTTATCTTTTCTTTCATTCATCTGCTTTTTCTTTTTGTTTCCTTTCTCATTTTTTATTTAAGGTTGCTTTATGTCTGCTGGGGTGTAACTTGTAACAGTAGTTATGTCTGTAGCTTATAGGTGATTGCAAAGATGTTGACACGCATGAGTATGTAGTAGGTATGTATATATATACGCATAAACTGTATCGACAGGTCTGTTTTGGGAGTCTGATTTGTAGCTTAATGAAATTCTTTTTCTGTCTTTTGATCTATTGGAGCTTGATTTTATTGGCCTGTGTTGGTTTGTTAATTGGTATTTAAAGTTATTTTTATTTTTATTCTTGTTGGACTAGCTTCTTGTTTCGTACAAGTTTATTGAATTTGAGACGTGCCGTTCAGTATGATATATTTATGCAATTTGTGTATAGCAAAATATTTACTAGCTATAAAAAAGGATTAATTGGGTATAAATTCAAGCGCTATTAATGAATTTAGACCCCCCTCCCTCCCCCAAATTGTGGTGTAACATAAATGGATTTTAGTCCAAAATTTGCCCCGAATTCCAATTTGGCTCAAATTCAATTCATGTGACCAAAATAAATCTAAGGTGACAAACTTATTAATTAAAATAATATTGTTTAAACAGGTACACGTATCAGTTACATAATTGATCTAACTTGATACACATTAGTTATTGGGTAATCGTTACCTAATTCGATTGGATTCAGTTCGGTAAACGGTTGAGTTTTGAATTTTTTTCAGATATCAGGTTATAACAATTTTATATGTATATATACACTTAATTATTAATTTCAGTTATACCAATTATATATATATATATATATATATATATGTGTGTGTGCGCGCGCGCGCACGCTTAATTATTAATTTCATGAAGTTAGAGAGAGAGAAGACGATATGATCTGTGTCACCGGTCTTTCCCATTACTCTGTCGCCCGCGCCCTATGCCTTCCTCAATCCCATGACATCCTATCTGGATCCAGATCTGTAGAGAGAGGAATCCGGATCTACATCAGAAGAGGTGTGTGTGTTGTGTAAAGGTGGAGGATGACAGATCTGCATTGAGGGCGGGCCATTAAAAGGGGGCGGAGATGGAAGACATATATGGGGGCGATGCGAACTGGATCTGAATCCCCCTAGAGAGAGAAGAAAGATAGAGATGGGGTTAAGGTGTGGGATAGGGGTTGCCCTACATTCACGATTCACGTCATTTTTTCTTTTTTTCTTTCTTTTTATTTATTTCGATGAGTTGGTTATCTGATTATCCGAGCCGATTAATTCAGTAGCTAAATGGCTGATCGAATTCGGGTTTGTGTAGCAAATTTTAAAGTTTTTGATTTCGATTTTGGTCAACCGAAACCAAATTGATGAGTAGCCCTAGTTTTGATTTATAAAAATTTGAAAATTTTTAAACTTCTTTTCCATCTAAGCTTTCTCCCTTGATCGTTTATAATTACACCCTAATCAATGAATTAGGATAATTTGTAGCGAGTTCCATACTAGGTGTTTTTTTTTACCAAAACTTCTCCTTATTGTATATATATTTAAGACTTTAACACTCCTATGGATGTTTTTCTTTATCAAGGAAGACTTTTTAGCTACGTTTGGTATTACTAGGTCAATATTATCTTCTAAGTGCCAATAAGGGTTTTAATCATGGTCAATCATATATAATATCTCGGGGCGAAATGTGAATATATATTATATCCTATGCGTTCACAGACATATGCAAAATCACTCTAGGCTAACAATATAGTCGAAAAACTAAATTTTGTCGATAGAACTCATGCAAAGAACTCCTACACGCTAAATCATCGCAAGTGTTGTTTGTGCATGCACGGATGTAGGAAAGAATGATAATCATTAAAATATCAACGTAGCGATCGATGAGTCTGTAAATTTTATACATGCTAATTAATTAATTAACAAGAAACCTAATTTACGAGCCGATCTCCGGTGCTGACATTGATACTTTTTTTCAGGAAAATATTTTTCTTCAATATATATTATATTTTATAATTATAGGATATGAAATAAATGATATTTTTCTTTAAAAAAATGATTTTTTTTCTTAAATTTAATTATTTAAATCATACTTCCGTATGTACAGAATTTTTTGTGCTAGATAAAATATAATCATCAATTTATTAAATATTGACACATGTGAGAAGTAGATAGCCGTAAGTGTTCGAACTTTTTTTTAACGCGTGGACTGAAAGGCCGTCTCTTTTAACCATACGAACATTCACAAATTTTTAAGAAAACACAACGGCTATCTGCATTTTATCATAATATTTAGAGGGTGTTTGGCTGAGCTTATAAGCTCTTTAAAACAACTTATAAGCTGTTTAGGAGTTTATAAGCTGTTACAAAGTGTTTGTTAAAATAAGCTCCTAAACAACTTATAAGCTGTGAAAATAAGCTCCAACAGCTTATAAGTTGTCCTAAAAATAAGTTGGTCAATCATAACTTATTTTTTCATAAACTTATAAGCAACCATGAATTTACCAAAATAACCTTATTATAGTTCGTTATTTGTTACACATACATTATCAACTTTATCTATCGTCAATTTTATCTCTCTAACTATGATTTTCTCTCTAACTCACGATTCTTTTCAAGCTTATAAGATCAATTATCCAAACACTTTAACAACTTATAAGACTTGAGACATTACCGCTATAAGTTCTTGAAACATCTTATAAGCTCTTGGAGCTTATAAGCTCTCTAAAATAAACTTAGCCAAACACCCCCTTACTTCACTGTGACATAGCCGTTCCGTTAGTAATACTTTCATAATTATGAAGGATGATTTATTGCAGCAAACGGAACCCTGAAGTTAAGGTTATAAACAAGAAATTTCACCATTAATAACACGTCGGTAATAAGTCGCGATATTCCCCGCTGACCATCCATCGTAAGATGTCGGTATATGATGACGGTTGCCTTCCGTCGGTAAATCCTTCGATAATTTGACATTCTTTTGTAGTGTGTACATAAAAATGAAAGGAAAATTGTAGGATTGATGCAAACATGATATAAAAATTGATAGTAGCATGAAGACTGGAGCGTGAAGGAAGCGCCTGCATGATCACCGTATTTCTGAATATTAATTTCTACGATATATATTCGTAAAATATTAGCTTAATGTTAACTTATTCGTGAAATATTAGCTAATTCGTGAAGTACTCTACGATATGTATTCGAGAAATATTCACCACATATATACTATATATTCACAAAACCAATAAAATAAGAGAAAGCTTGTCAAAATTCTTCCCAAATTAACTAGTAACACACTCACATACACTATTACCAACTCTACTTAATTATATATTTCAAAGTCAGCAAGAAAAAAAAAACAAAAAGAAACGGTATTATCACATAAAGTAAATCTATACAGTGAAATGGATTGAGAAATTTGCAGATTTCAAACCCACTTAAAAAGAAAAAGAAAAAGAAAAAGAAAAAAGAACAAAAATGAAGGTGTATATACTTTCAAAACCTGGCCCTCTTCTTAGAGCCATTCCTGATCAAATTAGGCGTCGCAGTCTTGCCGTAAATATCGACGAGTGATCCAAACCTATGATTGGTTCGTGGCAGAGGCTCATCATCCAACATCTTTTCCTGATTTATGGAGCTGCTGCTCGATATCGACGATGCATCCGCCGCGCTGATTTGCCCATCGTTATCTTTATCAACGGCGAAATCCACCCACAACACGCGAAGATCGTCGTCGGAGCCGCCGCCGAGTTGAATTAGCTGCAAAACCGCGTCCATTTCTAGCTTTGTGAGGCTGCAGAAGGATTCCATCTCAGTTATAGGAGTAGATTGGTTTTCCTTTTTCAATCCTTTTTTATGGTTTTTTTCTCTTTTTGGGGGATTTGTTTCCTTGCGTTAAGTTTTCGTCTTCATAAATGGAAAGCGTGGATGCTTAATAAGCCAGGTATTTATTCCTCTGATTCATTTTAGATGCTATTGGTCTATAATGCCCTCGTAGATTGCTTATTTATTCGGTCAAACAAACTTTTGAAGGGTGAGAGGGTAATTTGCTTTTACTTATATGTGTGTATATATATTATATTTTGCCGAGAAAACACCTGGGGTTTAGCGTAATATCACCGCCTTCGGCCATTAATAATTATTTTGTATACAGTGCAGCCCATTGGAGGAGATGTATGATCCATTAAATCAACCTAATAAATAAAAAACTAATGTAACATATATGATATAACTATAGAATTTCAAAATAAAGTGGAGTTGCGTGGGGGCCATTACAAGTACTCTATTGTCTACTGTTTATTAAAATTTCAAAGTAGGTTTCATTACGGGATCGACACGAATAGTTCAAAATCTAAGATTTCAAAATGTTCCTAGACTTGTAATCCTAATTCATACCTTACTTACACCTAAATAAAATTAAGTCTCAATATATAAAACTAACTTTTAAATAGGAAAAAACTGTTAAATAAATCATTAATTTATGATCTAATTTATAATTTTAACCTCACTTTCAAAAACTGACAATTAAATACCAAAAAAATAATATGATAATATCACTTTGAATCCAAATTATTTTGACACTCTCGATTATACTTTATACTATGAGAACTGTTTTTTTTTCAATCATAAACTATCTATTTTGTATACGTTGTGTCCCCATCCATTTTTCAGTTCCGAAAAGTTGATAAGGCCCGTCGAATTGTCACATTATATTTAGCAATTGGGCAACGTCATTTTGTGTCACGTAAGTTTGTTTAAAAATATTGTTAAATACACTGTGGTAATCCGACGAACCACGTAAAATTTTCGGAGCCAAAAAATAGATGGGGGATAATTGATACAAAATCAATAATTTATGATTCAAAACAAAAAATATTTTCGAAAGTTCATGATACAATTAATAATGCCAAAATAATTTAAAGTTTAAAATAATATTTATCCAAAATAATAAATAGATCCCCAAATTGTATTTTGACGGTTTAATAGAAATCGAACATCATCTTTTGATTGTCATTGATGGACCGAAATCATTTACGGATGGGTTTGTCAAGGAGGTTACTGCTTGCCTCGTTAGCGAGCCTTCAATTGTCACCTCAAATTAAACACGATGGAGCATTTGATTTAGTTGATGAGATAAATAAGATTAATGGAATAGATTAAAATTGGACTATTTGTATTATTTAATTTTGTGTTTGGGTTGATTAATTATGATATAAGATAAATAAAGAATTATGACTAAAATATAGCATAATACCAAAATTATCTTTGTGATATATCAAAAATACAAAATCCGAGAACAAGAGTACCAAAAATAATTTTGATAATGATATTTTTGAAATTGTCTATTATGAATTGAAAGATAATTAAATAATCAATTCAAATTTAAGATGATAATTATCATCTAATTATATAATTAAAATACGGATCAAATTATATATCATGAGTTGAATTCTTCAAATCAAATATATAATTAAATTAAATTATTTTATCAATCAAACGAAACCAAATTTATATATTTTGGCAATATATAGCAAGGAGCCTTATAGATTTTGGCAATCTCACGCACAACTCCATTTCGATCTCATGTAGGGCGTGCTATATTCTAGGAAAATATAAAATACATACGTTAATACCACTATTCGAGAAATATGAAAAATAAAAGGATAAAAATAACGTGCATAAATTGGTTCATGGAATGTTAGCTTCAACCATCACTAGCGAAGTAGCGATGGATAAAAATACCGAAAAATCTGTATACCACATCTATTTGTATAAAATGTCAAAATTTTCGACATATCATAATTTTCAATTTGCTACATAGTATTAAAAGATTTTCAATTTGCTACATAGTATTAAAAGATTTTTGTACGATAAAATATATTGATCTTCTGATGCTGTAATATACCGTTATCACATGACAAATTTATTCAATTCGTTCACAAAATGTATCCCATATTTGATAGACATGTTTTAAGAAAATAATTGGTAAATATTTTTTGAGTGAATAAAATGAAAACTTTAAGGATAAAATATAAGGAGATAAAGTAGAGTGATGTACTAAAATAAAAATGAAATCCTTTTTGTGAACGCCAAAGTAGAAATTGTGGGATAATTTTCGTGGACGGAGTGGGTAGTATACTCCATACGTCCTTGATATATAATCTTAGTTTTTGCCGCCGGTACGAGTTTTAATAAATGCAATGAGTATAAAGTTGGTGGAGAATGAGACCCACATAATAAAGTATGTAATGTGAATGCGAAATATGGATCATGAATGATTTTTTTTTATAAATAAGTGTATTGGGTATGGGTAAAAGTGTGACTTTTGGATGTGGTCCATGTCTATAAAAAGAAAGTAAAAGAATTTTGCGAACTTACCGAAATTAAATTAAATGAACAAGTATGGTGGACGAATGGAGTATATCGCAATATCAGTACATATTGTGATGTCGCTATATAGACAAGAACTCTCATGTACTATTCCTTATGGTACGCACAAGTCAGATCGGATTTAATTAGGATCAAGTCTGACCAGGTACCTAATTATATGTAAGTGATGGTTTTTTTAATATAAGTGACAGTTCTTATGAATAAATGTAACAATTCAAATAAATAAAAGTGACAGCTGTTTTGAATAAAAATTACATTGCTTATAATAAAATGACTGCTTTTATAATTAAAAGTGACAGTTATTCTAAATAAAAATGACAGCTTTTATGAATAAAAATGATCAATATTTTAAAAAATTTAAAAATATTCTTACCGATTACTTAGTATATAAAATGAATACAAGTGACAACTGTTGTAAATAAAAGTGACAGTTTTGATTAAGAAAAGTGACAATAGTTAAAAATTATTATTACAATAAAAGTGACAGTGCTTATAAATAAAAGTAAGTAGGTTGGATCCGGATCGGATTCAACCCGTGCGCCTGTGCCGTGGAACCCATAGGAGTGCTCTCACTAATATATACCAATATTGCGATATATACGACAATATTGTACCATATATATATATATATATATATATATATATATATATATATATATATATGTGAGAATGCTCATAAATATAAGAAATAAGAATATATCGTATTCACACATCTATCACACATCAATGGTTCGGATTAAAGGTAATATATTAAATGATTTTAAATATTTTTAATAAATTCGAATAACGATAAATTAGTTATAAAGAAATATTTTATCTATCATTCCTGATGTAAATCTGGCCACTCCTCCATAATCTTGTCAATTACTGAAAAAAATAGGAATTTTATAAACACGAACTAGCCAGTCTATAACACATATTTAATAAATATATGACATACATTACATATCACGTAGCATGATTTATTGTTGCATTATTTATATTTTATGTAGCACATATATAATAAATATGTGGCACACATGCAATACACTTCACGCAATATAATTTATTGTTTTACGGAAAATGTTACAATTTATTTTACTTGTGCAACAAAAAAATATAATACATCTAAGCTCATGTTGGATATAAATTTTTCACATAAGGTTGGACAAAATTTAATTTATGTAGCACATGTAATTTCAATTGTAGCTCAATTGAATATAAATATATGTATTCTAATGATTTATTATACATCACTTTAATCATTAAATGTAGCATATATATGACAATATTTAATAATATTGTTATATATAGTACATTGTGTACCACATATTTACTAATAATATTGCATAAAACGCAAAATCATATTGCATATAAATTTTAACTGACAAAAAATCAAAATTAACTGGCAATAATTTATGAAATTTTGGTATATGTGCAAAATGAATAAACTAAATATGCACGTATGAATCAGTACATGAATTTTAATACTTGCGTTTTCCATGAAATATGTAGCTTCAATAACAAATTAATTTACAAAGGTTAAGTATTGAATTTGAAATAATCTACATAAAATGATAAGTTAAAAGATAGATTACAAGAAATTCCTAAAAAAATGATATAACGTGTGTTTCCTAAAATTAAGGGAAAAATTGTTTTTAATAAAAAAAAACTACTAATATAACCTTTGCAAAAATCTAGCTAAACTTAAATATACAACATATAGATATATATTGTAGCAAAACATAAATTAATATTGTCCATTGATTTACTAAAATCAATGATTTTGATTTATTCTTAATTTTACAAAAATCATTTCTTCATATATATATATATATATATATATATATATATATGAAGTGGTTTCGATGTATAATTCTTAACATATATAAATGAGAACAAATCATTTCCATTAAATTACACAGTCATCTTTAAATGTGCATCTGAATTAGTTATATATATATTTCTGTATATAATTGTGCATCTGCGTCATAATTTGTATATTGAATCTAAATCGCTCATATTGATTTTTCAAGGGTTGATATTTGTCCTCATATTTACACTATAAGGAGTGTTCACACGATAATCAATTATATATATATATATATATATATATATATATATGTTAATTTAAACTAAAATTTATATATCCCGATAAAGGATAAATATAGTTTGTCTCTAATTTTGAAAAAACTATTCAACTTAAATTTATATAATTAAATGCGTGCAACTTTAACGATATATTGAAATATGTCCTGATAAAGAGATTCCAACGATAGAATTGGGTCAACTCTCTGAATTTTTGCGTGGATTATAGCTAAAATGAAATTGAATTTTATTTTTCCATCTCACCACTAAAAACGTCTTTTGACATATATATGAAAAACTACATTGTTTATATATATACACGCACATATATAACCATGTGAAATGATATCATTTTTAGTAGTTAGGTGAAAAGTAAAAATACTACCCCATTTAAGCATAATGCATGCAAGAATATTGTAAGGTGACTCAATATTTCATTGTCAGAATCTTAATGTTTGGAAATTTTTTAAAATCTCGTCAAAATTGAAAAATATGCTGTCCTATTTCAACATAAAACGGTATATCAAGCTTTAAACGTACTGTACTTTTGCAGTAAATCGAATTTCTATACAACATACCAAAAAAAGGGAGAGTATGAATAAATTATACATTTCATACCACAATTTTGGTATATACGAATTTCTAATATGCCAGACCGTTCAACGCGGTATCAATATGAAAATTTCGTACCAAAATTTATAATACGTATATGGTATGACGATTTTGGTACCGTAAGTGCACATGGTGTTCACTTTAGATTATGCGACTAACACATGTAAAATTAAATTATATAAAAAGGTACATATTCATCATGCATGTTTGGCACTCTCATAATAAATAAAGCACCCATCCACCAAGTACAAAAGCAAAGAACGCTACCAAAACTGAAAAATTATAATGGGCAAATTCAAACACCCAATAATCAATAATGATATTCTACAACTAGAAACTGCAGCTGCTTATGAGTTTGATGCCATCTTCATACAACACTAACTGTTCTTCAAAACCCACCCCCTGCAACACCACAAACATAAGAATTAAAATGAAATGAAAGCAGTAACTGGTACTAAGACATGTCCCTCATTAAATTAAATAATAAATACGCATAATCACTGCAAATTAAACATCAAATATTGCCATAGCTCCTCCAAGTCTGCAAGCATTTAGAAACTCTCAAGTTCATGACATAAATACAAAACTATAGTAGCTATTGTTAGAAATAGCAGAAATATAGTAAAGTGCTGTAAAAATCAAGGTGCAATATATTGAAAATTTATGGCATTATTACAAAATTTAAAAAGTCTGAAGAATTTAGCATTTTAGTCTAGAAATTATTCTCTTGTGCAACTAGCATCTGGAGTAAAGGACAACTGAAACTCTTGCAAAATCTAATCTTCCAAATTATTCAAGTATGAGAAGAGAACTTTGAAACACAGAAGCCCACCAAATATCTCACTATCCTAGTTGGCATGTGATGAGATTAAGGAGAAATAAACACGTTAATTTCTAGATTTTAGCTATCAAGGGAGGGATCTAGCCACACACATCGTGTAAAAGGAACAAAAAGGTAGCCTAAGATGGGAGAGCATATTGAAAGAGGAAGAAATTGATAAAAATATCGCACCAGCAGCCTCAAGAAATTAGACTATAGTTGCACCGGCTATAACCATCTCATCAGGTGCAAATGCAATGGCCAAACATTAACAGAGATTTGATACTGAAAAGACGACAAAATTAGTGAAATTTAATATCTGTTTTCTGAGTACAATAAGTAAAACAGTAGGGTTCTAGCGATGAAAAAACTTTCAGGTAGCATAAAAACAGAGCAAAACCTGGAGATAACTCACAATTCTTCTTACATGTGATGGAGACCAGAAGCTGCCTAGAGCCCAGATTACAGCAACAATTCCACAAATCATGTCAACTGCAGCACTAGGAAGGAATGTAAAACCACATAATTCAAAACTAAATAGAACCACCATAAACTGAAACAATAAAGAATCTGTTAATAAATTATCTCGCTTTATAGGTTAACAGACTTCACATTTAGCTTCATAGACATGCAAATTTGTAGCCTAAACACAAAATTAGCATTCAGCAGACCAAAACCCCAGATTGGCATCAGTATCAATGGTGAATAAACTAAAGTGCAAGACTTTGAACCTACTTCTATACCACTTCTTAACTTGCCCGTAACTCCCAACGAAAAGGTCAGCGGAACAAGATACTTTTGTTCTCTAAATACGAGTCAATATTCATGAAATTAAAATCTCAAGAGAGCACATAGCAAACATAAATTTCTTTCTTATTGTTTATGGCTTATAAATCTATCCTTTTTCAATGCTTCTAGCAACTTGGATGTGCTGGTTATTTCCAAAAAATACGAGCAAATAAATACAAGAAATGAACACCACATAAAACAGACTGGTAAACCAAAATAGCGAGATGGTTTGAAGATGTAAAATTTGTTAGACTTTCCTCTCATCCTACTATTTTAAAAAGTGACCTGGATGTCAGAGACAGAATACTCTAGTTCTGTCCTTATAAACATTACTCCAGATGGCATGTCCTCTTACACCCGGAGGGAATATTTTTCAGTAATTAATTACATGATTTTATTTTTGACTTATTTGCATAAGTTGTTTGGCTATTAGACATACTCTGATCCAAACAATGAAAAAATAAGAATCACAAAGCAACAACAGAGACTTGGACGAAAATGAATCATTACATATCAAAGATTGGAAAGACAGGAAACAAACTAGAGATAAGAGAAAGCTAAGAAAGCAATTACCTCTAATTGGCTGACAAAGTACTGACTCACGTGCCTCATAACACTGTAACGTGTACTCAAAGACAGATTGAGTCAGCAAAATAAACCTTTCGACTAAACAGCCATTGGCACGTTCACTTTCCCAATAGCGGTAGTAGTTTCAGACAATAAACCTTAGTGGACATTATTTAACGCCTCCATCTCCATTTCATTTGCTTCTCGTGCCATTCCTGCCTTTCTTAGGCAAGATACCAAAGACCTAAAAGTGATATTATCCGGTACACAACCCACCGACACCATCTTTCTATACAATCCAATACCTTCAAATACCCTCCCTTTCATACAGTGCCCCAAAATGAGAATGGTGAAAGTCATCTTGTCATGGACACATCCAATCGCCTCCATATCTGCAACAACCACATTCGCCTCATCTACATTTCCCGCTTTACAATAACCATCGATCACAGGGTTGTACACAAATGGCTCCGGGACAATGTCTTCCCTCCTCTTCAACTGATTCAACAAATCTCGAGCCTCATTTAGTCTATTCACTTTGCATAGGGCGCTAATCAAAATGGAAAAGGTAAATATGTTAGGGGGCACCTTCCTCTCATACATGTCATCCCATAATTTCATGCCTTTTGCCAACTCTCCCAGGCGGCAATAACCATCAATGAGAGAGGTGAAGGTGATAACATCGGGATGAAAACCACCACTCACCATCCTCTCATACATCTTCATTGCAGAAGCCAGCTCACCCTTTTTACTAAAACCATTAATAACAGCATTAAAAGTATATAAATTTGGTCTGACCCCATTATCAATCATCTCATCAAGAATAGTCACAGCAGCATCCAACTTACCCGATTTACAGTATCCAGAGATGAGTGTTGTGAAAGTCACAACATTCGGGGAAAATCCAGATTGTAGTTTGACTTCTCCTAGTAACTCTTTTGCCCTATCTACTCTACCAACGCTACAGAATCCGTTAATAAGCGTGTTGTAGGTCACAACATCCGGACAACAATCAAAATCCCTCATAACATCAAAGAGCTCAAAAGCCCACTCAACCTTACTAGTACGGCACAGACCTCGCACCACTATGTTAAAGCTACACGTATCAGGCTCAAAGCTTCTTAACCTTAATATATGTTCTCTGAAAAATACAACAGCCTCATTTATCCGATTTTTATTCACTAGAAAGCTCAAATAATTATTATACACAAAAGAGCTAACTCTTTTCTCTTTCTCATTACAGAATTTAGCTTCTGCAATCAGAATTTCTTCCGCGCCCCTAAACTTACCCGCATTAGCTACTGACGAAACTAATAAATCAAGAACTGAGCTATTCGGCCAAAACCCATCGATTTTCATGCACTCGTATACCATTTTAGCTGAATCATGAAGACCCTTTTCGCATAGCGACCTTAACAACAAATCAAAAGTGGATTCTAAGTGAATCAACTTCAAATTCAGCCTAGAGTAACGAAAGAATTCAAAAGCTAAACCCGAGTTATTCAATCTACTGTCTATGCAATGGACCACGCCGTGGGCTACAACGGGATTCAAATTCTGCCGGAAATAATCAGTTTCGAGAAAATTAAGCGACTGCGAGAAAGAAACGCACAAGGTGGATACCACTTTGATGTACCAACAAGTGGATGCAGCACAGCGCGATGATTCTAAGTGGCCGTGACCATGGAACGATGTTGTGGAGAGAATTTTAGAGATACATACCTTTCGAGCCCAAAATCGCATTTCTTATCGGTTCAAAGATTAGTTTATGGAAATTTGAATCTTGCGGGAAGAATCATTGACCGCGTAGTTTTCGTACCGAACTCTTTTTGTTGGAATGAAATATCATTGAATCAGATTTGACTGGGGAGTTCGAATGGGTTTTGAGGGGACCTTGGTGTGTGTAGTGTGTGGAAATCTAGTGCGACTGGAAGGTTTGGCGGAGTGCGTAAGGTTTGGTGGCCAGCAGCCGGAGCCGGAGATGTCATTAGAGAGTCGCAATTGGGGGTTTATAATTCTTTACAAACTTTATTCGCTTTCAACCATATATTACGAATTTTATAATAATTTTAAAGAACTAAATCAGAATAAATATAATTTAAATTCGGACTTTACAAGTGAGCCATGCTATCAGCCATTCAGTTTAGCTGCACTATTAAGATTTATGTGAGAAATTTTACTATAAATGATATGATATATTGATAAAATATAAAATTAAATATTTAAATGATAAAATGATTAAATAAATTTAAAATTACTCAACTCATCAAAATAAACAGTAGATTAATATATTAAAATTTGTTGGGCAGATGAAGAGGAACCAAATTATAAATTAAGTTGTTGTGTTTTTTTTTTAATTTATGAGAAACTTGTAGTCTTATCTTCAACACATATTTGCTAAACTCTACAATCATATGGAATAACATGCAAATCACGTAAGACATGTAAACTATTTAGAAAATGAATTTGAGAATCATTTAGCATGTAAAAGGAGGACATTAATTTTCTGACCTAACGTATTTTAGGTTTTAAGAATTCTCAAACGAAATACTATTGATTACAAATTATTGAATGAGCACTTTTCAGAGAATTAAATCTTTTTGCGAATTATTTCTTGTTACATGTACTTGACAGTCAACAAATAGATAAAATAAATACAATAAAGTTATGCGGCCACATTATTGCTGGTCATACGCAGATACTTTAGTAATTATCAATATAATTAACTAACAAAATAATAATAATAATATTAAATTAATGTGTTAATCATTTTTATATAAATACCATTTCTCACCTATTCTGAAAACACAATATGGGTAAAAATGTAATTCCATAAGTATGGTTTTAATGTAAAACTAATTTTTAAATAAATCAAATTTTAAGTAAATTGGTTTTTTTCATTTGGATCGAATTATGGCTGGTCATAATGTGGCCAAATAGCATCGCTTAAAAGAAACATGCCGGTGAGATGCTTGAAGAATATGTTGGTTTTCCTTGTTATTATATTTTTGAATTTGAATTATTTAGTCACTTTTTGAAATTAATTCTTTAGTTGTTTCTATATATATATATATATATATATAAGAGAAATATTATATCCATATCACACCCCTCCTCTCTCTCCAACCCCAATCTCACACTATCCCTCACATATCTCTCTTCCTCTAATCCTAACTTACGATCTCATTCCACAATCGTCTGCGAACACCCTTTCTCAATTTCTCTGGAAATTGACATTTACATCAGTAACTTTGTTGTCGCCTCCATAATTTTGCAGCTGGCTAATGGGTGGGTGGTGACAGTGAATTTGGAGTTTTTAGTTAAGAGGCAAACAGAGGAGCTGCCGAAGAAACTCTTCGGCATGGTGAGGATATGTTAGATAGATCTCAACGATGTTCGTAGATATCACCATGCTGACAACGACCAAGAATAAGGCATTTTCCGTTGATAGTGATGAACATTAGAGATATTTGATAGATTTTTTTTTGTTTTGTTCCTTTCAATTGAAGTAATTAAGTTTATGAAAATTTCATGTTGATAATAATTTTACAATAATATTAAGTTGTATTTATTAGTAATTTTATTAAAGTTTGTGGGAAGAATCAAAAATGGATCAAAAGTTCATGTGTTTAGGCGTCAATAATTCTTTTTATAATATATATGTATAAGTGAAACGACATCGTTTTGATTTCATGACAAATTTAATTTTGACCGTCATTCAATTTGTGGAAAAAATTACAATAATATTAAATTTGTGTATTTATTGACAATTTTATAAGTTCGTGAGAAAACCAAAACGAGCCCAAAATTCATGTATTTAAGCGCCAATGATTATTATTATTATTATTATTATTATTATTATTATTATTATTATTATTATTATTATTATTATTATTATTATTCACTGTAACTTTCTTGTTTGTGAGATGCTAAATCGACTTCTTTAAATAACTATGCCCTTTTAAAATTTTGCATCGATGGCTTTCATTGACTTATTAAAAAATATTTTCCGAGAGAAAATTAAAATTTCTAAACGTCTATCTACAGTTTAAGTTTTTTAGGGCAAAAATTTGGGCTTTCACAGAGGTTACGATTGAGGTGAATATGGAGTCGTTATTTGATAAATTATGTTACTTTCGTTGCACAACTCCTCAAATGGAGGCACGTATTCGCTTCATCATCACTTTGAACAGTCTTGATTTTCTATCAAGTTGATTCTCAACTTTTATTTTTTGAAGTTTTTGAAACTTCAACTTCGTCTCTTCCTCTTAAAAAATAAAAATAACAATATATTATGCAGTCATCGATAAAAATAATGAGATATTTTTATCATATATAGTTTGCACAAATTTTAAGTTACACATATCACTGTGTATTACTTTTAGAGGTTCATTGCTTATTTCTATTTAGTGAAAATGTAATCTAGTTATTTTGGCTTCAACATAGATTTCACAATTTTCTTTTGAATTAATTAACTTTAGTAAATTCAAATTCACTATATATCCTAATCTACAACATCATAAATTAGAGCACTCAAACAATTAAGAAGAAGAGGAAATAATTTCATAAACAACTTGTTTCGGTACTCAACACATAGCTATTACATTAAGTTTGAAAAGTCCAATGGACAGAAATCCATTTTCGCACACTTAAACACAATTCTAAAACCACTACTAACGAAAATAGATCCCAGAATATGACGCAAAACATCATTCAGCAACAATTCTTGACCACAAGTCATTTCAAGCACAACTTCTCCCACACCGGCAACATTCGATGAGGCTTGCTTTCCAATGTTGAGTTTCTTCTCCTCAACTTGCTTGTAGGACGAAACAAAGTCTTTGCCAGAGTACACATGAGCAATAGCTCATGTGTCAATGGACCAAGACCTCAGAGTGTCAACATGGTTTGCCTCAAAACCATGGCTATCAAATTGTCCTTGTCCAATTTGTCGAAGTTCTTATTGACAACATGAGCTCCTTGCTTGGCCTTTTCTTTTTGGGCTTCCTACAATCATTTGCCATGTGACCCGACTTGCCATAGTTGTGGAATTATCATCAAACTTTTGATTGACGACTTCGCAGTTCTTTAGAACTCTTCCGGCACACTTTTAGAAAGTGCCTCTTATCTCCAACAAATTGGCCTTGTCATAGATTGCGATTCGTGACTTCAAATCTTGCTTCCCATTGTCTTCCTCAATATGGATCTTGACCTATCTTCAAGAATCATCTCTTTTTGTTTGTACTTGAGATAACTCATGACATCCTTCTAGCACGGAGCTAGGAAACTTTTCAACCACTATTGCAATGGTGAAAACATTATGAAGAACCATTCATTCGACATGGATCATGGACAATGAGTTGCATCGCCTTCGACCATTTTGTAGTCCAAGAATTTGGCAACCACAAACTTCTTGGTTCCGGCGTCTTCAATACACGGTAAGTGCCTTCACAACTCCTACAAGGGCATAATAACTGCATAAGCATAATAGAAATTGTTCTCCAAACATTTAACACATAGGTCTTGCACAAGAAATCACCTTGACACCACACGTCATAGGTAGCACGAACTTTAACGTCTGTTTCTTCTATAGGAACGACGAGTGCATCTTCCTTCAGAAAATTGGCAACACCTAACAAAGTTAGGCAAAACATCATCATTTGCTGCCAATGATGGAAATTATTGTCCTAGACTTTTTGGGGAATTTCTTCTTGAGGAAGCAACCTTGATGATGAAAGAAGGACCAAAACAGGTGTTGGCTGCAATAGGAGCGACTCCCATGGTGTTGGCTGCGGCAATGCAACTTGAGTTGGTTCCCGCTATTCATAAAAACCTACGATCAGTATCTTTTCTTTACATTGGATACATAAATTTATTTTCTTGTGCATTAATCCACAAACCACACAGAATAAAAAATAGTATGTTCTATAATTGTTTTCAGATTAATCTCAACCAAGTTCATTTAGATTTAACTATAAGTTAGTTATTTTAATTAATTTGTTGATATGTATAAGAGAGAAACTAATAGTTTTTTCTATGTGTCTCAATTGTAACTTTTGAGTAAATTACAAAATTATTGATGTCCTCGATTTTAGGCTTCAACCAAGTATAAATTGTTTAAAATAATTTTTTATGCAAGAGTTTGAGGGATCCATCGTGATAGGCACAATAGTAACTTGTACTTAATGGAAGTCCACATCATCGGAACCGATACTCATGAGGATCCTAAACGACAAGACAAACCCCTGCTAGCAGAGCATGGGACTGTCGAAGCCCTTCAGAGCTGGGCCTTAACACACATCTGAACCAGCGCTCTAGCATAGCACACACGATACCACGTCGCCCATTGCTCGGGAATACCGGAGCATTGCTCTGCGCACATCTCATTTTACATATATCTATATAGAACTTATGAAAATAGTACATGCAAGTCACATGTGTGGACGTTTATACATGAAACTTTCACTTCTCAATAGATTAAAATATTTTAGTTAGAAATCCCATCTAACAAACTTATGATAAACACTACAAACAAGCCACGCGTATGGACGTTTACTCACACTGCGTACCACTTTGTTTAGAGATCAAAATGTGGAGGTCTTAATATATTTAATTTAGAATTAAAACATCTTATTTCTTACTTAGTCTTTTTATTTCAAAAGATTTATCCATGCAGATCACGTAATCCTAAACATGCTCTTTATAGAACTCAACATGTAAAACATGCTCGCATAATTCTAAATCATACTTTAAAACGTAAAAAACCTAGCATGCTTACTAAACGCAGTTAATTACGTAAACATATATCGCATGCTTCCACATAATTAAACATACATTTCATGCTACTATATATTTTAAACATCCAAGATATGCTTTGAACGATAAAAATAAAATAAATTTGTTCATCGTGACTCAGTCGTGGATTTTGTACGTCGCTGTCTAATTTATTACTTAAACTTGCATAGATCTTCAATTTGTCTTTGAAACGAGCATCGTACGCTCGAAAACGGATCAGGCTCGTCAAAACTGGATTTGGATCGAAAAATTGGATCTGGATCGAAACAGTGATTTGGATAGAAAACAGGTCGAGTCAGAAAACGGGTCGGAAACTGAATCCGGGTTGAACCGGGTCCATGTCAGCAAAAACGATTTGGGTCAGACCCGAAATGGGCTGGGCCGTGCCCTAACGCGTGCCCCATGCACCACACAACATCGTTGTCCCCCGTTGTCCTTGTTCCTAGAGTTATTGCGTGCAAAGCGTGCCTGACCCATCGTTGTCCCGTGCACTCGTCCCTGCCTGTTGTTGCTCGCGCGCGCACCCGGTGCTGGGCTTGTCCACATGCGTTGCGCGTTGGACGCCCGCACTAGGCACTACTGCGTCTTGCTTCCGCTGCTCGTCTGCGTACGCGAACCCCCGCTCGCCAGGCCTGCCCACACGTGTGCGCGACTGGCTCATGCGCGTTGCTGCTGTCGTTGTTTGCTCGCACATGGGCGTGTCTCACACCGAGCGCAGACACCTTGCGCGCACGATATGCGCGTTGCCCGTGCCCTGTCGCGTGCCTCCACCCACAAACCACACATCGCCGGCATGCGATGGGTCTCCGTCATGCATCATCTCGTTCCTCATCTTCATTTCTCGTTATAGAAAAAATAAATTATAATATCACAGATTTTCTCGTGGTGAAAATGATTCCAACGAAAAACAAAAATAAATGAGCCACGATGAACAACGAATTTGCAGTTAATTATAGCGCATGTAATAATCAAATGTGAAATTAATCAAGCAGAGCCAAGATATTGATCACAGGCTCTGATACCAATTGATGGGAAATATAAATTTACATGTGCTCCCGATAATCTATCTTGGATGTTTAATTCACCATATATTGATTATGTCTGATCATCAATAGATCATCAATATTGAGTGAGAGTAATTGACCTAAATTTTTTGTCCCTTATGATAAAGCCTGTGATTTTGGAAAATCACATATATGGGGTGGATCATCTGATTTTCTTATACCATGTATTTATGGTGCTCTCTCTAGAACCCTAATGTGATAGAACTCTTACACATCTAATAAATATAATAATTATCTTATTCTCTGATAATTCATTTCTAGAATAATTATCTCTTAATATCTTACAATATCAGATAATATCTATCTAGATTAGGAGATTTATTAAATAAAATAGTACACTAATCATAACAGAATCTCATTGGGATTCCTATGAAGTGGCAAAAAATACTATAGGCAATAGGCCATGATGGGTCAGTCTAGGGATCAAATATAAAGAATAAAGATGAGCCTAAATGAATTAATTATTTTATGTTTAGCCTAGAATATAAATTAATTCATAAACACTAATTCATTCCACTAGAAAATAAATGCTGACTTACCCATTTATACTGAAGTTGAGTCGGACTTGTACTTGGACTTACGAATCCCAGCATTTAAGATATCACAGGTCCATTAATTATTTTAAGCAGATTATTTATAGCACTATGACTGCTTAAAATAATTGATCTCTTTAATTCCTTAAGTGTACCGCTCAACCTTATTATTGCACTTGAGCTAACTCAACTTACAAGGTTTAGTACAATAAACATTTTGAGCTCCTTAATGGGACGTCATTATCCTAAACTGATACAGTGACTTGATACAAGTAACCAACATGACATACAAGCACTCACACCATCCAAGATGAGGAGAATATTGAGTTATCACATGTAATCCTCATTCATAACTAGTCAAAGTGATGGTCAGTAACTCATACTCACCTGAAACCTTATTGAAATTAGATCAACGTAAAATGATCGAGATCTAGGTTTTTCACGACAGTCATCCATCAATACATCAACACGTACCAGCATAGACAAACAACCAAGTCAAGTTATTTATTATCTATACTGCAACTTATACTGACAATTTGACTTCAAGTTATCTCAGCTGTGATCTTTTTTATATTTCAACTAGTTTAACTAATTATATAGACTTCTGTGATTTTCTACATATTATATGATCTAACTTTTATATGAAATAATGAGACAACATTTGCAATCAAGTAAGCATATAGGAGATTGGAATAATATAACAGAAAACATTATATACAAGCTCAATTAATCTGCTTTCAGTATATAAATCTAACATTTCTTATAGATGGTGAAAATGGGAGTAGGAGCTCTAGAGATAGAACATGGATTCTAGATTCCGGGAACCAAAAAATGGAGCAGAAAACAAGTGCTTTTCTCTCGCGAAAATATTTGATTTAATTTCCTTGTAGAATATGAAATTGGGATTTGAAGATTCTTTTTGGTTTTGTCAGATGCATGGGATGTGAAGCCTCGAGTGTTGTAGAACAATAAGGACTGGGACATTTAGAATTTGGTTATTTTATAGTTTATAATTGTTATAGGTCTCCAAGGACTGGACTAGTTCCGTTTATCTCATGCCTTTATTTAATTCAGATCGTATCTAGAAACGCGATTCCAGGCAATATATATGTATAGAGAGGGGATGGGATTAGGCAGGAACTTCTTCTTTGTAGTAATTGAAAATCAATCTGCACCGATGATCTTAACGAAATAGACGACTAGGATTGGTCTTCACGTGTATTAACTGGTGCTTCTTTACATATTACTCCCTCCGTCCCATTATTGTTGGTTCGTTTTCTTTTGGGATTGTCCCATTAAGTTGACTCGTTTCCAAAAAATGAAACAATTTTACACTAAAAAGTGTCTCGAATTTCGTGTCACACACTACTTCATACACAAAATACAACTCTCCTTAATCTACGTGCAAAAAGAAAGAAACCATGAATATTGAGACGGAGAGAGTATAATATATTTGCTAAGTTATTCAAGAATGTATTCGCCTTCAACCAGAAATAGCAGTATGCGTGTGGAATCAATAGGCTCAAAATTCTTTTATCATAATGGTTTGCTATATTACATTACTTGTAATATATCTCTCTATATGAAAATAATGGTTTTCTTAATTATGACAACCGTTAATTATTGAAGATCAATGAAACAGGTTGATTTTGACTATAATTTTTTTAGATCTGCTATAGTTCGATTTTCTTAACCGCCACGTCAGTTAATAATTGGTTAAGATATGTCTATTTGAAAAAACGTTACTTAACAAGCTACAAGTAAAATATGGCTCGTACGAGGAACAAACACATCAACTATATCAACAACATACTTACCAATCACGGGCGGATCCAGAAGTTGATGATGGGGTGGGCTGAAAATAAATACTTGGAGATTAAATATCATAAATGCTAAAATATTTCTATGTTTTCATAAGTTGTCTTGCGAGATTTCAATATACAAAATCCATCAATAATTGAGTTTATATTTATATTTTAATAAAATTTCTTTCAATATAAACTCTTCTTTAACGTAAACTTTAGGGAATCCATCAACCAAACCATCGACAAAATTTGGTCATGATTGAACTTGAACTTTGACAACTTGAATGGGCGGGGAGCAATATCGACAAACATTTGAGCGGATGCAATGACTGAGGAAGAATATGACACCTTTGTTTGGCTAATTTTCCCGACTCGTATGAACCTTTGAGAATTCAGACAAATAGGGTATTCCAAAAGCATCAATATACGTCATTCAAAATAGTAGGCAACAACAATAAGGAGACAAATTTTTAGCGTGGAAAACCTCTTAAAAGAAAATAGAGAAAAAAAACCACGGGACTACTAGAGTCGTTTAAATCCATTGTAATCAACAATGGAACAGTACACAATCTTCTCTAAATTATATTAGAGGCATACAAAATATCATACACTCGAAAATAAGCACATCAAGATGTATGGAATCAAAATTGAGCAAAGATTAAGAAAAATATTACCAGAAATTCTCCTCTATTCAGATCGACAAAACCCGATCTTCGAAACTCAAAATCCGATCTCCACCGTCCAAAACGTTAGCCCAGATGCTGTGAAGCTTATGTCCGAAAATCACATTGATCTAACGGGTCAATCCACAGGAAACGGAATTTTTCTGAAGCTGTGCACTGAAAATCCGAGAGGAAAAAAAAAGACTACGAATTTTTCTGTTTTTGCTACTTCAATTTCTTCCTTCAAAAATGGTGGTTGACCAACCTTCTCATGGGCTTTTCTCATGGGTCAAAAATATAAGAAAATCCAACAATAACAATTTTGTTTTAATTTTTTAATTATTTTGGATTGAGCTAATTTTGAATTGGGCTTAATATAATACATAAACGAAAGAAAAAATTTGGAGCTTGCACTGGGCTGGAGCCCGGTGGAGCTACCACCTAGATCCGCCCCTGTAAATACCAATTCATCCTTCAATTCGGTTGGAATGGTGTTTGCTATGGATTGCAACTGAGAAACTTGTTGCATGCTTGTCTGTATCACCTGGCGTGGGCTTATTAGTATTGTTGAAGCCTCCATGAAAATAAGTTTTAAGATGGTCGAATAATTGTCCCTCACCTGATCCACTTCTGCCTCCGAATTTCCAGAACTCTTAGGGTATTTTAGGGTTGTTTCCATGTCACTGACACTGTCGGAATATTTGCTTTTGAAGTTGAAGTTGTTGTGGAATTAGCAGTAGAGCGTGGTTGGACCAATCTTTGGTTTATATTGTTAGCTTACTTCAGCAGATGGATATGGGCTCTCAACTTGATTCATACCATGCATTTCACGGACTGGCCGACGGCTCATGAGTCTCACTTACATTTCTGTACCACTACTCCTACTTCTTGTTAGACGGCTATTCTTTTTCCTACATATTCTTTTCACCAAAGTTTAAACGAATCACAACCTCTACTGTACAGCTCATGTATTCACGAATTTTTAATTAAAAAATATTTGCCTACAAAACAAATAAAAGAGTATAAATGAATCGATTCAAATATTGTTAAGCTCAAGCTTATTTACTTCATCTTAAAATCAAATCCATACTTGAGTACATTAGAAATTATTCAAGTTTACAAATCAAACTCATAACTCAAATTTAAACTTTACTATCTCATTCAAAAAATAAATTCTTCTACTCTCAAGAAAATATATTATACGAAGATTCATTATTTTTCTCATAACATATAATGTTTATTTGAGAATTAACACCTCACTGGTAGAGAAGTAAGACATTTATTTTCTTCAAATCTCACAAGCTAAACATTTGAGAATTAACACCTCACTGGTAGAGAAGTAAGTCATTTATTTTCTTCAAATCTCACAAGCTTATTAACAAGCAGCTCGTTTGTCGAGTTAATAAGGCATATAAACTAATTTCAATAAATGAATCCAAAGAAACTTTCATCAAACGGGAGCTCGCAGATAACATAACTTATTTACAACCCTAGTGAAAGGTCATAGGTTAAGCTTAAGCAAAGCTCAGCCAACCTTCAAATGAACCTTACAAGAATCGGCATATTGGTTGAAGTATAAATACTCGAGATCGAATAAACAAAAAAAATAACAAGGAGGGAAAAGGGAAGAGATCGGAACTACGTAGTCAGTAAATTCTTGCTTTTCTCTCCATTTCTGATCGATAAAATAAAACATAAACTGTTATATTCATGGAAAAATGAAAGGAGCCAAAACTTTCAAGACTCGAGACTTTGCGAAATGCAATGTCTTGGAGTAACTTGATAAAAATCTATTACTACTCTCTTTACTCAAATCTCAGAACCCAGTGGGCAACGATCGCTTGCGATCGTAGGGAAGGACCATCAGTTATTCCTATCGATCTCCAGGAAACAGCAAAACTGCCAAGATTTTATCTAGAAATATGCCTCTCTACCAATCAAAAACTCTTCATCCAAACAAAAAAACTCGGCAAAAATGGCACATTCCTTCGGGTATATCAAGGTTCGAGCTTATCATCTGCTGAACTCATTTTATCAATACCCTTAAGTTGCGAGCCAAAAGGAGTCAAGAGCTGTACAAGCTGCAGTATTCGAGGGGATGGTTTTGAATTGATGTACTGCAGCAAAAACACACTTATTTTTAGTAGAACCTAAGAAGTATTGGTAACAGAATTTAACAAACTATAAGACTAATTCATTTCCAATATTACCTTAGTCAAATCCCTGTAGAAAGCAGTGATTTCTTCTTCAGTAAGACCTTCCTCATCGTTATTTTCCTCCCAGCCCATAGAACGAAGGAAAGCAGCCTCTTCCTCCTCGGAAATGATAGGGTTGGAGCTACGATGTTTCTTACCATTGCTCACACACTTTTGCACATCATAAGCATCACCATTGCAGATTGAATCAGCTTTCTCCTCCGACAAACGGTCTACATTCAGGCTTAAACTCAATGGCACTTCCATAGGCAGACTCGTAGCAGGCATGACCTCTATTTCAGCATGTTTATCAGAAAACGATGGTGACAGAGAAGAGCCAGTGTCCGAGTCAGAAGAGGCGTTTGCAGTAGCTGAATCAACAGAACCAGGGTTTGCCACAGATTTCTTTCTCACTAGATTAAAAAAATCGTTTCGACTTCGAGCTTGAGAGGTAGGCCGCTTCTCCAGCAAAGTTAACACAGGCTTACGGTCGGGGACTGCATTGTTTGGGTGCGTTGCCTTGGTTACTGCAGGCCCAGAAACTGATGGAGAAGCAGCAACATAGCTACCACTTGTTGGACTCAAGTTGTCCTTTACAACAGGGCTGACACCGTTCTTTTCTCGCACAGGCTTAAGAACATGGAGCTTTCCCAAATTAGATGCTTTTGAAACATCACCCTTTACTGGTCCACCACGAGGAGAGTGATTTACAGGAAGTGATGAAGAGATAGAATGCTGCTGACTACTCACTTTGCTCTTCGGTTTATCTGAAGAATTCAACACCTAAAGCCACATTCAATAAAAATGAATAGCATATTAGCAATGAATGTGCAAGTAATTTGGGATTACTAGATCCAATCATCTTATATTAACTGTGACCTACAGACTATAGGCTGTTAAACACACACGCATTGCATATTGGTTAAGATCCTTATCCTCTTGCAACCAATTGCACCACAATGAGAATATGTTGAAAGCATGACAGAGCAAAGCCTCAGAAAAAAGAAATGTATCTCATTCAAACGTGCTGAACGGCTTATCAGTGACACTCAACTTACAATTCTATATGACAATCACTGATCTTATCCACTCAAGATGGTTTGAGTAAATTACAATCAAGTACAACAGATCATTCATATTTCTAGGATACTCTGTTCCACCCTCAAATAACATTATTCAAGACCTTCTACATCTGTTTTCTTCAACATCCACAACAATAGTTAAAGCAAATCCCAGACCAAATCAAGACACTGATAGCCCCACTAGACATTTTTTCGCACTTAGAGGCATCAGTCACAAAAAGATATTACAACATAAAAGCAATAACAACTGGTCAAGTGAGACCAGGATAGATCCAATTAAAATGTGAAGTGAACCAGAATAATTCAGGAATGAAAGTGACAAAGGGACCAAATTCTACCCTAACACAGTTTCTGAAGGCACACCTGCCCAAGGAACAAGCCTAAGGACCTTTAAGAGTCTTGGAGGTACGACATCCCAATAAGAAGTGCTCCTATTCTCTAAGGGTCTTAGAAGAGGATCGAGGAGCATAATGGAGTCCCTCAGGAAATTTATCCCATGGAGAATGGATGATTTTCCGTTTACATCTTGAATTCAGCATATCTCAAGATATTAAACTTATTACCTAAAAAACAACAAAAGACAAATTTATACAAGTGACAAAAAATTGGTGGAAAAGAACAGAAGATAAAACAAGACCTACAGGCTACATGTAACTACGATGACATTGACGAATTTAATGAATAAAAGGATAAGGATGGCAACTGAACTGACTATGTTAAACTAATGATGATGGACATTAATCCATGTTGCTTTAGGAATTACGGTTCAATATGTAGAACAAACAAATCTATAGTGATATTCCCTTTTTACTTCCATCATTTGGGTTTGATATTTGTGAATGCATCTTGTCTTATATTTAAACAAAATCTGAATTTTCTTATCATTGAAATTCTCTTCTTTTCTTAATCATGTGCTACACTTCAAAAGACACACTATGCCCCTTACACCTAAGGTCTAGGAACTGTTTGTGACTTGAGGTGGCCTTCCACCATCAATAACTAAAATAGTGACACCTCTAGTTTACATTTTTCTTCCAGAACTTTTCTAATCACTATCCAAAAAGTCATTCATCTGTTTTCCCTAATCAGCATCAACACGGTAATGTTGTTAAATATAAACCAAATGGTAGATGAACCTAAAAGTAACAGCATGAAAACAGTGGAGGATAGTACAGAGTGAGTTGTAACTTTGAAATTGACCCATAGGATAGCATTTCATCAATATTCAATAATTCACTTTTTCAAACACCTTGTCAATTGTGTATCTCCATTCTCCAGATATTCTTGTCAATTTTGACCTATAAGAAAATGATCCTAAGAATGTTCGGTAAGAACCTAAAGGATTTCTGTTGATGAAGATTTTGGAAACAATTAATATGTCCATGCTGCATACAAAAGTTTACAGCATTATTACCAGTAAAGAAAAAAGAAGATGAAGACATTTAGCTAAAATCTCCACCTAGAAAGAATAGGTACAATATTTCTGTAGCTCAATTCATTCATTTATGTTATTATTTCTTTCAACTTCACGGAATCTAAAAACGACTCTATTAAAAACATCCATACAGAAATTTAAGATAGTCAGCTATTTAGGAGAACTAGAGAGAAAGCTGATGATAAGAAAGGAATCAGATTCTTCAATAATAAATGATATTTTTTCTAGATAAGCATGTTTTCCCTGATTGATGATTATGTCAGATATATACGTTATGCTTGCATCTTTACAATTTTTGTCGTCAAACCTCTTTTGGTCCAAAATGAATACCTTCTTCGAGATGCTTTTTTCACTTTTAGAATAACCATCTATTCATAATGCTTCTTTTAATAGACAGCAAAGTCAATTTAAACCCAAGAGACTCTTAGAATTTCATTAACTGCCAAGAGATCTGCTAGAAGCAAATTTTTCTGATTTTCTCCTCCGGGACCAAAAGGTAAAAATGAACATGTCATTTCTCATTTCGTTTAGAGGGCAAATAAGACAAAGACAATGACATAGTAGTTTTTCACTAACAGCCAAGACATCTAAGAGAAACAAAATAATATTTTCCTAATTTCTTCTCAAGAACCAAAAGGTCAAAATACATGTGCATTGGCTATCTTAGGGCTTACATAGAGTAATCTATATGAAAGCAAGACTCATGTGTCAAAACATTGGTACACATTATTATGCATGGATGTTGGGGTCTATAAAAGTAATGTCAATGAATAAAATTTTCAATGTCTAGTTCCATATTAGGTGTAAACTCTGGATTTATCTAATACTATGGTTTGATTAGCAAGTTATAAAATGCTTCCTATGTGCTCATTCTCAAATTTCACAAGAATTGCTAGGTAATAGTCATTCATTTGGATCACAGCTCACTTTTTTTTTCTGCTCCATGTGTTACTTGGGGCATATAACTGATAAATCCCAACTTAATAACTTGATCCCGTATAAAAATGAGAATTGCAACATCAGGAATTGAGAAATGATGTTTTCATCCTTCCTTTCACAAACTCAATTCACACTAAGCCCAACTTCATGTGCCTTCCAGTCTTCATGGTATGCAAAAACCCCAGACATATACCTCCATAGTATCCATGAATTCAATAATGTCGCACTGTCATACTGTGAGACCACAAAGCAAATAATCACATTTGCATCAGCAACCCAGACAAGATATCAAGGTGGGATTAGATGCAAGGTACTGCTGCATACCTCACATGCCATTTCTAGAATATCTTTTAATTACCCAAGCTCTATACTCAGATATCATCGTGCAGAAGGTTTTTTCTAATAAGTTATCAAAGTCTTGGACCAGTAACTATCTTGTGCCACAATATTTTCATAAACAATAAAAAACTAAGAGTTTAAGAGAATCTCTGTGGTACTTCCTACCCACTAGACAACTAATGACGTGAATCACCAGACAGATCTTCAAATTTTAGGTAACAATTAAACACAGGCCAATACTGCAAGGAAAAACAACAAAAGGAATAGAGAAAAGATATCAAGAACTAGGAATTGGAATTGAGTATCACAACATACAAAGGACGGATGGTAGAAATCTCACCAAAGCTTTTGGCATTGATGGAGTCACTGGAATTAATTGCCTAGATTGTTTGATTGCCAGTTCCTCAAGTCTTTGCACTCCAACAGATAACTGAAACATGAATATTGCACATAAGCACACTTGTTAAGGGATATTGCACATAAGCACACTTGTTAAGGGATATCTGACTTAATAAAGGATAGCAGGGACTTGCCTGTGGGGTAACTTGTGAACGACTAGGACCCTGAGCCACGGCTTCTGCCATATTGAGACTGGTGGTTGAACCTGAAGCCACTGATGCAGAACTTGATGAAGTGACTTGGAGCACAGATGATGATGATGCAATTCCATTGCTTCCATTTAACAAAGGAACCTCAGCCAAAGCTGATGTCCATTTTTCACCACCTAAAGAAGCTGAAGTACCAATAGGTAAGCTTTGAATAGCAGTACCTAAACCAGGAGATGGTACTCTTCCAATATCGGAAATGACTGCTCTTTCATCAATTCCCAATGACGGAAAATCTCTCTCAAAAGTAGCTTTGCTCACCCCGGCAACAGGGCTGCCTTTGGTAAGCAAACCATTCGAAATCTTAACACTGGCATTGCCCAAGTCAGCAGCGACTTTCTTAGGCCATGGATCCCCACGTTTCCCAGAAATCATGGACTGAGAACGTCTTAAACCATCCCTCTCAAATTTACCTAATGGAGGGTCTCCCAGTGGGTCTGAAAAATTCCTATGCCGCCGGCCGCCCAAAATTGAATTGTCTTGATCACGAGAATCATATGTGTCGTTCTCCCAGTCCCTGTCACGATGGTTCCTCCTAAAACTATTGTGTGATCTAAAATTAGCAGAACTGTTACTACTAGAACTCCGTCGGAAATATGAAGAAGTAATTCTTTCAGAACTAGAAGATCGTCCAAAATCATGACCATTACCATTCAAAGAGGACTTATTACTAGCAGCCCTTGATGCTGGGTGATCATCTAAAACCAGAAAAATGAAATATTAGAGAAAGGCCACAAACATGAAAGTATGTGATACAAAAAATTATCTATAAGACAAAAACTACCTGAATGAGATGTGGTGCTGCCTGAAGTCGAGTTTCCAGAATTTTTCAGCCATTCAGGTACTAACGTGGGCTCACTTCTTTCCATAACTAGCGCTAAACATTATCATATAAAAAGAATAAGTGGAAACAAATTCAACTGTTCTTCTTAGATTAATAGCCACGAATCCACTTACACGTCCCACATGCCCAATTATCTCTGTGTCTTCACACCAAAACAAGATCAAATATAGCTTAATGAGAAAGTTAAAACTAATTTCTGTACCACATCTATACACTAGCCCACCATTTTCTCACATCATCGCCCCAATTTCATCGCTCCGCCACTTGTTATCCTGGACGCCAGCATGCAAATTCCAAAATCAGCCGAATTACTTCTCCAAGAAACACAGACAATCACACGATATGAGTTGTCCTATACAGAGAGCCGGGGTTCTATATTCTGTATCACTCTGTACAGTTGATTTATATATATTCCGTCAAGTCAATTAGCAGCACAGCACCTTCACTCACATAATCCATAATGCAAATTACAGTAAGCAATTCGCTGTTCTGAAAGAAGCAGTAGCCCAAGCTTCTGAAGGTTTCAATGTTCAAGAAGAACGACGCAGGAGCAACATAATACACCCATAACAAGCCAATCAAAATCACCCCACTTGAAAAACAGAGCAATTCTTCAAACAGAACCCATAGGGAAATCTCAGAATAAAATCATACCCCCATCCTAAAAACCATGCAACACAACGATAATAACAAAATCTCAAATCCCTAGGGTTTCATCAGTCTAATAACACGCAAAAATATTCCCCAAAATAATCAAAAAACAGTCCTTAGGTATCAATGACTAAATAAATAGACTGAACCCGAATTCTCTAGATTGAAATTAACGAACACCAATATCCTCAAAACTCCCACACACGGGATAAAAACCCTAGTCCTCGGCACTCGCCGCCTCGAGTGATGTTATTGTTTCAGTCTCCGAATAACATACGACCGCCCTCGAATTTTCTAGAGAGAAAAGACCAAGTATTGTGAGGTTTGCACAATTTGCTGGGCTCTGTGTGTGTACTGTATTGCGAGTGAGGAGATTTTATTTGTGTGTTTGGAGAGGGGAGATTAGAGATAGAGAATTTGTATGTATATGCGCCTGTATTTTCAGGAAGTTTTTGTATGTGTCTGCGTGTTGTGAGCTTTAATGTGGTGTGAGAGAGAGTCTGTTTTATAGCCCTATTTATTTTGCTTCTTTTCCTTTGGAATTTCTTTTTCTACTTCAATGTTAATTTCTATATCGATCTATAAATAATTAAAGATGTTAATCCCTAATTTTGTACACCTAACATATTCTTTTTCAATTATTTTAATTTCTTTCAATTACTAACTGAAAAGAACTAGGAAGCTTATAGAGTTTTCCTTTTTATATCTCTCCTTCTAATTTTCTAATATTATAACTCTCAAAATGGTATCCCTCTGAAAAAACATTCAGAATTACATTGTTTTATTCTTTTTATTATTATTATAATTTATGCAGTCCTGTATCTAAACGCACCACTTAAGTATTCAGCTTTGATGGTGAAAATACTCAGTTTTCATAAAAAAGATAAAAATATATTCATTCTTTTATACATATAAAAACTACACAAAAAAATCGTGTCACGACATATGCACGTAACTGACATCCTAAAAGAATCATTTACATTTAAAAAATTATCATTTATATTGAACAAAAAATATATATTTTTTACCATATAACTAAAACGTATCATGTATACTAAAGAAATTGTTAATGTCTCATACTTCCTTAGTTCCTTAGAGCATCTCCAATGCAAGGAGGCATTGGGGATACATCCTCAATACTTGCCGTTGGGGGGAGGGGAGTGAGAAGGTAGTGGAAAGGTAGTGGGAGGAGAGATGAGAGATAAAAGGTGGAACCACCTCCTGAAATGCAACTCAAAATGTGGGCCACTTTTGATTTTTTTATTATTTTTTTCTATTTTCACCATATTTAATTTAATTACAAAATCAAACATTATATATTTAATTTAATTAGAAAATCAAATATTATAGGATTTATATAATTAATTAATAAAATAATGATTGCACCGAAGGACCAACCCACCACGTACCGGCCAACCCTCGACGGCCAACCCACCCCACCGGCTAACCCTACCCTACGGCCAACCCCCACGGCCAACCACCCCCACCGCCAACCACCCCCACGCCAACCACCCCCACCGGCTAACCCTACCCCACTACCAACCACCCCCACCGACTAACCCTACTCACTACCAACCCCCACGGCCAACCACCCCACCGCCAACCACCCCCACTGCCAACCATCCCCACCGGCCAACCCTACCCCACGGCCAACCACCCCCACTACCAACCACCCCCACCCCACGGCCAACCACCCCCACCGGCAGAACCCCACCCCACCCGCCAACCTCCCACCGACCAACCCCACCCCATGCTGAACCCATTTACGGATAACTTTAATTTAATTTAAATTTAATTTAATTTATACCTTAACTTTAATTTTCCACTAGATATAATAAGTCCGTTGATCAACGGATAAATATATGACCGTTGATCAACGGATAAAAATATGCTTATAAATATAAATCTCTAAACAACATCATTCCTACCAACTTTTATATTTTCTTCTCCATTTACCTTAATATTTCTTCTTCTCCTAAACATTTTCCTATTATCAGAATGAATAATGATTTCTCAAATTGGTCCAATTCGTATATTTTGGATCAAATTCGCTTCAAATGTCCAACTCTAATCCTCAAAATCCCACTTTCTTTCTCAAAATTCCAACTTTAAATCGACAAAATCCCAACTTTCCACAAAATCCCAACTTGAATTGCAAAATCGACTTTTATTGTCAAAATCTCAACTTGATTCTCAAAATTCCAACTTTCGTCCTCAACGGTATCCTACATATCCGGTGAATGTTCCAAGCTATCCATCGATTTCCATCCGGGCTATCACTACCAAGTTCGAGCTCCGTCTTCCGACTCGTCAAGAAAGACCGGCATAGATGGAGGAAGCATCGACCAAGAACGCCTACTTGGGAAGAGCATCGTCTTTCCAAAATTTTTCTTCTCCGCAAGGTCTCGAGGCCATAAATCGAACTTGATCAACAATCCGATGAAGAGAACAATGATACAAGTATAAGAAGATTTTGTACTCGGAGAAAGAGTGCGAACATCTTCAAGGTGTTGGATCGATATTAGCATTGATTCGATCGTGAAATGATCAAAAGATAGATCAAATGTGGGAGAATTACTAATGCCTACAACAAGTGGTCGCGAGCGAACTCGGAGAGATCATCTTCCTCGCTCAAAACACTTTTTACAAACTTGCAAAAAACTAAATGGTTTAGTTCATGTTATTATAGGAGCAGAGATGTGGCCAGCGGTGCAAGTGAAGTGACATCATTCAAAAGCCTGAGATGAATATAAAGAGACTCGCGGAACACGCGGTTTCGGACATATCGGAGTATGGAATTTGCTCAAAGAATGTCCAAATTCGCTCATCAAGACAAAGTGAGATTCGGCGACAAAAAGGCAAGTCTTCAGCATCGGTGCCTACACCTCCGCTTCCAACCAAGATGAAAATGGTGATGAAACAACCCACACTCGTCCAATTGGAAATAAGGCGTGAAAGGAAAAGAAAATCAACAGTGAAGCCAAGAGGTGGTCGATGCGATCAACGCAAGAGCACCGCAACAATGATGGTGGCGAAGGCAATGGAGGCAAAACGAAGGTAAAGAGCATAAAATTCTCATGCAAGAAACTTCAAAGATGGCGGAAACCCAACTACGACTTCATCTTAAGTATTGCGCCCAAATCCAAGCAAAGTGGGAAGCGGACGAAGAGTAAAATGTATGGCACATTTCTACCAGTTTTATTTTCTGCAATTGTGTGTTGTATTTTATTTTACGTAGTTGTATGTTGTATTTTATTTTACGCAATTGTGTATTGTATTTTATTAGTTGTGTGTTGTATTTTATTTTACGCAATTATGTATTGTATTTGATTTTTTAATTTAAATATTGTGTTTTATGTTGTACTAGTTGATTTAAATTAAAAATGTCTTATTGATTAAAGGCCCGTGTGAAATCTTTTAACAACTTTAATTTTATTATGCTTTTTGACCACTGCAGATCAATTATTTTTCTTTTGACTGTTGCAACAACTTTAATCAATCACATGTGAAATGCACGCCTTTAATTATTTTTCTTTGACCATTGAAAAACACTTTATTGGAAAGCACTTTAATTCTTTGCATGTTGGTTCCAACGGTCATTTAATTTGTGATCTATAAATCACAATCATCTCTCACACAATTATTCACACTTTCTGGTTTTTTCCTCCTTGTATCCTCAATATATTTTCTTTTCATATAATCAGTTCTTACTCTCAACATGTCTTCATCAAACAAAAGCGCTAGCTCTAGTGATGATGAATATATTGATGAGGAGATGAACTCAATGATGGAGGACGAGTCGCAGAAGATTACTTGCTCCGATTAGTTGCACAACATACTTCTCATCGAAGATATATCCATCGAGATCGTGAGGCTGCACACGATCGACTAATGAAGGATTACTTTGTTGAAAATTCAACTTATGGTGAAAGAGAGTTTCGTCGGTAATCGAATGCGCAAAGAGTTATTCATTCGCATTGTGAATTCTTTGAGCGCACTCCTTCTTTTCAACAACGCCGTGATGCTGTTGGGAGAAAGGGCTTCACGCCATTTCATAAATGCACGGTGGCGATCGTCGACTAGCGTATGGTGGTCGGTGATCACTACGATGAGTACTTACAGCGTTCTTTGAATCAACGCATCGAGTGCTTGTAAGATTTTTGCAAGTGTGTGATTGAAGTTTTCGCAACTATTACTTGAGGAAACCGATCGCAAATGACGTTCGAGGTTGATGAGAATGCGTGAGGAGAAACATGGCTTTCTGGAATGCTCGGTAGCCTTGATTGTATGCATTGGGAATGGAAGAATTGTCGATGAGCATGGAAAGGTCGATACACTCGTGGTGATATAAAGAAACCTACTATAATGCTTGAAGTCGTTGCTTCTCAAAATTTGTGGATATGGCATGCATTTTTGGAGTTGCGGGCTCAAACAATGACATCAATGTGCTCGGGCAATCACCATTATTCAATGATGCTCTACAAGGGTTTGCACCGACGATCCATTTCACAATAAATGGCACACAATACTCATGAGCTATTACCTAACAGACGGAATCTACCCGAATGGGCGGCTTTCGTCGAGAGCTTTCGCATCCGCAAGATGCAAAAGTTGAAGTTCAAACAAATGCTGAAGTCATGAAAAGGATGTCGAGCGTGCATTTGGGGTTCTCCAAGCAAGATGGGCATTGATTAAAGGCCCATGTCGTCTTTAATACCGAGAAAACTTAAAAGATATTATGTTGGCTTGCATTATATTACATAATATGATAATTGAGGATGAAGGAAAATGGTAAGCAATTGGATGAGCGACGACGAGCAAATCACAAATAACCCCTCCAATAATCCAAGGTTCGTCGGAGAATTGAGAAATTATCTCAAGAGAGGTGCCGACTCGTGATAAAGAAATTCATAATCAACTTCGACGCGATTTAGTTGAGCACATTTGGGCACACTTCGGCAATGATGAATGATTAATTAGGTTTAGTATTAGTTTATTTTGTATGTTGTATTTTAATTTGTTAGATTTAAATTGTCTTTTATATCGTATAAGTTCTTTTTTAAAAGTTTCCATGTTATTGTGCAATTTTAATATGTACTAATATTTATATAATAATTAAGTTATTTGATATTAATTTTAAATAATATTAAAATTAATTTTTATCAAGTTAGAATAATAAATATAAAATTTAAATAAAATTGTGAATAGATGATGAATGAGTTGAAAGTGAGTGAAAAGTGGGTCCATAATGATGTCAGCAAAAACCTGAGTTTGAGAAGGTATTGTTGGGGGTGAAAATAGGAGAAGGGAATATGATGATGTGTCTGTGATGATGTCAGCAAAAACCTGAGAATGAGAATGTATTGTTGGAGGTGCTCTTATTATATGTTCTACACTTCCTCAGTTGTATTGTCGCAGCTGCCCTCATCATCACCATTGATGTTGCCGCTCGTTGCTGACCCTCTCTCACCCGCTCGTTGTTGCGTAAATATCCTTCCCTTCTGTTGTATATCATTCCTCGCACATGGTCTCCCTCCACACTGTTGATTGGGGTGCACATGAAATCCCAGTCAGTTGAATCAATGGCTGAGTCACCTCATTTTTTTACCATATACATCCATATTGTGTTATATTACAAAAATATTTAACTACTGTCTGCCAAAAATTAAAAGAAATAGGGGCAAAAATTAAATTAAATCAAGATTGAGATCATTTCACCTATGTGCATTCTAGTGAAGTGATAAATCTAGTGTATGTTAATATACGAGATTTATGTAAACGATAAAGAACACGAAGGCTTTTCGTGGTTCGATCGTTAATGAGATCTACGTCCACGGAGGTGATTCCTCAATACTTTCACTATGATTCAATTACGGTGAGTGTAGCTAAAAGCTCTTAGTATTCAACAAATTGCTAACCCTTCTACCTTCGATCTAACTCTTATTTATACATATCTGAGGACCATAGGCGGGATCGATCCTCCTATGTAGGGACTCTTCCTTTGGCATGTAAGGGGTTGCTCCTCGCCCATGGGACTCTTAGCCTTCCTTGTAGGGACTCTTAGCCTTCACTTTGTGGGGTGGCGCCGATTAGGGTTTGGAGGATAGGCCGCCTGATTAGGGTTTGGAGGATGGGCCTTTGGCTTAACCGCGTGGGCCGTTATCATCCCAGGCCCAGCTCGTTTGGGCTTGTCAGTGGGCCTGAGCGGTTGGGCCATATCCCATCATAGCCACGAATAGTCGAGTAACACCGTGCCGGGTAAGGTGAAGAATGCGCTTTGCCCGAGGTGGGATGTTGCTTTCGGTGAGGTTGTTGTCGGGTTTTCGATCTCTTTGATGTCAGGGTTTGATCGGTTTGCCTGGATCCGAACTGAGGTAGACGGTTTGCCGTTCTGGACCGAATCGGACTGTTTGTCACGTTCCGAACTGAGTCACTCGAAGTTGGATGGCGATGTCCGTCAGGAAAATGCCGAGGTGGGCGGCGGTCGCATCTGGAGGCCGAGATGGGGTCGAATCGAGTTTGACGGTGCAGCGTTCGGGCATGCGCCGTTTGTCGAGGACCGAACTGAGTCGTCCGTCCCGAGACAGAGATATCCTGCAGTGGGATGTTGAGGTCCAACCTGGAAAGCGGCGTCGGCCCAAGTAATGCCGAGATCCAATCTGGATGGGAATCATTCGGATGATTCCGGGACCGAGCCGTTAGTGATATCCGTTACGGAAGATACCGAGGACCGAGCCGGTTAGCGATATCCGCTTACGGAAGATACCGAGGACCGAGGTCGGTGATGAGATCCAACTCGAGTGGCGGCGTCGTGCGTAAATGCGATGCCGAGATCGGTCGAGTGATGATTGCACGATTGGACCGGTTGTCGTGCGTTGATCCGTCACTTGCGCGCAGCGGTTGGTGGGGCTCGAAACACTGCGCGCGTCTCCTCCTTATCAAATTGCAATCGACCACGGGAAGTTGAAACGGCAATTTGGGCGGCCATTCGTACTATAAATAGGCCTAATAAGGAAGCTGCACTTTTTTCTCCCATCGTTCGAGCAAAAGAAAACTCGACTTTCGATTTCTCCAAAATCCATCCCGCCATCAAGACGCGATAACCCACCATTTAAAAAGTAAGTATGACATCCTCTTACTGCTCTTCTTCTTCTCCGATAGTGAAGTAGATATTATGGACTATATGTGCTATGATTTTGCGGGTAAATCCTTGGCATTAGCGCTAGGGGTCCACCATTTTCTTCTGCGTGGGATGTGCATAAGGTCAGGGACGTCAAATCGTCTCTGACCGTTTTCGAAGTACTCAAAGAAGGGAGGGAGTGCCATCTACCGGCGGATGCCTGGTGGTGCCTACCGGGACCCCGTGATCGGGCTCTGGTTCACCCGGAGGGTATTTTGACGGTGGATGTAGATGCCCTTAGGGCGGGTCTAAGATTCCCCCTAGCCCCCATTTTTCTGCATATCCAGGAATATTTCCAAATTCCTATTTGTCAATTCTCCCAAACTCTATTAGGTCGAGTAGTGGGGATGGGGCTTTCTGCTACGGCATAGCGAGGAATTTTCTTTTGAGGTTTTGATCGTTTTTGATGTCGAGACCACGGGGTGTATATTATTTTTCACCTCGGCAATTTAGGGTAGCTGCCCCTTCTAAAGTGTCGCAGTGGCAGAGTAAATACTTCTTTTTGTGGGCTGACGAGTACCCAAGGTACGAATGGGGGTTGGGTAGGATGAGGGATCCGAAAGTGAAACCCCTTGGATTCGTAGAAGACCAGCTCAACACGCTCGGTGAAGTCTCCGTAGGATTCACCGAGGACGACCTGAATAAGGCCGGTCTGAGCGTTCACAGGTCAAAGGCCCCAGGGTCGAGGTCCGATCTGGGTGAGGGCACCTTCCTCTTCTTACTCCTCGTAAATCTGATTTTGTTGTGCTAACGCGATTTTCTTTTGTCATGCAGTGAAACTGACGCAGCAAGAGAAGGGCCCACGATCGCCGAGCAAGGCGCCCCAAAGAAAAAGGCGAGGCAGGCTGAACATGCCAAGCCCCCGAAGAAGGTTGACGATATTGGTCAACTGATGACGGGGTCTCTGCCGGAGTCGAGTCCGGCAATGGAGACGCAGACTTAGGCCCGCCTTGAGTACAAGGTGTCGCCCTCCAGCTCGGTCGCATCCTCCCAAGGTATAAAGTTCTTCCACATCGGCTTTATCCGCTGCGATCTGTATTAACTTGTGTTGCTTTTTAGGATCTGAGCTCGGTGATGGGGTCCTGCAGCGTCGCGTCGCCGGGACACAGTAACTTGCCGCGGGCTGGTCGTGAGAGCTCAGCCGGTATGGCTGGGAGCGGGAGCTTCTTTGGGCGGCGCGGATCTTGATGCCGCCGCCGTGGCCGCGGGCGGAAGCCGAGGCTGCGAGTTCTTGAGGCGCGAGGGTTCTTTGTTGAGGCCGCCACGAAGAGGGCTTGGGCGTTGGAGGCTGCCCGGGAGCTCGAAGAGCTCGCGGCGAGGCGGCCGGGCGAAGAAGGCTCGCGGACAAGAGGAGTGCTCGACTGGCCGATCGGGGACCCTGCGAGGGCCTTTACCGGCAAGCTCGTCGAGTCGGAGAGCTTCGCTTTTATTGCCGACCGCCGCCATACTCGAGCCCAGGTGGTGTCGGACCATCGGAGGGTTGGCGGCCGTCATGCCCGACTTTGACAAGGTCGAGCATGGTTGGGTCGAGGTCGCCAACCGCGAGCTGAATAAAGCGACGCCGGGTGGTCTCGGGGTGAGTCCTTCCCGTGTTGGAAGCTTTGGCGTCCAGCCTCCTCGCTTCGGCGGAGGCCGTTGCCCGTGTAAGGAGGACGAAGATCACGAACTCCGGGAGCTTCTTGCCGAGTGCGAGCGAGCCGAGGAGGAGGAGGAGGAGGAGGAGAACCGAGCTCGGAGCTTCCTTCCGAAGGGGCCTTGCGCAAAGAACGCAGCAGTGCAAGTGGAGCCATGAGCCTGCATAGAGCCCGAGGTCGGTGGGCTAATGTAATAGGTTTAGCGTCGGGTCGATGGGACCACGAGCCTTGTAAACATTTCCACTTATGAATAATAAAAGTTGCAACTTCTGAAATGTGTGTTGATCTTTTATTTTTAGCACTTTGCTTCTCCATACCCTGCTCGACCATGACTTGTCGACTAAGCTAAAAGAGGCCGGCGCCTGGGCGAGAAGGATGAAGAAGCTTTTTGGAGGGCCGGTCTGCTTAACCCACACGAGCTTTGGCGGCATGGACGTCAGCTCGGTGTCATCCGCCGACCTGAAGAAGAAGTTGCAAGAGGCCGATCGAGAAGTGGCCCGCCTCCTGGCTGAGAACGAGGCTCTAAAGTTAAGGATCATACAGCTCGAGGTCCAGGGGGCGGACTTATCTGCCGATGTGATCCACGGACGCCTGATGCAATGTGAGGAACAGCTCGAGTTGGTTCAGGAGAAGCTGGAGCAAATCTCGGAGGAGCACGCAGAGTATGAGAAGGTAATCCACCGATCTGGTGGAACTACCATATCCGAAGCTGATGATCGAGTTCAGAGCTTGCTGGCAGAGGGCATGGTGCTGAGGGATGAGGAGGGGCCCAACAGCAAAAAGTTTAAAGATCGTCGACTCCATCGTGAAGTACATGCGGATGTGCGAGATCGTCCGTGAACGACGACGCCCAAATCGGCCGCGGCGAGTCCACAGCTGGCTCCACCGATCCAATCATAGAAGAACCCGATGAGGAGGCGGCTACGCCGATCATGCCGAAGTGCTTCGGTTGATGGGTCCAAAGTGAGAGGAGCGATTAGAGGGCGGTCCTCGATAGGTCGGAGGCGCCCGAGGACTACAGGTCGGCGGGGAAGGCGGTAGGCGGTAGGTCGTGATCCCGGCGGCCGAGTTCACGGTCGAGTGCGACCTCGGGTGTAGCTGTTCGAGGCGCCCGCGGCCGGGACACACTGCGCCGGTTCAAAGTGCTTGGAGCGGTCGCGGTGGTCCCGGAGTCACCATTTCAGGTCGGGGTGCCTCCCAGCCCGCGCCGAGCGCTCCTGGAGTAGGCCGCGGTGATTCCGGCCTTATCGACTGGGTTGAAGGCACCGAGTTCGTTCAGTGTACACCGTCGACCTGGAGATTTTGTTCAAACCGTGCGGCTTGACAAGACACAGGCGAGGGCGCTCCGGCCGGAGTGAGGTGTATATAGCTTAGGACTTTGTATTTAGTCGTAAATGTATTTAGATCAGATATCAAGTGTATATTTTCCCTGAGAGGTACAAATATAGCTTAGGACTTGGTTTCTAGTCGTAAATGTATTTAGACCGATATCTGATGTATATCTTCCCAAATAAAGGGCATAATTTGACGAGATCGATGTGGACGTCGTTTGCATGTAGATGTTTCAACTTAATGAGTAATCTGTATGCGTGCATGTAGACGTTCAATTTAATGAGTAGTCTGTATGCCTTGCACCGAGACGTTCAATTCAATGAGTAATCTGTGAGTGCGGCGCACGCTTAGTTGAGTACCCTACTTAGTGGGTTTGTCGTCTTCGTAAGGGCGTCCCCTTGTGAAGGTTAATTACGTGTTATCCGACTTGAGAGCAGATGTTCACATAAGCATAAGATGAGACGAAGTGAAATATTATTCCAGAAAAACAAACGTTTTATTGAGAAGTAAATAACATCGCACTTCGGCAAAGCAATAAAGGGACTAACATGATGCTGATATGAAATCGAAGCTATGTAAAGTACCTCCTTAGATGAGTGATATGCCAGGTTCGGGGGATAAGTGCACCGGATAGGTGAGCTAGCTTGTAGGCCCCTTTGTCGAGGTCCTCGTGAACGCGGTATGGACCTTCCCATGTCGGATCTAGCTTGTTAAGACGCTCGGCTCTACTGGCTTCATTATTCCGTAGGACGAGGTCGCCTACTTGGAGTGTGGAGGCTTTCACCCTTTTGTTGTAGTACCGTGCGACCTGGCACTTGTATTTAGCTTCGTTTATGAAGGCGAGCTCGCGCTTCTCCTCGAGAGTATCGAGGTTGACTCGCAGGTCCTCCTCGTTCCCGTTCTGGTCGAAGTGAAGAGTACGCGGGCTCGGTGCGCCGATCTCAGCCGGTATGACAGCCTCGGTCCCGTAGACCAAACGAAGGGGTTTCTCCGCGAAGTCCGAGGTGTTGTCTGTAGGACCAGAGGACTTGGGGAGATTTTCACCAATCACCCTTAGCTCGGTCTAACCTTTTTTCGGCCCTTATGCGATCGTGCGGTTCGTCACCTCGGTCGACCATTCGCTGCGGTGTGCGACCGAGGTGAAACGTTGTTCGATCCGGAGCTCTTCACACTATTCTTTGAAATTTTGTCAACGAACTGGGTGCCGTTGTCCGAGATCGAGAACATGCGGTATGTCGAGCGGCAAACTATGTTTTTCCACACGAAGGTCTCGAATCCTTCGCCGTGAGGCTCGAAGTATCGGTTCGACACGGTGCTCGGTCAAACGGACCAACGATGTCGATCCCCCACTGCATGAAAGGCCATGGACTCAGTAGTCGCTTAGATCGGTGCGGGGTAGCTGACCGTGGAGTGAAGCCGCACTTCGGCACTTTTGACGAGCTCGGCGAATCTTGAATGAGGTAGGCGGTAATATCCCCGACCTCGGCCTTCTTTGATAGAGCTCGCGACCCGATGTGGCTTCCGCAAGATCCTCTGTGAATCTCATTGAGCACGTAGTCGACTTCTTCTGGCCCGAGGCACCTCAGGAGGGGTTGAAGGTAAGACTTCGGTGAGGCGCCTCATTTATGAGGTACTTCTGGGATTTCGCCATCATCTTTTTGGCTTCGAGCCGATCTTGAGGTAGTGCGCCGTCTTCCAGATAGGCCTTTATGGGAGACATCCAGTTCGGCTCTATCTCGGTGATGATGCCGATGTGGGACTCCGCGATGCTTCTGGAATGAACTTCCTCCACTGGTGGATTTGTTGATGACACGCCTAACTTATCGAGGATATCACCTCACCGCTTTCTCCTCGTGGGATTCGATGAATACTGAAGTACCTGAATGAGGTCAGCATCTCCTTTGCCTTCTCAAGGTATTGCTTCATTCGAACCTCCTTGGCCTCGTATCTTCCTAGAACCTGGTTTACCACGACCTGGGAATCTCCGAAGATCTGGATCTTGTCCACTTTTAATTCCTTTGCGAGGCGGAGTCCTAAGATCAGCGCTTCGTACTCCACCTCGTTGTTTGTGGTCGGGAAGGTAAACCGGAGGGCGTAGGTCACTTCTTGCTTGTCTGGGCCGAGGAGGAGGATGCCCGCTCCGCTACCCGTTTTGCATGAAGCTCCGTCCACGTACATCTCCCAGCAACCACCGGGCGGTGCAAGGACAAATTCCTCCGCGGTGGGGGCGGTAGTTGGAGTGGCCTCGCTGGTAGAGCCGACCTCGATGAATTTGGCCTCCACCAGGAAGTCAGCGAGAGCTTGCCCTTTTATGACCGGCCTGGGGGAGTATGAAATATCGTGCTCGCCGAGCTCCAGCGCCCACTTAGCTATACGTCCGGATGACTCCGGCTTTGACAAGACTTGTCTCAAGGTAAGTCGGTTAGCACACGGACGGAATGAGCTTGGAAGTAGGGTCGGGCGTCGCTTGGCGTTTACTAAGGTCGGTGCTACTTTTCGGTCGGTGTACCTCGTCTCTAGTCCTTTGAGAGCTCGGCTAATAAAGTAGATGGGAGTTGCCGTCCCACCTCATCTCGTACCAATACACACTGATTGCCTCGTCCGAGCGGCGGATATAGAAAGGAGTTCACCTTTTTCTGGGCGAGCATGGGTCGGCAGGTCGGCGAGGTACTCTTTCGGTTGTGCGGGCGACACAGTGTTCTTCCCGCGCATTTAAGTCCCAGCTCTCCTCAAGATCTTGAAGAAGGGAAGGCTAACTTCTCGGCTCGAGATAGGAATCTGGCGAGGCGGCTAGGCACCCGATGAGTTTGTGGATCTCACGGATGGACTTTGCACTGCATGTCGAGCAATCGCTTTCACCTTAGTGGGATTTACCTTGAGACCTTCTTGAAACCCAAAGATCCTAGGAATTTACCGTCCTCACCATGAATGTGCACTGGGGTTGAGCTTGAGGTTGGCCGACCCAAGGAGGCTGGAGAATAGTTCCGGGTTGTCGGTGCGACTCTCTTTTTTGACTTTTGACTACTATGTCGTCGACGTGACCTCGACGATCTCCCCTATATGGTCCTTGAATATTGCGTCCACCATCCTCCGGTAGGTAGCTCCGCGTTCTTTAGGCGAAGGCATCTTCCGATGCACGCAAAGACTCAAGCGGTGATGAGCGTTGTCTTTGGGCGTCCTCCGGCTCATCGGATCTGGTGGTACCCTTGTATGCATCTAGGAAATCGAAGACCTCGTGGCCTACCGGTCTCCACCTTGCTTGTCAATGTCGGGTAGGGGGTAACAATCCTTCGGGCAGTGCTTGTTGAGGTTGGTATAGTCGACGCACATGCGTCACCCCCCTCGGCTTTCGGACCACGGCCGGATTAGCCATCCGGTCGGGTGTTAACCTCGAACAAGATCTTGGCCTTACGAGTGAGTCACTTGTCTCTTATGACCGCCGCGCTCTGTCGCAGAAATACTTTTTTCTTCGCGCCGAACGGCTTAGTGGCGGGTCGATGTTGAGGCGATGAGTTATGAGCTCGGGTGACACTCACTGCCATGTCGAGTGGGGACCATGCTAACACGTCCTTGTATTCCCTCGAAGTCGCATGACCTGTGCCGAATATCATGGGCCACGGGCGCCGACCTTGATAACTTTGGTGGGGTCGTCGTTGTATAGCCGGAGATTCTCGTCGTCGTCCAGGTGGCGGCTTCGGGATTCAGAATGCTATGCCCGAGGTAAGGCAACATCACGGGTTGAGACTCGTAGGCACCTTTGGGCTGCCGCTTGGTCACCCTCGGATGCTTAGCACTCCCCAGCCGGGTGGGTATTTTGATTGTGAGGTGGTACACCGAGCGGACGACCTGGTGGCGTATAGCCAATCTCTACCGGGATGATGTTGTGCGGAGGGAGCTCGTCTGAGGAAAAATTGAATGGACTTTGTGACCGACACGAGAACACGTCCCACGGTGGCCGGAAGGGTAATGATACCTTCGGGTTGAACCGCCTCTGAGTGAAGCTCATGGCTGGGATGGTGCGTGTAGGGAAAACATATGTTAACCCTCGCCCGAGGATCCATCTTGGGTGTTTAATTCACCATACATTGATTATAAACCTAGCATGCGTCTATATAATTAAATCTCGACACGTTGGGGTTTACACGTGTTTACCTTTGGATCGAAGAGGTCGATGGAGCGAGTTGAGCGGATCGAGCGGATCGGACTCGTGCTTTGACCTTCCGACTGTATCCGGTTGCCCAATCTCCAACGTCGAGTGAGGGCGATCTATGGAGAATGCTTCGAAAATCACCCAACGCCTCTCTTCACAACTTTCAAATTCTCTCTGGACGAGGGGCGAAAATTTGTGTGTGATTAATGAGCATTAACCTAGACTTTATCTCATACCTTATATTTATAATGCACTACCTTAATCCTATATGGAATATTACCATAATCCTATATGGAATATTACCATAATCCTATATGGAATATTACCATAATCTTAGGATTATTTCCATACTCTCGTGATTATTTCCATACTCTCGAGATTATTACCATAATCTTATATGGAAAGGATCTATGCATATACCATAAATATAATAATATACTTGTGGGATAAAGAGAATAAAATCTTGCCTTAGAGAGCATGATAGGGGCGTCGATTTTCTTGCTAAGCTTGGGCTGGATGGGCGGCCAGGATCAAATCGAGGAATAAAGATGGGCCTCAAATAAATTAATTATCTTATGTTCACCCGAACATAAATTAATTTATAAACATTCGATCATGCCACTAGAGAAAGAATCTTGACTTACCCCTTTATTACCGAAGTTGAGTCGGGCTTGCACTTAGACATTCTGAATCCCGTATTTAAGATATCGAGCGTCCATTAATCATTTCTAGCAATCATTGCTTAAAACGATTAATAACTTCATTTCCTTAAGTAGTACCACTCAACCTTATTATTGTACTTGAGCTAACTCAACTGCGGGGTTTAGTACAATAAACCTTTGAGCTCCTTAAGGGGCGTCATCATCCTAAACGGATCTGATGACTCGTCTGAGATAACTAGCGTGACATACAAGATCGCCACCACCCAAGATGCGGAGAATCTTGGGTTAGAACATATAACCCTCACTCATAACAAGTCAAAGTGATGGTCAAGAACTCATACTCACCTAATACCTTATCGAGGTTTAGATCATCGTAAGTCACCGAGATCTTGGTTCTTCACGACGGTCGGAAAGAAGAACTCATCTCACTGTGATCCTTCATACGTCGAGACGTATCAAGATAGACAAGTAACTAAGTCAAGTCACTTCTTATCTATCTGCGGCTAAACCGACAACTCGTCCTTAAGTCGTCTCACCAGTGAAACTTTTATATCTCATTAAGCTCGACCAATCATACGGACTTACGTGATCTTCACACACCGTATGATCTAACTTATATATGAGATAAGGGGACACGGATATATGCAATCAAGTATTCAATCGGATAGGAGATTGTAATAGTGGTAACAGAAACATTGTATACAAGCTCAACCAAACCGCTTTGAGATACAAATCCAACAATCTCCCACTTATACTAAAGCAAACTTTTAGTATACAATGTGTCTCTCTAGCTATTACAAACAACCATCACTTTGCTTCTCCCACTTATACAAAAGTTTCCTTTCTAAGTGGGTGCCATCAGCGCAATCCAAGTCCTCTAACGTGTCCATCGTAGACTTTTGCGGCGGGCTCTTCGTGAATGGATCCGCTAGATTTTCCGTCGTATCAATCTTTTCAATCAAGACGTCACCGCTCTAACGATTTCTCGTATGACATGGTACTTTCTCTCTATGTGTTTGGTCGCTTGTGGGTCCGTGGTTCCTTCGAGTTTGCCATCGCACCGAAAGTTATCACGATAAACTATGATACTCTTGGGCAAACCAGTACCACATCTAGATCCATGAGGTAGTTCTTGAACCATACTGACCTTCTTAGAAGCCTCCGAAACGGCTACATATTCGGCTTCCATGGTAGTCCGCAATGCATCGCCGCTTTGCACTCATGCCAGATCGGCTCCACCTCCCAAGGTAAACACATAGCCGAGGTTGACTTTTTCTCATCACGGTCGACTTGAAATCCAGTGCAGATAACCCAAAGGCATTAGACTATCTCGCATGGTAAACTAGCCTATAATCTCGAGTCCTTTTCGGTGCTCGAGTATATGCTTCTTGCGATCCAATGAGCTTGTCGAGGTTAGATCGATATCTAGCTACTATGCTCACCGTGATAGCGGATATCGGGTCTCGTGCATAGCATTGCGTACATGAGACTTCCTACGGCGGAGCGTAGCGAACTTGTCTCATTTCCTCTATCTCCTGCGCATCATTGGTGATCTGCGTTTTGAATAAAGGAACGCCATGTGCGAAGGTAGCAATCCTTTCTTGGCGGTTTGCATACTAAAGCGAGTAATCACGAGATCAATGTAAGGCGCTGAGATAAGCTCAACATTTTCTTCTTGCGATCTCGGTAAACCTTGATCCCAAGAATGTACGCTGCATCTCCTAAGTCTTTCATTTGAAACCGATCGGATAGCCAACTCTTTCGTCGATAACACCTTCACGTTGTTGCCAACTAGAAGGATGTCATCTACATAAAGTGCAAGAAATACCACATCACCGTTGACATCTAACCGATACACACAACTCTCGCTAGAGAGCTGGGTAAATCCATAGGACTTTACCACCTCGTCAAAGCGTAAGTTCCATGATCGGGAGGCTCGCTTAAGTCCATAAATGGACTTAAGCTTCCATACTAGATGCTCTTCACCTTTACCACATAACCTTCAGGTTGTTGCATATAGATGTCTCTACCTTCCTCAAGGTAACCGTTTAGAAAAGCGGTTTTAACATCCATTTGCCAAACCTCTGGGTTCAAGTGGGCTGCTATGGCTAGAAGAATTACGATGGACTTGAGCATTGCTCACGGCGAAAAGGTCTCATCGAAATCGATGCCCTCAATGCGAGTGTACCCTTTCGCCACAAGCACGGCTTTGAAAGCGAAACCTCTCCATCGGAATCTCTCTTCCTCTTGTATATCCACTTACTACCTATGGCTTCCTTGCCATCGGTAGAGGTGTCTTTCATATACATCCATAGCCGTTATGGACTCCATTTCTAAGTCCATAGCGGTGTGCCACGATCTTGCATCTATATCTTGACGCCTCCTTGTATGTCCATGGGTCGATTATCGCATGTTCGTCTGCGGGACTAAATCCGAAGATTCACCCACGAACATAAATCGCTCGGGTTGACGAACAACCCTCCCACTACTGACGAGGTTCTACGGCACAATAGCAACGGTGGGTGCGAGATACTTGTGGTTCTCTAACTTGCACAACTTCGTGTAGGTACCACATGCGGTCGGTATCTCGGTGGAACTCGACCCACTTCAATTTCTTGAAGTATCGGTGTCGATCCTCCCACTAGACTCGACATCTCGCACCTTTGGCCTAATCGGTGGTGGAATACGATCATCTTCTAATTCTTGAAGAATGATTTCAACTTTGGACTTATGATTTTTCATGTAGTCCTCTTCTAAGAATCGAGCATTAGTGCTAATAATGACCTTCTGATCCTTAGGACTATAGAATAAACCACCTTTCGTTCCTCTAGGATAGCCAATAAACGCCTTGGGTCGATCTAGCCTCCAACTTGTCGCCCTTCTTGTTCAAAGACATGTCTTTGGGCGCCCATATCCTTATGTGGCTTAAACCGGCTTCGCCCAAACCACAACTCGAAGGGTCTTTTCGATCGACTTGGGCGGTACTAGATTTAGCAAGTATGCCGCCGTCTCTAAGGCATACCCCGTAGCGAAATAAGCAATGTTGCATAGCTCATCATTGATCTCACCATTTCTAAAAGAGTCCTATTTCTTCGCCTCGACACACCATTTCTTTGTGGTGTGCCCGGTGAAGTCTTGTTGGGATGTAATCCCACACTTCACTAGATAGTCCATAAACTCGTTCTTGAGGTATTCGCCACCGCGATCAGACCCTGATGACTTGATACTCTTACCTAGCTTCGCTCCACTTCCGCCTTAAACTCTTTGAATTTCTCAAAGCATTGGACTTGCGGTGAAGCGGTATATGTATCCGTACCTTGAGTAATCGTCGATGAAAGTGACAAAATACTGTACCTCCACGAGCTTGTGTGGACATAGGTCCACACAGTCGAATGGACTAACTCCAACATTTCTTTGGCTCTATAACCTTCGCTTTGAAGGGTGCGGTCGACATCTTACCTTCTATACTGATTCGCAGACCGGGAGCGAGTAACCGTGAGATCACCCAACGCCCATTCTTAGCCGCCTTTGGATCCTATTTAGATTGATGTGACCTAATCTAAGATGCCGAGAAAAGTAGAGTCATCTTCTTGAAGAAAACTTTCTCTTTTAGGGTTTGATGAAGATGCGACATAGTTATAGGTATTATGTTTTGCGAAATAGTATAAAGCGAATTATATAAGGTGCCAACACGGATAACCGTCATTTCTTATGATAGAAACACCACTATCAAAATAACGAAATATCCATGAGTAAATAATTTGAAACAGAAACAAGGTTCCACCAAAATCCGGCACATATAAACGTCTTCAAAACTAAAACTGTTGTCCCAAAACATAAAGAAACATCTCCAACTGCAACAGCTTGACTTTCGCGCGTTGCCCATGGAGATCGTTATCTCGCCATCAAACACTCCTTGTCGCGGGAACCCACGCAGGTGTAACAAACATGATCGATTCTTGGTATCTACTACCCAAGAATGGGTAGAACAAGTCGCTAAACATGTTTCACACTAAAGCAAGCGGCGTACCTTGAGCCTCGAGCATAGGGCACTTGGCCTTCCAATGCCCGCCTTACCGCACTTGAAGCACTTGCCCCTTCTCCTTTGGCTTCTTCAAGCCTCGGTGGCAACCATGTTCTTGCTCCCATTCTCCCACTATTTCCTCGCCTTACCACCTTGGCACCCTTTTCTATTTCCATTTTGCAACGAAAATTTAGGGCCCTTAGATGTGCTAGCAAGAGCATGTGCTCCTTTTCCCATAACTCCTTCCGCAAAGAACGAGATCATTAAGCAACCGACTAAGTGTGAACTCGGTCTTGCTCATGATCGCATTCACGCGAAAGTTCTCAAAGACTTGGGCGGTGTGTTGAGGATGATATCGACCTTGGCCGCCGTCAATACCTCCTCCCAACCGATCAAGACTATCCATGAGATGAGTCATGTGGGAGACATGTTCATGGACCGAACTTCCTTCTTCCATCTTACACGCCAAGATTTCTCTCATTGTGTGGAAGCGGATCGTCCGATCCGATCGCCCAAACTTACTCTCGAGACTTGACCAAATATCGTCGCGTCTACCATCGATGATCTCAGTACAAGCCTTTGGACATCGTAGTCATCATATAGCATTTAGCCATATTGTTTGACTTATTCCAAAGTCTCGCTTGACTCTCATTTTCATTAGTCGATCGTCGATAAGGCATCGGGTTTAGGAGTAGTGAGAACAAACATGTGTTCTTCACGATAAGAACATATTCCATGTTTCGTTTCCATTCGATAAAATTTGGACCGATAGCGGTTTTGTGCGAGCATATTGATAATCGGCGTAAGAGACATATCTCAAGCGATAATGTAAAACACATAAGCATACGATCGCAAATAATTAGTAACAATAATATTGTAACCTTTGATAAAACAATATTAATTGAAACCTCCAATCGCCCAAGGAATCCCACCGCAAGCCACGCGTGTGGGCGTTTACACATGAACCCCCGACCGGACTAAAATATACCTTTTAGTCGTTTAATTTCAATCCATGTCAACTTATCCTTATGACAAATGAAATTAATGATTGGACCTTACTAGACCACATCACTATCGCAAAGGGACTTGGCGGAAGTTGTACTTGAGGTGATGTCTAGCAATGACCACAATTTTAACGAGAAGATGAATTCTTAGAATTGGTATACTCACTCGGACCATACCGCCCAATTCAAATTCTTTGTTATCTCATTTTATATCTATCTCTAGAGAACTTATGAAAATCGCACATGCAAGCCACGCGTGTGGGCGTTTACATGAAACTCCCACTTCTCAATAGATTTAAAATGTTTTATTTAGAAATCTCATCTAACAAACTTATGATAAACAGTGCAAGCAAGCCACGCGTGTGGGCGTTTACTCACAGCAAGGTCTCACTTTGTTTAGAGATCAAAAGTGGAGGTCTTGACATTTTAATTTGAAAAATTAATATGTCGGGTTGCTTGCTTAGTCTTTTTATTCAAAAGGTTTGTCCATGCGAGATCACGTAATCCTAGCATGCTTTTCTATAGAACTCAACATGTAAAACATGCTCGCAGAAATTCTAAAATATGCTTGATAAGCGCGATAAACCTAGCATGCTTACTATGCGCGTCCAATTCGTAAAACACTTAAAGGTTTGTCAACGTAATATAAACATACATAGCATGCTACTTGCACAATTTAAACATCCACGACATGCATATGAGCGATAAAAATAAAATAAAACGTTCATCGCGCCCAATCGTGAAACACGCACATTTAAATCTAATCTATTACATAGATTTACAAAGCATGTAATTAAACTTGACGGGCCTCGCGTGCACCGGCACGGACCGGATTCAACAAATGGGCCTCGCGTGCGGGCACGGACGGAAAATCTGAAAACAGGTCCGGATCTGATTGTCTGTCTTGGCCGGCGCTGAGGCGAAACCCAGCCGCCACCTTCTTGTCGGCCAGCGATGCTCGCGTGTCCTCGCGGGCTACCTCGCGGTCGCTAAAGCGACCGCGACCGACGAGCGAACACGCGCCACCACCCAAGCGCCAACGTCGATCGAGAGAGGTCGTCGCCCGCGGCCGAAACTTCGCGACATGAAGTCTTTCGCGCGCGGGTTTCGTCGCGAACGCCGCCGCCCCGTCGCCCGTAGCTCGCGACGGCGCGCGGCCTCGCGGGTGATCCTCGCGATCGCGAAGCTCGCTTCGCTAAGCGCCAGGATCCCGCGAAGCGCGCCCGTCGCCGCAGCCCTCGCGATCGCCCTCGCGACCGCGAGGCTCGCCATGAAACCACCCGATGACGGTAGAGACTGTTTTTTCCGTCGTTTCGTTCTTCGTTCTTTCGTCTTCGTTCTTCTTTACGTATAAGATTTACATAATAAAATCTAATCTAACCACGGATTTTCTCGTGGTGTAAAAACAAAACCAACAAAAACAATAAACGAGCCACGATGAGCAGCGGATCCACAATTATTTAAACGCACGTAATAATCAAACGTGAATTAATCCAACGAGCCAAGATTCGATCCGGGCTCGATACCAATGTGTAGGAAAACATATGTTAACCCTCGCCCGAGGATCCATCTTGGGTGTTTAATTCACCATACATTGATTATAAACCTAGCATGCGTCTATATAATTAAATCGCAACACGTTGGGGTTTACACGTGTTTACCTTTGGATCCGAAGAGGTCGATGGAGCGAGTTGAGCGGATCGAGCGGATCGGACTCGTGCTTTGACCTTCGGATCAGTATCCCGGTTGCCCAATCTCCAACGTCGAGTGAGGGCGATCTATGGAGAATGCTTGGAAAATCACCCAACGCCTCTCTTCACAACTTTCAAATTCTCTCAATGGACAAGAGGGGGCCGAAAATTTGTGTGTGATTAATGAGCATTAACCTAGACTTTATCTCATACCTTATATTTATAATGCACTACCTTAATCCTATATGGAATATTACCATAATCCTATATGGAATATTACCATAATCCTATATGGAATATTACCATAATCTTAGGATTATTTCCATACTCTCAGGATTATTTCCATACTCTCAGGATTATTACCATAATCTTATATGGAAAGGATCTATGCATATACCATAAATATAATAATATCCTTGTGGGATAAAGAGAATAAAATCTTGCCTTAGAGAGCATGATAGGGGGCGCCGATTTTCTTGCTAAGCTTCGGGCCTGGATGGGCCAGCCCAGGGATCAAATGCAAGGAATAAAGATGGGCCTCAAATAAATTAATTATCTTATGTTCACCTGAACATAAATTAATTTATAAACATTCGATCATGCCACTAGAGAAAGAATCTTGACTTACCCTTTATTACCAAGTTGAGTCGCTTGCACTTAGACATTACGAATCCCGTATTTAAGATATCGAACGTCCATTAATCATTTCTAGCAATCATCGCTTAAAACGATTAATAACTTCATTTCCTTAAGTAGTACCACTCAACCTTATTATTGTACTTGAGCTAACTCAACTGCGGGGTTTAGTACAATAAACCTTTGAGCTCCTTAAGGGGCGCCATCATCCTAAACGGATACGGTGACTCGACATGATAACTAGCGTGACATACAAGATCGCCACCACCCAAGATGCGGAGAATCTTGGGTTAGAACATATAACCCTCACTCATAACAAGTCAAAGTGATGGTCAAGAACTCATACTCACCTAATACCTTATCGAGGTTTAGATCATCGTAAGTCACCGAGATCTTGGTTCTTCACGACGGTCGAAAGAAGAACTCATCTCACGTGATCCTTCAATACGTCGAGACGTATCAAAGATAGACAAGTAACTAAGTCAAGTCACTTATCTATATCTGCAGCTAAACCGACAACTCGTCCTTAAGTCGCCTCACCGTGAAACTTTTATATCTCATTAAGCTTGACCAATCATACGCACTTACGTGATCTTCTACACACCGTATGATCTAACTTATATATGAGATAAGGGGACACGATATATGCAATCAAGTATTCAAATCGAGATAGGAGATTGTAATAGTGGTAACATGAAACATTGTATACAAGCTCAACCAAACCGCTTTCAAGATACAAATCCAACAGTGCGAGGCGACGATTTGAATCCCTCCGACCTCAAGTTTATCCAGCGACTCGGAAGATAATGCTGACGGAGGCACCGATGTCTATGTAGACCCGGTGGACGTTCTTGTTGCCCACCACGGCTTGTATCGTAATGGCGTCTTGGTGGGGCATGATCTTGGGCACCGGGTCGTCTTTGGAGAACACAATGTTCTCACCTCCCGAGTCGCTTGTTTTCGGCTCCTCGGGGCCGGCCTCGAACTTCATTTTTAACGACGCCTCGCCGTTCCTATAGGGAGTCCCAATGGCATAGACCTGCTCCATTGCGTTGGGACCTTCGTCTCGCCATCTTCAGTTGGGTCGCCGTGGGTCGGCCCGCATTGTTACCACCATTATTCTTCCCTCTCGCGCCTCGCTTCCTCGGCCTGGCTCGGCCGAGGTATTGCTTGAGGGCTCCTCCTCGACGAGCTCGTCAATCATGAGCTCGTGTTCCCGCAATCTTGATGTCGTGACCATACCCTGGTGATAGTCACAATACTTCTCGCTTGACCTCTTCGATCCTCCTTTCATGGGAGGTGGTTTCGGAAGAGCTCGGCGTGGAGCTCGAATATCTCCGCCTGGATTTGAGCAGGAGGCGCTTTGCCGCCGGGGTTCGGCCGAGGTCCGAGCACGACCCAATAGCCTCTCTTGATTCTATCGGCGCGCTCGCGATCGGTGCCTCGACTTGATCATCCGAATTCTTTCGTTCTACCCTTTGCTCATCCCGCATCTCTTTTTCTTCCGATCCGACTCGTCCCCTCGACATAGTTGTCACCGGGTTCCAAAGTTTACTCGCCGTCTTTGGTTTCTCCCCGGTGATTTCTTTGTTCGATCGCGCCAGTCGGATCCGTTCTTGAACGCATTGATGATGTACAGATCGTTACTATCATCAATCTTAAGGGATTCCGTGATGAATCGCGAGACGAAATTGACATCGCCTCGCCTCGCCCTTGGCGGATGGTGGCGGGTCGGACGAGGCTGCCGAGGTGGCATCTTCGATAAGCGCCACTGAATCGATCCATGAGGTCCCGAAGCGCAGTATCTTTCACGGAAGGCGAGGTGAACCAACGTCGGCGTTGGAGATCAAGCACTCGGGAAGATTTTGCACATGTGAAAATCTTTCATTCCTCGATTCGCCATATTGGTGGTATAGGCGAAAAGGAAGTCGGAGGGTCCCCAAGGCCATCGTGGCGCCGATATTGGGTGCCTGTATCACGGGCAAGGGCGTGTCCGAATCTCTCGAAAAGGAGATGATTCTCCGCATCGGTCGAACCCCGGAGATCGCTGCCATCTCTTTCGGAGGGTGGGAGACCGATAACGGCGTCCATCGCCTCTCGAGGGGAGTTTGGCTCCGCCTCTCCTATTCTGCTCGGCCCTCTGGGAGGCATGCCGAGGTGGAGAGGGGCTTCGCGGGCGACGTGGTGGTGAATGGTTGCGATCATCTCGGCGAGGTGATGGACTTCTGGCGGCGGATTGATGTACGCGTTCTCGGCTATCGCGCCGAGGTAGCGTTGACCGCCGCCGGTGGGTGGCGACCCCGCGCCCACGTTCGCCGCGGGCACTCGAGAGGTGCCCGCTCCATTTGTCCTCTGGTGAAGGAAGTTTTGGAATTGGCCGAGATTGGCATTGAGGAACTCAGACACAGCTCGGCCAAGGGCTTCGTGAGACCGGTGAACCGCCTGTTCACTGGCGTTGAGGTCGGCGTCTTCTTCCCCGTCAGGGCGGCGATCCTGAGGGTGTATGGGAATGTTTTCCATGTAGCCCTCAGCGCGTGTGCGCCAGGCGCGTCGCAATCTCCTTCCGCGCCGAGTGACCACCTGGTCGTCTTCAACGCAGTTGTTGGCAGTGTCGGCGGCGGTTGCACGTGTTCTTGCCATTAATTTGTAGAAAAACGAAGCTTTTTTGTTCAGTGTTCCCACAGACGGCGCCAATGATAAATCTAGTGTATGTTAATATACGAGATTTATGTAAACAGTAAAGAACACCAAGGCTTTTACGTGGTTCGATCGTTAATGAGATCTACGTCCACGGATGAGTGATTCCTCAATACTTTCACTATGATTCAATTACAGTGAGTGTAGCTAAAAGCTCTTAGTATTCAACAAGTTGCTAACCCTTCTACCTTCGATCTAACTCCTATTTATACATATCTGAGGACCCTTAAGACGGGATCTGATCCCCTCCCATGTAGGGACTCTTCCTCTGGCATGTAGGGACTGTTCCTCTCGCCCATAGGGACTCTTAGCCTTCCGCCTGTAGGGACTCTTAGCCTTCCGCATGTAGGGTGGCGCCTGATTAGGATTTGGAGGATGGGCCGCCTGATTAGGGTTTGGAGGATGGGCGCTTTGCTTAACCGCGTGGTCAAGATCATCCCAGCCCAACTCGTTTGGGCTGTAGTGGGAATAGGTTGGCCATATCCCATCATGAAGACTTCGTCAATTGAAATGGATAGGAAGATTTGCAAGAGAATGATGAAGACAAAAAGAAATATCATGTATCTATTAATATATAAATTTATTAAATTTATACTTGTTTTACTTGTTGCAATTGCAACTTTGGGAAAAGCATTTCCTACAATGAAAATACAAATCTCATACACACGCAACAATTAATACGTTATCAATTTATTTCTTAGTCAATCACTTATCTCAATAGATGAATCTAAAAAAAATCTTTGGCGAAAAAACGCACTCTGCACATATGCTCCAGCTTCACTGTTAAAGCTGAAACGCCCCTACAAAATAGAAATAGACGCTCATAATGTTTTTGGAAATCTCCAAAATTATACACATGGTTATCCAATTTAATAATACTCACTCCGTTTCATCTAAAACGCCTCATTTCTTTTCGCAAGACGTATTTATGAGAAATGTATAAAGTAGTTAAAGTGTTAAAAAGGAGTAGGACCCACACTTTTTGAAGGGATAATTATTTCCTAAAATGGAATAAGACATTTGTAATGGAACAACCCGAAAAAGAAAGTGAGACATTTTAAATGGGACATAGAGAGTAATAATAATAAATATACATTCTTACGACATCCTAAAGTTATCCCCTAAAAAAGGGAAGGTAAAATTGTAAAAAAAGAAAAGAAACAAACTCCAAAGAGTTCACGAGTAGGAGCCCAAAGCAACACAGAAACTTGTATAAAATAAATATCATCAAGCAACAAAGCAGTGACTGCAAAAGAGAATTTGTCCATCATATTTAGCTAAGAAATGAAGTGAGTTGCGAACGTTTGTGCTGGGAAAGTTTGCCATCAATTGTTGGAACCCGATAGAGACGAGGGACGGTACCCTTTGTAAATATCTGCCACGGCGCCAGCAGTTTCTACAAGGTCGCTGTTCATTCGCGCAATTTTCAGGCCTACGTACTCTTTGTATGACGAAACTGAATTAATCAAGGCGAAGAGTTCCTGAGCGCACAATTTGACATCTTCTTCAGTTTGAATCATTTCTTCATGCAGTCTCACCTCGGATTTCTTCATCAAAGCAAATCAAAGAATAAACGGTAGATAAGACTTTTTTGTAAAGTGCTTTCGTCCATGGACGTAGAGGTAAGCATTAATAAGTAGTTGGGATTACCTTCAACAACTCTGCCGCTTCTTTTTCAACAACAGAGATGTGCTGAGCCTTCATCTCAATTTCCTCTACCATTTTTTTGGCTTCTGCTGCACGTCTACATATATACTCTTGCATTTCTTTCGTCATTATCTCCAACTGAGTTTTAACCTATATGATAAGACCATTTATTAGGACATAGATACTATGTGTTCCTGAAGGTGTTAACGCTTCAACAATATAATGAATCCACAATGGGAGTTCCCAAACTCAAAGATCTAGTTCGTCATCAAAGTCACCATTTAATGGGTAAAATTGTCAAAGAGAGAGTGTTTACAGAGGTATGATTCAATTCTAGGACAGATGCCCTAAATTTTATAAAGCTAAAATTGTCAAATCATAAAATACATATGGGTAATTTTGTCCAAACATAAATTTTGAAGGATTAGCAATGGCTAATACCATGAGTTGATGAAAGAATAGTTATTCCTAATCTAGTAGGAACGATGATTCCTATGAAAAACCTATACCAAACAAAGTAATTGAATAAGTAAATGAATGGAGGTAGTACTACCATTCCATTCCACCCTCCATTCCATCATTCCAAGCACCTCCGAAAAGGCTACAAGGAACACTTATAATACAACACAAAGCACAAGCAAAATATGTGCATCTTAAGGTAACAAAAAACCAATTTCAGCATTGCACCTGATCAAAGAAAGATTAAAGAAGGGGGCAAATGTAAAAACATCAAAGCTGTGGAAAGGTTTAAAACAGAGAAAAAAAATCCATCAAAACTGAACTCTATTAATCAGGTGAGCCTTTTTAGATGTAGACTAGGGCACACTGCAAGATTCTATGTAATATCTATAACCTAAAACCGTAAGGAAAATAAAGCACAAATACGGCAACCAGAATTTAACCAGAAAAAAACAGAATAAATAGGATTTTCTATATCAAAAGATTCAAAACATAAACATGAAAACATTTGTTATCTTTACCCCTAATATCTGAGTAGCCTAATGCAAATTATATGTGCTTGGCATAAAGCAGCTTCTTCACTCCAAATGAATTAAAGGTAGAAAGTAGAAACCAAAAACACATAATTTAGTTTTAATGTAATTTGGAAAACTTATTACGCCTAGTATTAATGGTAAAACCAAGAACAAAATTATTTTGTTTACATAGTAGTAGTCTTTTTGCAGTCAAAATTGGCACTTGATACAGCGCAATGAAAAATCAGGATCATTCTTAGTAACAACGGAGCCTGTTATATGACTTCTTGGACAGGACTTTGTTGAGTTTATTTCCAAGTTGGATAGCGGAAATAGAAGAATGCTGTTGCACATAGACAATACTATCTTATCACGCTCTATATTCCAGGTGCTGAAGGCTAGAATGGTAGTACCCCTCATTTAAAACGACATCTTTGTTGAAAGACTAACCTCACATTGGACTTCTTGCAGATATAGAGAAGATTGATATAATGAGCAGCTTACATGCATGTTCTTGACACGGCAAGTGATGTGAGCATTAGAATATTTACAATTACCTCATCATTGTGGGAATTAAGGACAACAATACGATTCTGTTTCTCCTCCAGCTTAGTATTTTCTGCTGCTTGTTGCCGGAGATAAATCAGTTCTTCCAATTTCTTCATTGAGAATCCTTTAATTTCCTCAGCAAAGGCGACAAGGGCAGGCTTTAGTATGCTCTTGTAATCTAATCCCAAGACCTCAGATGGTGTCGACCTGTCAGCATGTAGCTGATACTGAAATCCATTTCCAAGCTTCAACCTAGAAATGAGAATTGAACGAAAAATAGAAATAATCAGTGGGTAATTGAATCAAATGGTAGCTGAAAGGAAACTAACTTAACCCCTGGAGAACAAAGTCTTTAGAATTTAACTTGTGCAGAGTCTTTAAAACACAAAACTGCTAGGGTGGGAAAGATAAAATGGATAGACAAGTTTCTTCCATTAAATCAAAAGTAAAGAAATGTTTATATTCAGTTCTCTTTCCTGCCTTTCTTCTACAAGGTTTTCGTGGATGGGGAAAAGGATCATAAATTTTGTTCTCATAATCCGAGTCTAGTATAAAGAGTATGGACAAAAGAGATTAAGAGACATGATGAAACAAGAAGTTTCTAGAGACATATTTACAGTTGACTCATAAAAAAGCACCTAAACTACCCAGTCCCAGAGTCAATAAAGATGCTATATAACTACTCAGTGGTATCATGCTGTCTTAAATAGTTGACAGAGGAAATCTTATCTGAGATTTTCTCCAAAACAAAAATGAAGCTAATTTACAGGAATTTGAGCGTCACTCATACAAAGAGCATATAAACTTTTGGACAAGATGTAGGACCAAATAACCATGCCATTACCTAAGCATGTGTGGATCATCACCTCATCAGATATAAAGGTCAAATGTACTTGGCCAAAGACACTCGTGAGACTGATACACATCATACACTAGAGCTATCAGTAAATCAGCCTCCAATAGCAACAAGTTGGTAGAATCAACGTAATTAGTTCAGTAAAGTTTCCCTTAATCCCATTAAAACATAAATGTGATTTACAATTGCAAGGAAAATATTGACACAATAGCACTACCAACTAGTATATGCAGTTTGGAATAATTAAGGGAAGTGACGAGAAGAGCACCTTCTAATAGCTTGGTTGCATTCCACCGCAAGACGCTCAAGCTCCTTAAACTTATGCCCTATCTCAGAATCGAGCTCCCAAATATTCTCCTCACAGCCACTTCTCCCAGCCTCCGCCTCCTCAATCTTCCGCTCTACAGCCTGTAATTCTCGCTTCATTCTCTCAGCATCTCTGATATTAATCCCTTGTTCCTCAATCTTCCTCTTCAACTCCTCATTCTCATCGCAAATCATCTTCCTCTCCTCCACCTTCGCCTCTAATGCCCCTTCCTTCTCCTCCAATTTCTTCTGAAAATCCACCATACGAGCGTGTAACTGTCCGATCATATCACGGAACTTTGTCACGTCCTTTTCTACAGCCGCCTTCTCCTGCTCCAAAACCTCCTTCTGACTCGGCCCCTTCTTCAAACCCATTAATTTGGCATCCAGCTCGTTAGCATTTTCATCTACGGCCTTCGCATTTTCTCCCACTTTATCCCTCCAATCTTCCAACTCCCTTATAAACTCCGTATCCAAAGCATCCATGGCCTCATCCTCTCCCCCAATGTAGAGCAAATAACTGTTTATATTGTGCATCAACATCTTATCACACTCATGTTCAGGCGACGAACTAATTGTAGAATCTACATACTGAACTAACTGAACAAGCCAGTGGATAACTGCAAGCAAATTGGGCCATGAATGCGGGTGCCCGGGGCACGCAGCGCCGACTTATTCAGTTTCAAGGGGCATTTGAGGAACTTCAACGCATGACTGAGATCTTCGTCGATTTTCTGCGAAGCGAATCCGAAGCGTTGCAGCAGAAGCTTTAGGGTTTCTGTGATGTCTTTAGCGGAAGGCAAAGGGTGCTTGAGCGAAAAGGGTGCGGATTGAGATGTGAGGTAGGAATTGATGGTACGAAGGGCGGCGAGTTGGTACGATCGGTCGGAAATGTTGGTGATGGCGGCGGAAGGGCGGCCGGTAGAGGCGATGGAGGGGCGGCTGCTGCAGAAGCTGGCGTCAGATTCTCGGCCGTGGAGAGGGGTGGAGGGGTACTGCCAGGGTTCGATGGTGTTGGTCGGGGTAGGAGGTGGCGGACGCCGGTCCGGGGCTAGGGATTCCGCCGGACGGCGGCGGCCGGGAGCTCTCATCGTCGTAAATTGGTTTGGCTTCAGATGTTGGTTTCCCTCCTAGAATGAGTTTTTAAAATTGTTTTGGGCTCTGTTTGGACTTCGGATTCAATTTAATTATGTGAAAAATCTCGCTGAATTGATTTGATCTCCTTTGATTGTTTGAAGTAGTGGCATTTTATTAATTTAATTCTAGGGTCAAACCTAAATTAAAAGGCATTCATAATTCATTTTTTAAGATAAAATAAAGGTTATTATTAAACACCAATGCAAAAGCAGTTAAAAGTAGAAAGGCCGGGTTCAGTCCACATACGAGGATTAACTATGTTTTAATTGCATGAACTACAAAAGTAACATCCCTATTAATATATTTTATTTTGTACTTATATTTCGAACTAATATAATTCCATAGTACTCCCTCCGTCCCGTCCAAGACGATTCATTTCTTTTCGGCACGGTTATTTAGGAGAAGGGATAAAGTGATTAAAGTGATAAAAAATAGGTAGGACCCACAACTTTTGAAGAGTTAATTATTTCCTAAAAAGGAAACGGGCCATCTTGGGTGGGACAGCCCAAAATGGAATACGAGTCATCTTGGATGGAACGGAGGGAGTAATATTTTTCACTTAAGCATGAATAATTCTAACTCACCATGGTTTAGTTCTAGATGTAATAGTAATCATAACATGATTTATATACAATATATCCTGCCAAGCCTAACAAATCAGAACATGTTTTGGTTTTACTCAAGTATTCTTTCGTAGCTAGATTATTCTTTTTAGTGTTTATTAAAACTATAATTTATATTGTATGATTTTTGCTCTACATTGACTATAAATTTGATTCCAAAATTCTTTCACTGAATATAAAACCAATAATTAGAACTGTATACATTTTGATTGAATTCAAACTGACAACCACTGATATTGTCGATGTCAAGTAAGGAAGTTAAGGTTGATTTTCTACTCACGAAGCACACTCTTATATGACCATCCTTATCTAAGAACAGATCCTCTTGTAGGTTGATCCGATTCTAATCCTGAACCTTTAATGTTTGTATGTTAATTCGTAAATGGTATATTTATTTTGAACAAGTGATACAATGACTCATTTATTCATGACAAGTGATACATTTAATCACAACAACTGATATAATGACACATTTATTTAAAACAAGTGATACATTTATCTAGAGAAAATGGTATATTTATTCACAATAAATGATACAATTGAGCAAGTTCAGTTTAGTTGGATAGGCTTAGGCTTATACTGCTAATTAATAAGTGATACATTTATTCAGAGCACGTGATATATTTATTCACAATAAATGATATAAGGAAACATTTATATATAAGATTAGATCAAACTAATCTGGGTCGGATCAACGAAAGGACTAGAGCTTAGATAGAGTCGACCTTATGAAAAATTTTGTGCTACTCATTTGTTTCTCAAATCAACTCTGATTGTGCCTATGAGAAAGGACTCTAAGCTGTGTCTTCAAAATGCACCTGGGCATTTTCCTTTCCATAACAAATAATTTGATTAAGATAACTTGATCAAAAATGGGATGATGTTCGGGCGCAAAATGCCATTGCTTCAAATTTTCTTTCCCCTAGGACCTTAGGATTGTCATTGACCGGATACATAATATTTTGTTTGAAAATCTCATCAAATATGCAATTTCAGATACACGCTTATTATTTTTCATAACTTTGTCATTCTTGAATTTAGTCATCCCTTCATTTATGGAAAACAACATCAAATACTTTTGGTTAGCTATTATACTACATATCAAAATTGTCAGAATGCCAAAACAATAGACCCTATCTATGACTATGAGTATACCCTTGTATATTGTATTTTTATCACTTATTTTATAAAAGCTTTTACACCCCCCAAAAACAAAACAAAACAAAAGCATTCATTTAAGATGAATCATAAGTCAAAGGTTAGAGGAGTTTGGGCTGTGGCGAAGCCCATGAACCCAGTCGGCAGCGTTAGATTATATATAAAACCCCTTTACAAAACCAGAAAAAAAAATATATGTACACCCCTCTCTTCTCTTCCCTCCAACTCTCCTTCCAAACCCTCCCCAGAACAAATTACACCTACAAAACCTCCACTCCCACCTTCTACTTGGCGTTGTTCATACCAATTCGAAAATGGGGAAAGACGAAGACGAAATGCGCGGTGAAATCGAGGAGCGGCTGATCAACGAGGAGTACAAGATTTGGAAGAAGAACACCCCCTTTCTGTACGATCTGGTAATCACCCACGCGCTCGAGTGGCCCTCCCTCACCGTCGAGTGGCTGCCCGACCGCCAGGAGCCGCCGGGTAAGGATTACTCGGTGCAGAAGATGATCCTTGGCACCCACACCTCCGAGAATGAGCCCAATTATTTGATGCTGGCGCAGGCTCAGCTGCCGCTCGAGGATGCTGAGAATGATGCCCGTCAGTACGACGACGAGCGTTCCGAAATCGGTGGCTTCGGCTGCGCTAATGGCAAGGTAGCTGCTTTTTTATGTCTTCTCTCGAGAAGTTTAGCTTAATTAGTTCTTTTCTGGACTGGGGGCTGCTGTGTGTTGTACTTTGCGTTCCGGAAGTTGGACCGTCGTAGTTTAGCTCTTTTGAGGACTGTGTAACTGGAGAATTTTTTCTGGAGAATCTTTTTTGTTAAGTCCATTTGAGAGGCACTTCTTGTATATATATTTAGAACTCGTTTCTTGTTAATTACCTGATTTATCTATTTCCGTTACGTTCATAAGTCTAAAAGATCTCAACTTGATCTCTGCAGTTGCTCGAGAGAAGAATTAGATTGTAAACATAGATGGTTATATAAATTCTGCATTTATGAGCTGCATATTAGCAAATCTTTCATACAGGGGATGACGCTTGGGGGTATTGGTGGAAAATCTTTCCGCTATAAGCTCATATATATGACATTCTCGAAGTTACTAACACGAACTCCAAAACCTTAATGGTTTGAAATGGCGATGATAACAATGATTGAATGTTGAAGCAGGATATACTTGATATGATATAATTTACCCCTTTTTGGAAACTAATTTTGTTGGTAATGCTATAATTTACCCCTTTTTGGAAACTAATTTTGTTGTTTGACAGTTTTAGCTACATACTTTCGTTATGCCTATTTTAATTGTGAAATTGCCAAAAGCCATTTGCTGATTGTGGTACACGACATGTAATTACATGCAGGTGCAAATTATCCAGCAAATTAATCATGATGGGGAGGTGAATCGTGCTCGCTATATGCCCCAAAACCCATTTATTATTGCCACTAAAACTGTTAGTGCAGAAGTTTATGTCTTCGATTATAGCAAGCATCCATCCAAGCCTCCCTTGGATGGTGCATGCAATCCTGATTTGAGGCTTAGGGGCCATAGTACCGAAGGATATGGTTTATCATGGAGCCAGTTCAAGCAGGGTCATTTGTTAAGTGGTTCAGATGATGCCCAAATATGTTTATGGGATATAAATGCGACTCCAAAGAATAAGGCTTTAGATGCCATGCAAATTTTTAAGGTAAATAAAACCACTTTTCAGGGAACGGTTTTCTGGTTATTTTGTTGTTCAAAAGTTTTGTTTCCCATGACTTCATTAACACAAAGATAATATATGTAATGGAATCAGATTCATGAAGGTGTGGTTGAAGATGTAGCATGGCATCTGAGGCATGAATACTTGTTTGGATCCGTTGGAGACGATCAGTATTTGCATATATGGGATCTCCGTAATCCATCAATGAGCAAGCCTGTACAATCTGTAGTTGCTCATCAAAGTGAGGTAGGTGCCATGTTATTGTACTGTTTAATTAGGTAAAGAAATTATATGATTTTTTACATAAAATATTATCTTTTGGATGCTCACACATAACGGGAATCAAATTCTTTTTTCCTTAAAAAGAGGCTTTGTGTGATTTTGGACTATTTAGAAGGAAAAGCATTTCTTTCTTGTCAAGGTGATTAGTTGAGAGATATACTGTTGTCAGAATTTGCAAGTTTAAGAATTAAGATTGCAATCTATGATTTAGTTAGCAAATATAAATACTAGAAGAATTTTTCATTTCATTTTTTTCCTGGTCTATATTATTCTTCAACTAAAAATTCATCTAAATGTTTAGGATGCACTCCCGATTCATGTAAATGAATTGGATTGTAAGAGAAAAATAGCATATATGCAATTGGGTTAATTGCTAAAAAAATATCGACTTTGACCGAATTTTGGTTTTATACATGTTTCATAAATCGTTTCAATAATGATACCATTTTTTGATTTGTAGCAAACTAGACATACTCAAAATTTTCCAATAACTGACAAAAGTCCATGCTAATAGGAAATTTCATTTTCACTAAGAAACTATGTTAACATGGAAACAAATCAAGCCAAGTCATTTTTCAGCTATTGGATATTTTGGGCATTGCCTATTTTTGCTACAAATCGAAAAGTGGACTCATTGTCGAAACGATCTTTAAAGCATGTCTAAAACCAAAATCGGGTCGAAGTTGGTGATTTTTTTTGGCAATGAACCCTTTTTTACCCTGACGTAGAACCTGCACAGCTAGCAATTAATTGTCCCAATGTTACCTCTGCCTAGAGTACTGAGTATTCATGCTTATGGTGCATTGTAGGACTAACTTGGTAGTCCCTTGGGATTATTTTGCATGGAATCCAATATGCTATTTTATCTCACTTGCATTTATATTCATTAATGGGGATGCACATTTCATGTAGTCTCCTTTGCTTCAGATTCTTCTATAGTTGTGTACTTGAACATGTTCTTTCTGATTTGCACTTTCCAGGTAAACTGTTTAGCTTTTAATCCGTTTAACGAGTGGGTTTTAGCAACCGGGTCTACTGACAAGACTGTTAAATTATTTGACATGCGAAAGCTTTCTACTGCCCTCCACACCTTTGATTGCCACAAGTAAGCAGTTCTTAGTTTTTGCTCATAATGGATAATTGTACACCCTCATTAATCTCTGTGCTTGCAGAGATATCTTTTAGGGATTTGGTGGACCTATCTCATTTAATTGAATCTTCTTCAACTGTAACAACAGGGAGGAGGTTTTCCAGGTTGGATGGAATCCAAAAAATGAGACCATCTTAGCTTCTTGCTGTCTTGGTAGGAGATTAATGGTCTGGGATCTTAGCAGGTAACTTCTTCCGCCTGCTTGGAATGGCAAACAATTTCGTGATTTTATTATTCCATATATAAATGGTAATGCTTCAAGATTGACATTTCACAGTTAAATCATTTGAATTTTTCTTCTCAATAAGCGTCAATTAGAGCTTGTCGTTATATTTTGGTCAGTTGCTTCTTGTTATCCCGCGAACCTTTTTGGTTTCAAGATCTCCGACTGCATAGCTTAGTTAAATATATCCTGAAATATCATTTACCTTTTCAGCCCAACCACCATAATACCATTTGCGCTAATTATTGGTTTGGCTGTTCTGTGCAAATAGCCAATAGTTTATTGACAAAATGGAGAAGTAAACAGGTATTCATACGTCGTGTCATTTTTGAATTTGTGGTAGGATTGACGAAGAACAAACGCCAGAGGATGCCGAGGATGGGCCGCCAGAGTTGTTATTCATTCACGGTGGTCATACAAGCAAGATATCCGACTTTTCGTGGAACCCATGTGAGGATTGGGTTGTTGCTAGTGTGGCCGAAGATAACATACTACAAATTTGGCAGATGGCAGAGAACATCTACCACGATGAAGACGATCTGCCCGGAGATGATGCCACCAAGGCTTCATAGCTCACAAGGGACCAAATGTGCTTCAAGGTGGAGAAACCATGCATGTACTAAATTAATAGCTTCTCTCCTTCTCTCTTCCCTTTTATTTTCTTCTTTCCTGATGTATCATTAAATTTGAGTATTTAAATTAATTTTCAATACTAAACTAATTTTCCATCATGTTGATTGTTGATTTGTCTGAAGTAATAGAATTATTTATGAAGGATGAAACTCATGAAGCTTTTGACCTTATACTCATAATAGCCTATCATTAGTGAAGGAGCTAAAGATCCGAACTAGGTTATTGCGATTAGGGATGTCAATTGGTGGGTTTTACCTGGACAGATCCGAAACAGTTCAAAACCCATTAAATTTTAAAACAGCGGTTCTGGTTCCGGTTCCAGATCCGCTTTAGACCCGGATCATTTAGATCCATAGTTTGATGGTCCGGTCCGGATCTGGTTCTGGTTTCAGAACTGGAACCAATACTTATTTATTAGTTCTGGTTCGAGTAAAACCCGTCTATTGACAAACCTAAGTTTAAATAGGCTTGTCAATAAACTAGTTTTATCCATATCGATTCAAAATCACTCATAACACATTAAATTATAAAGCAACGGTTTCGGTTCTAGCTTTGGTTCTTGTCCGGTTTTGATTTCAGACCCGCTCAGATTCGGACCGCTTAAGACCCATAGTTGATGGTCATGGTCCGGTCTGGGTTCAGTGTCTGATGGGTCGGATCCAGAACCAGAACCATTACTTATTTATCGGTTTTGGTCCGGGTAAAACACAATCATTGACATCCATAATTGCGATACGAGAAAGAAAGAACTGTATCTATTTGAAAAAAATAATAAAAAAAAATATGGTACTTGATTGATAGACCAAATCATGTTTAAGTGATTCCACTCTTAATTATTTTGAAGTTTTATCACCCGCGCGTTATCTGTTGTGTATGGAATATGATATATTAATTGTGATTCTGTGGAATACTATTTTTAGCATGTATATGTATTAAACTCATGATGTATTTACATTGTTTACCCTAGTTGTATGTGGGGTCTGAGGGTTTTGAACGGAGAACTCGAACTTGTTATTTCTTGGTACTCTTTTTGCTCATGATGGGGAGTTTTTCTAGCCCAAGGCGTCTTTTGTTAGGTAGGACTTAGGAGGGGTCCTTAGAATTCTCCCTATTTATAGCTTTGTTTTTTCTTAATTTAATTTCTACTTGCTCATCAAAAACTATAAAATAGAAATATACACCACTCCAACCTAATAATACCCTTTATTTTTAAATATCACCCAATAAATGACTATTTTAAAGACATGCCAAATGATTTAAGTTTTTTTTCTTTCGAATCTAGCCTGAGTTAATTCTTCTGAATTGTTGATCAACGTTAGTTTTTTTTTTAAAGTTAATTTATTGGGTATATTTTTGTAAATAGTTATTTATTAAGTTAGGTTTGAAAATACGAGCTATTAGTAGTTTTTTTCTATGAGCTATTGTGGGGTTATATCAATGTATTTGAAATCATATCTACATTTTTAGAACAATATAATATAGGAGAGCAAACCCTCAGTAATATATACTACATTCATACATATTTAATATAGAATTATTATAAAAACTATTCCCTCTGTCCATCATATTCGTTCATTTAATTTCATTTTGATTCGTCCGCAAAAAAATATTCACTTTCATTTTTCAACTTTACATTTTTACTATAAATCTATCCACTTATTTACAAAAAATCATCCATAACCCATATGTTTACACCCACTATCAATTAATTAATTTATTTGTTGTCCCTATGACATACTCCCTCCGTCCCGATATTCATGGCTCCTTTTTACACGTAGATTAAGGAGGATTGTATTTTGTGTGTAAAGTAGTGTGTAACACGAAATTCGAGATATTTTTAGTGTAAAATTGTTTTCTTTTTTAGAAACGGGCCAACCTAATGAGATAGCCCAAAAAGAAAAATGAGCCAATAATAATGGAACATAGGAGTACATTTTAATCTCATTGTCTATTCATTTATTATCTCCACTTAATTTATACTCATTACAATTTTAATAAAATCCGTAAAATCAATGAACGAAAATGATGAACGGATGGAGTAATAGTTATTTATAAATAATCAGTCCTACTTAAGATCTGTTAAAAATAAACTAACGAATTGTAAATTCGAGTAAAAACCAAAAAGTAAACATTTAAATATAAAACATTATTATGAATCTCAATTATAATATAGTCAACATTAAGTAGAACAACTTATAAAATAATCGTGCCTAACTAAAATTTATTAATAATAAATCAAAAGTAAATAAAATTGTAAATTGCAGTCATGACATTATAATATCTTATTATCATGTAATAACTAAAAATGAAAATTTAAATATAAATATTTTGTAAATCTTAATTATAATATAGTGGTCATTAAATAAAACAAATATACTACTTTAATCCAATATTGGCTTAATTTTAAAATGTAACTAACAAAAACATTTCTCATTAATTGGATCATCTTTCTAAATCTAATCTGGATCTGCACAAAAACGTCGACCCAGGCCTGATTAGGGAAATATAAATTGACTTATTAGATATGCTTTTATAAATAGGCATTTACTGAATTATTTAAAAATACTATTTATTATAGAGTTGGATTATTATGCTGTGTTTGCCTATTAAAAAAAGGGTAAATATCAATTTAAAGCATAAACTATACATGTTTTATCAAAAATATCATGTATTTTCAAAAATATCAATTTAAACCCCAAACTATCATATTTGTATAAAAAATTACCCCTGTAAATAGTTTAGAGTTTAAATTGATACAAATATGATAATTTAGAATTTAAATTGATATTTTTAAAAATACAAAATATTTTTGATAAAATATATATAGTTTAGGGTTTAAATATATATAGTTTAGGGTTTAAATTTATATTTAACTTAAAAAAAAATAGAAGAAAAATAGAGGAAACGTGACATCAACTGTAAATTGTAAAAGTCACGCCTACGCCTCCCTATATTAAAATACTATGAAATAAGTAAAAGAGCTTTTGTCCACTCTCAAGCTAGGAGCGTGCTCAAAAATTGCTTGTCAAATTAATGAATGTCACCGCAAAATATTTGAAAGCGCGTGCATCAGTGTTATGTCTCTGCGCGTGAAACCACCACTCCCCATTAATTTTAGTAATGGAGAGAGTAGCGTGCAGATGACTCGGCGAATCACCCTTTTGGTCAGCTAAGCGTTTCCAACTTCCAAGCGAACCCTTTTCCTTCGAAGCCATTCCCACTTAAGTATTCCGTTATATTCCATAATTTTTATTTTAAATATCCATAAAAAATATTTCATTTTTTATATTAGTATATTATTATATTTTATTTTCTTCTATTTTATCCTTAAAATTCTCACTTTATCTACTTAAAAAGTATAATTGAATATAAAGTAATTATGTGTAAAAATATAAATGAATATATTAATGGATAGTGGGTGTAAAAAGGTGGATCATGAATTATTATTATTTTTTGTAAATAATTGATATTTTTAGGATAAAAATGTAAAATTGATGTTTCTAAAAAATAAAAATGAATTTTATGAACGGATCAAAATAAAATTAAATGAATGTATTTTGTAGATGAATATAGTAATTATTTTCTTAAAACGTATGTCGTTCAAACATATGATCTTTTTCATCGACCGAGAGAGTATTAAATAACTCGACCTTTTCATTGAATTTTCAGCTACAGATTTAACAATTAAAATCAAGGATGAATTCTACACCTAGGAAATATTTCGTCGTTTTCATAATTAGTGGCGTGATAGTATATATATAGTGTTTTATACGTCCCAAATATTTAAAAAATACAGAATTATAAGTAGAATATTAGTGTCTGACGTTGGTGAACCGCAATAATTTGTTCCACGCTCACAAAAAAAATTGATTTTAATAAACTAGAAGTTGGGAATCAGTTACTTTAATCACAGCCACAGGCACAAGCACCCGTTTATGTTTTTAACTTAGCCAAACATAGCCTTATTACATACAAGAACAACACTGAAATGTTTCATCCCATTCCCATTTCTGTAATTACTTGATTTGGTGCTTCACATTTTGAGCAGTAATTGGAAATTTTGAGAAATGCACGTTCTCTGATAATCTGATTTCCCCTCGATCTTTCCGATACCCATTATTATCCACTCTACTTTCTCTCTCTTTAAGCCCTAATTACCTTTTCTATCTACATATTTTTTCATCTCCTAAAATTCGAAGAACCCACCATATACCAGCAAAATCTTCGGTACGCATTTCCTGATACTTTACCAATTTTTTAATTTGCAGCGTAATTAATGGTTACGGCGAGGCGTATGTCCTTTGGTGCCTTTTCTATTAGCTTATTGAATAATAATTTTTGCTGTTTTTTTTCTATATTAGTTTATAGGATTTTACCAATAATTTATGGGCGATCGATTTTTCGATCGATTAGGTTGAGCTTCTGTGAAATTGGGTAATTCTTTTATTCAATAGCCTTATCTGTTGCCTCGCGTGATCCCGTGCTTGTGGCACGTTGTTTCGTGTTTAGGGTGTCTACTTAGCATGTTATCCGAATCTCTCTTTCATATAATAACGTCACCGCGTGTATGTATTTATGTATGTATATGTGCATCTGTATCTTGATTGATGTTGGGTTACTTTATTTCTAAAGGTCGAATTTTGTTTTTGCGCGTATATAAATATAGTGGATGTCATTTTGTTCTCCGCCAATAATTCTTCAACTAGGATCTGGATTTGCTTTGTGGAAAACGAGGTGGGTTTGTTCTTCTCTTTTTGTGGCTGAATTCTGGTTTAGAAATTTGTGCACTATTCAGCTTGTTCCTCAACTTACTGGTTTTCAGTTGAATTGGTAATTCTGTTTAGCAAGTATTGGATCTGATTTGTTCTAATAGAAATGTGATTTTTCCATTAGTGTAAGCTCTGGTAATGACATTGGATCCTGAATTGTGTGCTTATGCTGTTGGTAAAATGATGTTTTAGTTTTTGAATTTTTTGAATTTTATAGCTTCAACTTATGTTTGCTAAAAATAGTAGCAATGGCTGTTGGTGGTGATGTCAGTCCTTTCAACTAATGCATTTACAAGATGTACTTTTCTGACCTTCAAATTTGGGTCAATTAGTCATGTAAAGGCTGATAAGGTTGAGTTGTTTATGGGATGGATATTTTATTTCAAGACTTTTTTTACGTATATGCATTTTTTATATTTATTTTGCAAACTGATGTTGAGTTGGAAATTATAGGAAATTGTTGGCTTATTTTAATTTTGGGAGAAGTGATACTTTTGTGATTTGATTTGCCTTTTCGTAATTGACACGTTATGTTGGTGGGATATTTTTTATAAGCTAAAACATTTTCCTCTTTTCATACAAGTTTTTAGATTGGCAATTGTTGTCCTTACAAAATTTCCGGTTTCTGCTGCTCTTATTTTTGTTGGGAGGGGCGGTGGGGAGGAAGCTAATACAACTTAGTAAATTCATTTTGTGGAGTTAGGTGGTAGAAGTTAATGCAGAGTCGCTGGTTAATTTGAGCCAAGGAATGTCACTTTTAAGTTTTAAGATATATTGAGTGTGATAGTACTAACACCTTATATTCTGTCGTCTCATAATTTAAATTGAGCTTCAATTCTCCTGGACCCTGACTGGTGGCCTGATCATCTTCTTCACTTATCAAGAATTTTGAAAGAACGCCCCCCCCAACCCTCCTTTTAACTTCTCCTTTTGAAAGAATTTTGAAAGAACCCCTCCTTTTAACTTCTACAGGGACTTAATGTTACTTTTTATCCCTTTAGTGGTACAACTTTCACCAGATCTTATATTATACAGTTGGTTTCTGGTGGTTGCATTTTGGATTTTGATCCTTTGTTACTCTATACTGACTGCTTCCTTCTGTCATATGCAACTTCACTTTCGTGTATGTGGTTTTTTTTTTAGTATCTGCCAAGGTCCTTTCACTTGCTTTTGCTTGCACATTTTATTTGGTCCACATATTGGAATTGATGACATAATCCTCTTTATAGATTCTTATTTCTGCCCAGGCAACAAGATGTGACACTATATTTAGTATATTTAATTGATTAGTGGGAGAATGCAGGACGGTGAATCCGGCTCAGTTTTAAATAATTTCTTATATTTATGTTTATACACGACCTGCTGTAGTTCCAATGTTTCATGCTCAGCTGCCTTCGTCTTAACAATAGCTGCATTTGAGAAATTTATCGTGTTTGTTAAGATTTCTATGTTATGTGGGTGTTATTTAGGAAATGGCAAAAGGTACAAAAGGTCGACGCCGGATTGCTTCGAGGCAGTGCAGGCCAATGCCATACCCCCTACCATCTTACAAAGAAAAGGAGGACACTTGCATCAAGGTAATCAAAAAGGACTGGGAAGACGCTACGTGCTCAGTGTGCATGGAGTGTCCTCACAATGCCGTTCTTCTCTTGTGTTCCTCCCATGAAAAAGGCTGCCGTCCTTACATGTGTGGGACCAGTTTTCGTTATTCGAACTGCCTTGACCAATACAAGAAGGCCTATGCAAAAGCAACGGCATCAGACAACCATCTGGTTCCCGATTCACTTGATAGTCAAGTTATAAGTCCATTTTCTGGTCAGTCCACGGACAATGGTGATGCTGCAGAACTTGCATGTCCCCTCTGCAGGGGTCAAGTGAAGGGCTGGACTGTTGTGGAGCCTGCGCGAGAACAACTTAATGCCAAGAAACGAAGCTGCATGCAGGAAAATTGTACATTTATGGGAACATTCAAAGAGCTGCGGAAACATGTGAGGGCGGACCACCCTTCTGCTAAGCCAAGAGAAGTAGATCCCACTCTAGAACAGAAGTGGAGGAGGATGGAGCGTGAGCGAGAGAGGGAAGATGTGATGGGTACCATAAGATCATCAATGCCAGGGGCGGTATTTTTTGGTGATTATGTGATAGAAGGAGGTCATTACGAGTTTGATTCAGATGAAGAGGAGGGTTTTGATATGAATGCGATCGAGCGGAATGAGGGCATGGAAGTTGGCGTTAATCGGAATTTGATGTCTATGTTTCTCTTTCTGCAGGCCTTTGGTTCCACAGGTAATATGGGACCAAATAGAGGTACTAGACGACAAGAGAGAGACTCGAACACCAACAGTGCACTTGATAGAGGTTCTATGAGATTGCATCGCAATAACGCAATAGAAGATTTTTCAGATGAAGATAGTGAAAATGACGATGATATCGGAAATGAAAATGATGAGAACGGTGGTATATCTCTGGCTGACCGTCTACGTCATCAAGGTAGAGTCCTTTTGGGGCGTTCAGGAAGGAGGAGAAGGAACAGAGAGGTGAATCAAGGGATGAGATAGTATCTTGCCTGAAATTGCCAACATAAAAAAGTTATAGTCACGGGTAGGAAATGCTTAGCTGTAACTTTTTAATATTTGCATGCACATTTGCTATTCCATGATCCATTAATTCATGAGTTGTAAGATACGATTATAGGATAGCTCAGGAATATGGATGAAAAACTTGCTTCATGTAATTTACTTTGTAATTTCTGATTAATTTGTTTATGATATGTTAATTATTCACTCACTCGTGAGTATTTACATAAAAAAAAGAATGTGACTTCTACATGTCTCAACTCATTTTGTTGATTCTTACCTTCTCTTCAGGTGTATCAGCTTTGTTTGGTTTGGAGAGTTTATAGGCATACTTTCTGTTGCGACTAGGTAGTAATTAATTGTCTATGTACAGTTTGATACTGCTCTTGGGGTTGTTTGTTATGGATAATTTGCTCCATGCTTCAGTTACACTACAATGATAATTTTGGTATTATACTACATTTTAGTCATGATCCTTCAATTTATTATACACTATAATCAACTAATCTAAACATACAACTAATAATCCAAATAGTTCAATCATATTGTATTATGTTAATTTTATATCTCATCCACTAAACCTCCACTAAACCAAACACCCTCTTAGTGTATTACTTTAAGATCCTCCAACCGTAAATTCCCACCTATGCACACGAATTATGGGCGTAAGTGTGCATGTGTCAAAATGTAGAAGTAGGAAGTGAATCAAGTAGAAATATTTTTAATGAAGGAATTAGATAATCAATCTAAATTATTAATCTTCTGATGGCCTTAATTGTCACGAAAAGAAATACTAATAAATAAAAAATATTACAATATAGGAGCATTATTGTATTATATAAAAAGGTAAATATTAAACTATTTTGGCACTATCAACTATACCCTACATTATCGACAATATTTTTTTAACTCATGAACTATCGATTTTTATATTAATTGCATCCACAAGCCAATTTTCTATCATTGGAAAGTTGATGTGACTCACCAGACTGTCATAGTATTCTTAACAATCCAATAACGTTATTTGTGCCATGTAAGTCTAAATGAATTGCGGCAATCAAACAAGTCACGTCAACTTTCCGGAGTAAAAAAAATGAAAAAATGACACAATTATTATAAAATCTATAGTTTAAGTTAAAAATACATTCTCGATAATTTAGAATATAACTAATAGTATCAAAATAAATTGAAGTTTAAAGATATTTATCCTATATAAAAAATATTAAAAAAACAAAGTGCTTTTTGTGTTAAATCATGTTTATTTTCATTACAACAGTTGATCATGAAAAAGATCAATGATCCAAATTGGTTTTTTATTCCTTTCTACAAGAACTCATCCATGCAGAAGTACACGATAATTGAACCTCCTAAAGTAGTATAAACTAAATTCGTAGTGTTAGATGTTTCCCCCTAATTAATGAGAGCCCAGGTCATTTGTCTGGTTTATATTTCATTTTCAGAAGTAAAGATTCCTTTGGTTTAACATGAAAGGAGGCGCTCATCAGTTCCATTTGATAAGGAAAAGAGCAGCAGAAATGATTTTATAACCAATATTAGTATTCTATAAGCCTTTTCTTTTTATTATCCCTGTGGGAACACCATAACAAACTGGTGATGCTCCAATCAGAAAAGCAAGAGTGCAAGCATCTCGAGCTTGCGCCATAAATGAAGCAATCCTTGGTCTATGAATACATTTTGTGGGCATACATCGAGCACACTCAAGTGGAGCTGCTGATCGCTCTCTCAACCACGCGTTGAGCATTGCCTTTCCAAACCTGTCGATGTCTTTATCTGTAACCTCCCACAGATTAGCTACTATAACGGGAGAGCCTGCCAGTATATAAGAGAGGGGAGCCCCTTGAGGCATGTACGATCCTTTCAGATAAAGGGAACCGCTGCTGCATCCCAGAAGTAGAGTAGCAGCACAACCATCCAATTTCTGAATCGCATGCCCAGGGATATATTGTGTACCTAAAAAGGCCAATGATCAAAATTGAACGAGTTCAAACATGAGAAGATTCGCAGATTTGCGGATTGCTGGGGGAGGTAGCTATGGAAACAAAGAAAACATTCAGCCATACACACCACTTCCATGACCGAAATAGATGAAGAGGTCGTGGTTTTTTAAGGCAAGAGTGAGTTCCTCAACTGTGGGCACAGTTCCAATTGTTCCCTGTATAACAAGATTGTTGAAATGAACTTATAGAAAACAATATTGATGTCCGAAATATATTTATGTACATATTCTACATATCTGAAAGAGTAAGGAGGGAGGAAATTTAGAATTCAAAAACTAATTTCACCCAAAACTTTGAAAAGCAAGTTACCTCTATATCTTGATTTTTGAACCAATTCTCAAATTCAACCTGTGTTCTGCAAAGATCACCATCTGGATTTAACAAATAATATGAATCCAGGGGATCTATTAGAGGAAAGACCGGATCACATGTCTCAAATTGTTTTTGATTTTCGCAGTGCCTGTCAAGTGTAGCAAAAATGCTACCAATGGAAGGCATTCGGTAAACCTCCTGATTTCTCAATATTGGTAGATTCTCCCAAGGAAGCATCTACAGATAAATGTCATATTTACCTTGTCAGATGGAAACATAATGTATAGGTAACAAGCACAGGAACTCTGTCAGATGGAAACATAATGTGTAGGTAAAAAGCACAGGAACTCAAAAGTTTTAGATCGTCCAATTAGCAGGACAGGAAGCAAGTTGCTAAAAAAACATGTATGTAAATATGAAGCATTTAGAAGAAAGAAGACTGGTTAATCATCAATTTGGAATTCAAGATGATCATGACATTTTGAGACAATGATACAGTCCTCTTTAAGAGCTAACACGTATGAAAATGGTCATTCATGGACGCACCTGCACCTCAATATCCAAAACCAAGATGATTGGCTTTCCGTTGATGCATTCAACTTGGTCTAAATTATCGGACATTTCAAGCATTCTACCGAACAATAACTGCATCATACTTTCAAATTGACTAGATGATACCTCGGACCTCAGACCAACATAGCACTTTTTTGCTACAACAAGCTGCAAAAGATCCATCTCATCTTGGGAAAGGCTCTTTTCTATACAGTCCAGATAGTTGCAGCTTGGCCACATCCCCAAAAGCAAATGTTTCCAAGTACCCAGCCACAAGTCTTCCACATCTCTGATACACAGGAGTTCAGGAATGTTAATTAATAGTTTCCTAAGGATAAAAAATGATTATGTTTATCTTAATAATTATCCAATAGAGATCATTTACAATTAGGGGGAAAGAGGGGAACAAAATCCAAAACATGCAGCTTTCCTTTTGTTTGACTCACCTGTTTATAAGTTGAAAACATTGTTTTGCAGTTTAAAAAAAAATCTTGAAGATAGACTAAAGGTGGTTTTTTCGTAGCAAAATATAAAAAAAAAAAGAGAAAATGAAAGGAGAAAAAGATTGTTGCTAATTAAGATTTGGATGCCACATGTTTTTGGAAACTGGAACTTACTGCAAAAATTGGCAGAGGCATTCATCAAGTCTGTTCCTCTGCGTCCACCACAGAGATGTGTTTTCTTTAATATATTCCAGGAAATACTCTGAGGATGAATAGTAATTTCCTTCGAGAACATGCCTAAACACTGGGGCTATATCATCAATCACAGAGGAAACCCAAGGACATTGCCACTGCTTCACAAAATCTTTGCAGTTGAAGACAACTGAGCTGGAACTGGCATCGTTGTCTGAGGCTTCTTCTAAAATAATGAAAAAGGATAAGCTCAGGCTGCTCAGCACAAGAATAAAGATGGCTGTAAATTTCTTATAGGAGACTTCATGTTTGCAGAATCTTCTAAATTAAAATACCTTTCAAAATTTCATGTACGGGAAGAAGTACAACATGTTGGTCATCTGAACTCAAATGGGATAACAGAATCCATGCTCGAACTTTTGAAGAGCAATGCAGGAGTTCTTTAAGCAAACTAGCATCAACACCTGCAACCAAGCTAATGCAGATGACTGGAGTTGATGGCAGGCCCTGAAAAAATTTAACACAAATTCTTCCAGGTCCTCGCAAGTCTCAGGTGCAGGCCTGGGAAAGGTATCCAGTTAAAGAAGCAAATATACTAGGTATTTTAAGGCACAATTCTTCATGCTTAATTAATTACAGTACCTGAGGGAATGAGGCAAATCGAGAATGGCTAAAACAGAATTTGGAAGAGAGGAATCCTGAGCACCAGTCAAAAAATAAATTACTCAGCAAGGCATTGTTAATCAATAAAAACATGTGCAAATTAACATTGCTACCATAAAAAAAAGAAAGAAAAAATCATGGTGAACAACCCTGGCCTACTATTACAGACCTAGCCTTCTCCACAGGGTACATACAGCAGGAACTACTCCTTTTAAACACTATAAAGTGCCTCTTCTTTTTTGAGAAGAACACTACTACTACCGATAATTATAATGTGCATCTAGGATTTTATTTTATTTTTTAAATTGGAAACTTGGCAATTAAATTAATTAAGAAAGATACAGTTACAAAGGGAATGAGGAATCACAATTAAAACTTAGAACGCAGCCGCTAACTAAATGACTAAATGACATTGCTCCAATCAATAACAGTATCAAGTACAGGGAAGGCTTTTAAATTTTTGTGGCCTGTAACCCGCCAGGGAAACCTAAATTTAATCCTCTCCAGACCTCATCAATAGATTCCTACAACTTTTTAAAAATCCCCTTAGTCCTTTTTTAACACAATAGACCAACACAACGTCGAGGTAATTATTCCCCAGAACACTCAGAACCCTTTTGCTAGTGAAGTATCCAAGGTTTAACATATCAATAGCAAACCGTGTTGTAACCCATAACAGCCCCTTGACAGATCCTTTTGCGGCTCCGGATATGATCGATGGCATTTGGACACAGCCTCCACAGGTTATCTCTTCTTACCTTGATCATGATTTCTATGCTCCATTTAGTTTTTCGTATGATCATTTAGACGGGAACTCTTTATCTGGATTTGGGTTTTCGTAGACGGGAACTTTTTAATCTTTATTTGGATTTGGATTTGGATTTTCGCCAACCAGGTTTTAACGAGGTCCGGCCCTTGGGATGAGCCTGTCATCTCTTGGGTTTTTAAGTTTGTTTCTTTTTCTCTTTTTTCTATAAGATCTTTTATTCAGCCATAACGGCCCCTTGACAAACATAAATTATAATAGACAAATACATATGCCAAAAACCTTCCCTTTTAGAAGACAAAATCAAGTACCTCAGAATCTCTAGCACTTTGACTTTGTTTCTTCTGCATTATATCAGATAAGAATTGCTGGTTAAGTTGAGTGCCAAGTGAAGCTTGATGGAAGAAAGAAGCCCACTGACTTTCAGAACCTTGCTCATTTGAAGATAAAGAAAATTGCTCCAGTGAGGTCGAAAGCACATATACGGCTGCAAGCAACCTGGAGACCTGTAGTACAGATGAGGTGCCAGTCATCACCAATTAGATCACTATTCAAGTGGGAAAGATGTTAGACAGTAGAACTCCATATACCACTTATGTCTTACAGGAAAAGAAAATGCGGACTTGTCATTTGGCAACAAACTAGCCAGGACCATTCTACATTGGAACCAAATGTAAAATTAAAATATTTCCATCCATGGAAAGAACCAACTGTCAACATTATTTACTTGGCAGCATTATCTAACATAATTGTGCAAACCGATAATGTCCTTACTTCAACTTAATCAGCTATTTCCCTTTCTTCCAGTTATTTAACTGTTGTTTCAGAACAAAAACTCCAAATAGATCCCAAATAAATAGGACTTCTACAGACTTGAATGCTTATGAGGGAAATTTGTCAGTCCCAAGGTTGGGTAATGAAATATATAAATCTATCTAGAAGTTTCAGAAAAAGAACAGACCACGAAAAGGCCTCCAACTGTGCCTTTTAAATGACTTGTTTGCATCCAAGGCGACATCCTTTTACAGGAAATATATTGAAAATAACTCTAAAATCAAGCTAAATTAGAGACCCTAAGAGGTGAGGTATTTCTTACAAGATTAAATGGAAAATAGAAATTTTCAATGACTTACTTTTTGGAGAAGCAAAGGAACATCACGACATAGTATAAAGGACACCTTCAGCAAGGAGAGCACCCTTACTGTCCCAATGCTCGAAAGCTCACAGCAGAAGTTTCTGTTTGATGAGGGAATGCTGAAACAGTCAAGGAGCACAAGAAGCCAAAATTTGTCATCATTTGAGATGGAAAAATTATCCTAAAATAAATTTAGGACAAGTCAAAGCAGAAATATATTTCAGCTGTCACTCTAGATTGCTTAAAGTGTTTGAGCAAGTTACCATTTCAAAAGAAAAACTTGTTCGAATTTATCAAAACCAAAGTAACAGACATATATGCAGTGCATTTTATTGTCAGATTGGCATTAAAGGCATTGTAGATAAGTTCAAAGTGCGTCTTGTCTAAGAATTTATGAAATAAGAAGAATAACAGTTGATAAATACCTGGTAGCCTGGTAACAATTATTTTTATAGTGAACCAGCAAATAAAGTAAAGGAGTGTTATGCGCTCAACAGCCAATGCATCTCCAGGAAAATACTTCCCAACCGACTCAATTAGTAAAATAAGGGAATCTGAAGAATGCTTCGAACAATATGGATTTCTACTGTAGAAAACTGATAAACTTTGCGATAGAATTTCATGTGCTTCATGAACATGGCCAAAGATGCCAGAAAACTTTCCTGCACAAATAGATGAGGTCGAGGAAAAAAAATCAGAATAAATGTTGCTGTATAAAAAAGAAGAATAAAACATTGAAGGCAAGACCAGTGGACATAATATAGATTTATTATATCTGTTCTTTATGACATGTACAGCATCCACATATCGAAACACCAAAATTTAACAGAACGGAGCCAATTATCAAGAGCATCTTGTAGGAATGTAAAAGGCAGCAGTCAGTACAATTTTTCTCTGTTAAGACAAATGACTTGGCATATATCTATTGAACCAACAATTAACTAAGCAAAGCTGCAATCTTGTGTCTACTTGTGTGTGAAGAGTAACTGTACTTTGGTATTAGCCAGAGTAGATGACATCTATTCAAGGACATACTCTGTGGAAGGCACGAAAATTTTCTTTAGTAAAGAAAGATTCTCCAGATTAATTACATCTTCAGAACAGAAGATTCTCCAGATTAATTACATCTTCAGAACAGACTTCACGGTTTAAGCTGCAGGCCATCCACCAATAAAATAGAGAATAGGTGTTCCATAGTCACTTCTACATTATGACATTGACACATGTCTCTACTGCTGCAGTGGTTAGTCATTAGGTCTGATTAACCTCTTCATGCTACACCATGTTTGGCAACATTTTTTATTAAAACAATGCCAACTTTAGATTACAGAATTTTATTAAGTATGAGAGCATAGGAACACACTAGAAAAGAGATTATATAGGATCAGACCATACCTATGCTTATAAGTAATCTTAAGGAAAGCTTTCTGTGAACAAGCTCCCAGTTCATGCATATGAATATGCTCAAATTGCTGCATTCAACAGCTTCAATGTGAAGACACTGCCAACATTTCATTTTGTTGCAAAGAGATCTGATTTCACTTTGAAGATCAGCAGAAAAGTTTTTATAATCAAAACTCATCAGATGCTGAGTGGCTAAACTACAAGAGGGACCGGTTTCAATCTCATGGGTTTCCACTAAACAGCGATGGACAGACCGAGTAATCCTACGATCATGACCACATACTAAGTCCTGTTTCTGAGAAGCATGCTTCACTTCTTTTTTTGTCCTTCTAGATCTTCTTGGTTCAACTTTACTTTCAGATTTATCATTGGCAAGAGATTCTTCAGAAGTAGAGTACAAAGTCCCCCAGTCAGAAAGATTTAGCTTGTCTAGTGCTATTTTATACAATCTTTTGGCATTAGACAACGTCTTTAAAGGAGGCGCTTCACTACAGCAAGAACTGCTCAAGAATAAATCCCCAAGTTGTTGATTAATGGATATTTCCCACATCCATAAGCATTTTTTGCAGGAGATGTTATCAAGGTTATCTGCTAGCCCTTTCTTAGCACTGGACAATTCTTTTTCAGATAGGCTCCAAAGCTTTTGTTTATGTATAGTTTTCCTGATCAGAATATAAGCATAGAGTAAGATGCCCATACAATCATTTGTGACATTTAGATAAGTGAAAGAACAGGGAAAATAGTACATTAAAGGACATACCTAACAGACAAGAAAAAGAAGTATCAAAAAGTGGCAAATTCTGAAACTGGGCCACATTTCTTCCCCACTGGAGCAGCATTTCAGACTCGGATACATTTCCAAGAATCTCTTGAACAAATCCAACCTATACAAAATGATAAAACACAAAATAATCAATTACACAAAGTGACTTCACAAAGAAGCTTCAAATATTATGTATATGTGGATACCTGTAATATGCTTTCAAGATAACAACTAAGCACATTCCAAGGAGTAAGGACACAGCCTTCATAATCACATGAACCTTTGGTCACCACAAAGTCATTAACTTTGAAGGTCTGCACACCGTAGTAACTCTTTTCAATGAGCTCCCCTTTCACATCAAATGTCTGTGCCACTTTCTCCACTGAGTATTCAAATTTTTGTTGTAAGAGTTTACTACGTAAGCGATGGGCCTCTTTTGCATATGCAAGAGCCTATAGATGTTACACACTTTGTTAAAAGAGAATATGTATGCTGAACGATGTGTAGTTCGGTGAAACTAACATGTTCACTGTTAGAAATAGATTTGTTTTATGATGCAAGTTAGTAGTTTCCTAGTTTAGTTAGAACTCTTCTGTTGGTTTTCCTAGTTTGGTTAGCACTCTTTTGTATAAATAGGTGCTTTGATGAGTTTATGATTTATGAAATAGATATTTTGCCCCATCATGTTTCTATCTTTGGTATAACATTATGGATTTCATATAATCTACAATCTGCAACTTCTCATTACCCTTATGGAAGCGGCATATGATCTTCTAAGAAAACCTACAATGTTTTCTTTTTTAAAGCTATTACAATGTGTTATAACATATGAGATGGGGCATAAAAGTGTATTTTATTCAATGAAGAGTACACCTATATATACAAATGTTACCAAGCTAATTAAGGTAAAGGCTAACCCTAATTGTGCATCTACCATATATACTTTATAACACTCCCTCAAGCTGGAGCATAGATGTTAATCATGCCAAGCTTGTTACAAAGATAATCAACTCTAACCCCATTAAGGGCCTTAGTAAAGAGATCCCCTAACGATCTTCGGTCTTCATATATCCGGAGAGATGAGGCCACGCTGAATCTTCTCACGAATAAAGTGACAATCAATTTCAATATGTTTGGTTCGCTCATGAAAGACGGAATTGGATGCAATGTGAAGTGCAGCCTGATTATCACACCATAACTCGGCGGAATAGGAACAGTAGACCCACTTCATGTAAAATTGATGTATATACATGTTCTCATCGACTAATTGAGCCATAGCTCTATACTCCGACTCGCACTTGATCGTGAAACCACTGCTTTCTTGCTTTCCACGAAACCAAGTTTCCTCCAAGAACACACAAAATCTCAAGTAGATCTTCTATCTTCCTTTGACCGCCTTGAATCAAGATCGAGAAGCACTCGATCCTATCATGAGCATGATCACCATACAAAATTCCACGTCCAGTGCTCCTTTCAAATAACACAAAATCGCTCCATCGCTTCTCCAATGCTCAACCGTTGGCGAAGACATATAACGACTCACCACACTGACTGGATAAGCTATATCAGGTCGTGTCACTCTCAGATAATTCAACTTTCCAACCACTCTTCTATACCTCTCGGGATCATCACATAACACACCATCTTTAGTAAGGTGTAAATTAGGAACCATTGGAGTGCTACATGGTTTAGCTCCCAACTTCCCTGTCTCCGAGAGTAAATCAAGCACATATTTCCTTTGAGTCAAAAGAATTCATTTCTTACTTCTCATTACCTCAACACCTAAAAAATACTTAAGCTCTCCCAAATCTTTAGTATTAAACTGAGCATGGAGAAAAGCTCTCAGAGAAGCAATGCCTTCAGAATCACTACTAGTAATCACAATATCATCAACATATACGACTAACAAAATAATACAGATTGAGACGCTTTTGTAGAAAATGAATCATCGATTTACTCGCTCATACCAAATGTCTCAATAGTACGAGCAAAAGTACCAAACCATGCACGAGGACTCTGTTTCAAACCATACTAGATTTACGAAGATAACATACCTTACAGACTTCTCGAGCAACAAAGCGGGCGGTTGCTCCATATAAACCTCCTCACCAAATCACCATGAAGAAAAGCATTTTGATATCAAGTCGGTGGAGAGGCCGGTGATAACGGCTGCCAACGAAATAAGAGTTCGAATAGAGGTGAGCTTGGCCACGAGAGAATGTCTCACAATAATCAACACCATAACCGAGCATAGCCTTTAGCAACAAGGCGAGCTTTCAAACGATCAATAGTCCCATCGATTGATCTTAATCAGAACACACCATTTACAACCAATTGGTCGTTTACCTTCGGAAGGTCCACCAAAATCTAAGTGTCATTAGCATACAAAGCGCCATTTCTCAATCATAGCTTTGCGCCATTCATCACGGGCCAAGCTTGCAAAGAATAGATCTTAGGAATGACTCGAGAGACGCAATAAACGGCGAGACCAAGGAGACAAATGATGGTAAGACACAAAAGCGAAACGGGATAAGTACAGAACGTTTACCTTTTGGAGGCAATAGGAAGATCATCACTGGAGTAGGATCGGGCACGACGTGCAATTGGATCATCGAGAATGTAATCGACGGAGAAGGGACCAAGTCGCAGAGGCGAGCAGGATCACGAGTACAGATAGGGACGGCGAGTGTAGTGATGTAGGATAGGAGGATCGGGCATATCGAGATGCAGGCGGGACGGAGAAGGCGATGTAACCAGATATACCAAGAACTCGCCTCCCCTCGGTGGTAAGAGGAACCGGAGTAAAGGCGCGATTTTCGGAGAAAGCTACATCGCAGACACAAGATATTTGTTTAGATCGGGGCAAAACATCGATACCCTTTCGGACCGAGAATAGCCTAAGAAAATGCACTTAATGATTTGGGGTCGAGTTTAGTGACCGAGGTCGGACATCACGAACAAAGCAAGTGCTACCAAATATCTTAGGCTCAATAGGGTAGAGATCGAGATGGAAAAGGACATGAAAGGGTGACAAACCGTAAGCGACGGAGGACGGCATACGGTTTATGAGAAAGCAAGAGACACAAGATCGCCCAAAAGCATTTAGGAACTTGCATGCCAAAGAGTAAGGCTCGTCGCTTTGAAGATGCCGATTTTTCTTTCGGCAACTCGCTTTAAGCCGGTGTGTCAACACGGAAGTCGATGAAGGATGCCATGAGTCCTCATATAACGACAAAAGGTGTCGATAAATATTCCTTAGCATTATCACTCAGTAAGATTTTGACAGCACACGAAATTGAGTCTTAATTTCAAAGACAAAATGCGTAAAAGTGGGTAAACAACTCAAACGACTTTTCATCAAGTAAAGCCATGTCAAACGAGAATAATCATCAACAAAAGTAACAAAGTACCGAAACCGGTCTTTGATGTAATGGGACAAGGACCCCAAACATCGAATGTACTAACTCAAAAGCGAAGCATCACCGCTTATCACTCGATGACTCAAACTAACACGATGGTGTTTGCAAACCGACACGACTCACAATCTAAAGAAGACAAACTAGAAAACTGCGGACACGCTTTAACAAAGGAAGAGATGGATGACCCTACCGACAATGCGCGTCCATAGGAGTGACCGTGCTCGCATATGCCATCAAGACGATGGTTGCGTATCGAGGATGTAGAGGCCACCGATTCATGTCCTTTACCAATAATCGCCTCGTCGTAAGATCCTAAAACAAGCAATAATCGGAAAAATGAGGCACTATAATGGAGATTGCGAGTAAGTTTACTCACGCACAATAAATTAAAGGAGAGTTGTGGAGACTAAGGACGTATGATAAGGATAAAGACGGTGTGGGTTGGGCGGTTCGATCCACTAACAAGAGATTGTGAACCATCGCAGAGTAATCGGATGAGTATGTTGATGTGACTCAATTTAGAAAACAAACTAGATTACCGTCATATGGTCTGGGCACCGAATCAATAACCCGCTTGGTGGACGAGGAAGCTATGCAGCAAGTAGGATTACCGAATCGACAATAGCGGTGGTAGAACTAGTCGTTCTCGATGTTGCAAAACTTTGCATACTATTAGCGTAAATAGTGATGGAATCACTAGTATTACGGTTACGCCAAGAACATAAGCGGATGGAGAGTCTTCGATCGAAGCCGCGGACGATGCGTTTGATATGCCCGAGATCATGGCAATAACGACACTCCATGCTATCTTGTCGGTTGCCTCGCCTGAACTACCCTTAGAACCACCACCTTGTATGGTGGCTTGCAGTGCATAGGAAAGAGTTCGGTGAGAAGAGCACCGTCGAAGGCACGAAGAAGTGGTCAACGAGCCAAGATCGAAGAAGTCGCTAAAGGCTTCCTCCAAAGACGAAATTTGAGTATCGAAAGAACTTGAGACTTAGCGGTCTCAAATTCGGACGAAAGTCCAACCAGAAAACTCATAATCGCCATCTTTTCGCTACCGAGCTCGTTGCACTCGACATCCGGATGAATGGAAGTAGTGCATTCAATTCTTCATAAGTTTTCTTGAATGCCATAAAGTAATCTATAAGGCTTTGTCACCTTCGCGGTTTGTAGAAAGCTCGACACACATCAAACATACGAGAAACATTCCTTTGCGGAATATAGAAACTCAAGATACGCCATAAGAGTTTTGATCAGACATGCTGAGTAATCGCACCGATAACCTCACCATTAATCGAATTACGATTCAAGAAATAACCGAGCATCCTCCCGAAACCAAGCTTTCTGCTGCGTGGTGTCCGATGGTGGATCGTCGAAAAATGAGCATCCATAGAGATGCTCAACAAGTAGAGTTCAATCGTCGACGCCAATCCCGATAATTGGTAGAAAAAGCTTGTGGTCCGTGATTTTCGACATCACGGGCACAATATCAATAGATTTATTTTCTCGGACATATTAATAACCGAACAAAGCCGTAAATCCAAAACAAAAGCAAATCCAAACACCGAGATCGCACAAATCTTAAAAACGAATCTGTTCGACGAAAATCGCACACCGATGATGAATGCAGATCGAAACGGGCTAGAACTCACCGAATGACGAGACGAGGCGAACGCCGTTGGCGGAGCAGCAATCGGAAGCCGGACGCGCTTTCACGCGCCGGAGGCCGCCGGCGCCATTATTCACGCGCCGGCGTGCAGATCGCTCACGCGCCGATTCCGCGACGGACCGGTGGTCGGGTGCACCGGAGGTGGGGAGGCTGCACAGGTGGGAGGTGTCGTCCGGTGAGCCTTCAATTTGAAATGGGTCGCAAACCCTAGATTCAAAATCAAATTAAAACCCTAAAATCCAACCCCAAAATTCGAAAACCCTAGAACCTGGGCTCGATACCATGTTATAACATATGAGATGGGGCATAAAAGTGTATTTTATTCAATGAAGAGTACACCTATATATACAAATGTTACCAAGCTAATTAAGGTAAAGGCTAACCCTAATTGTGCATCTACCATATATACTTTATAACACAATGCATGTGCAAAACTTTGGATGGCGCCTAGTGTATCCTCAGGCAATGCAAAGCGAGGCGAAGCGAGGAAGGCGAAGCGAGCAAATTAAGTTATTGGGGGTAGTCTCATCAAGTCAAGTATGGAGGATTCTTAGCACACCTAATTTTCTCGCAAACAAAAAACTATAATTGATCATAACAAGTAAACAAATCAAAATGGAGAAGATAATGAAAAACTGGAGCAACTCCACCAGTGGATCGATCAAATGAAGCAGGAAAACAACTTAAAGTGTACATTACATGCATGCCTCGAACAGTAAAATTGACATGACCTTATTCTCCATTACTTTGAATAGTAAAAACTATTTGCAAAATAAGAATAACTGGTAAAAAAAAATTGTCAAGGAGGTATCCTCGTAGAAGTTACATAAAATCTTAATCTTTTGCAGATCCCCCCACCCCCTCGAACATACACATGGAATATACTTTCACTAGCGGGGTAAAAAGCCAGAACAATTTAATGGTCGAAGTAACTTAATTTTGATTACCTCAATCATTTGTCCACTTGATATCAATCTTGCAGACAAGTCGTAGTATAGATTTGACAAAAGAAAGCTCGAACAAGTGGTTATTGGAACCTAAGGAAATCAAAGGGACAAAAACTGAATATATTTTTCAAACTCATATGTAAAATAGATGCTCATTAATTTACTAAAGGAGCTTACACTGGAAATAAGATCAGAAGCTGCTTGCTTAATCTCATTATTGATATGATGGAAACCAACAACAAGAGGCTTCAGCTCCTCCATACACTTGCTCCAAAATATGGAAGGGCTACAAATTTCACTCTGATGCTTAGAGAATGTCCCAATAAACATATGATTTACAGGTGAAGTGCAGAGAGCATGACTAAGCCTCTTGTTTTTCCAGAGCTCAGCCAATGTTGTTGCAAGTGAATGTTCTTCTTGTTAAACAACTTGATCACGACATCATACAACCTGGGGTGAATTTCAAGTAACCCTGGAGCAGAAAACATAGAAGAGAGTCAGAATACAGTAAACAGATCAAGAACCTTATCTACATGAGCACATAAACATATAAAGTAAATTTGACCTTTATCGATAGCAAGTCAATGAGTTGATACCACAAATACAGCATGTCTTCGTATTGTTCATCTTCATGGCAATGATCTGGGTGCAGGCAGAGATTCAATGCATCATGAATGTCATCAAGAAAACCACTGTCAAACCAAAGGCAGTAATACATCAACAATAGGACAACTTTTCCCCAATCATCAACTAGTATAGCATTGTGGTGGGTATTTGTTTGATATATTAGACTAGCCTTCCAGGTAATGAAACCATTGATTGCGGTGCTGCCTCCTGGGTATAAAGTGCACGTAAAAGGTAAGCATGTATGAGGAGATGATCAGCCTGAGAACTGCAGCTTCTTCTTAAGCCATATATTAACTTCTGTTATTGAAGAAGTTCTTGTCAACAAATGAACATTATAAGGAATCAAATACACGATGAACAACAAGATTGTAGCATGTAGCTCACCAATGTTGAAACTGCATCTGATAGACATTGAATGCACTCCTCCAATCGTTCTAATCCTAGAGCTCTTAGTGATTTTGCCTTTTGTATAAGAACTCTGCATTTCTTCACAATACTGTCATTTGTGATATAAATCTCTTCCAATAGGACATTGATTACTTTTATTTTCATTCTGATACTGAATCTTGGATTCAAGTAGCTCTTTTCATCGTATGCAAAAAGCTCCTATAAATTCCAGGAAAGAAATGTGAATAGAAGAGGAAGATTTCAATTCACATATAACACTCCATAAAGAACTAGCACATGTAAGTCTTAGGTAGGAGGGTAGAGAGAAACCTCTTCTAATAATTTTCCAAGTGCCCTTTTAGATATTTCTTTAGAAGATGAAAGCAATGAATACAGCATTACTTCATGCTCCGTGTCGTCTGACAGTTTATATTGTATCTGGGAAGCATGTCAAAATTAGATCAAGCTGTCTTCTATATAATGCTAAGCAGGCAATGAACCGTAAAATGTTACCTTTACCCATTCCTTTATCAAAGACGCAGGAGTTGGTAATGTTGCAATCAAATTCTCTGAATTGGACCAGCACATAATACTTTTTCTAATGATCCCATTCACCTTGAAATCACCTTCTTGATTAAGTTGCAAAAGAAAAGCAACTTTATCAGATGCCTCCATGACCAAATCTGCAATAGACTTTTCCGACATGTCATCTTGAGACACATGTGATTTGGTCATCTCTATTTTACAAAGATCTATTACATAATTCCATAAAGCTTTACAGCACATTTTTAAAGCTTTAAAAGCCTGCAAAAGATGATGTCATGTTGTTAGCCAATACTCGGCATATATAAGAAAACTGCACATTCCAAGATCTTTATATCTAATAAGAGGACAAGTGATATATGATTAAGCAGGCCATATTATATCTTTCCTGACAAGCAACAACAACGACAACAAAAAAAAACTAGTGTTCTGGTAAGTACAAGAGTGATATGTCGATGTGCAAGAAAGGTTTATGGGAGAGGTTCAAGAAAAGATTCCTAATATGGGTAAAGTCATTAATCGATGCACTCTAGTGATCATCTAGTATGGGTGTGTGAGTAAATGTTTAAAGGCTACTCTTTTGACTTCCAAAATGGACTTCTAGATATGGCTGACTTATTCCACATAAACCACTAATAATTTCACTCTTTCTCATATAGAATTGATAATTCCCGATCCAGATGTTCTGTTGAGATGGGTTAACTCCACCTTATATGCCACACTGTTACTATACTTTGAGATGTAAGAGTAACTTCTGAAGACTGATTTTACTAGTTCCCTAGACAGGTCAAATATCATAGAAAAGGTGGGGAGGCAGAGAGAGAAATGGAGTATTCTACCACATATTATATCGTATCACTAAATAAGGAGGCAAAAAATGCAGCTAACATATTGAAACATGTACGAGCAACCAACCTGCAATGTCAGCAATTCATCTTATTTTTATTGCTGTGCATTATGAGTGGAAGATGGCGGGTTATGGCGGTTTGCCGAAAATCAGCCATAAAGTTATGGTGGATGTGATTTTTAAATTATCAATCAAGTTTCTGGTAAAATGGATCTGATGTGTGTGGCAAATAAAGTTGTTTCTTTTTGGCTAAGTTCATCACAGTAAGACGAAATTATTATGGGTAAGTTTGATGGACTTGTATTCGTTTAACCAAAAATTTAATAGATGCCTTAACTTCAAAAATCAAATATAGTGCTATAATTGCTACTACATGTTGTGATTGCAAAACCAACCGAAGTTCATGATTTTTAAGGCAATCACCTATTTATTGATCTCTAGGGAACAGCACCACTAACATTAATATTCAATAAAATTAGCTAACAAATTCTGAGAATTGCGTACTAAATCGGTAAATCTGTCGCAAAAGCAATATTTGAATGATTAAATCAGTAATTAATATTCATAAGAATGATATCAGAAAGCAATCACTTACAAATTGGCAGGATTTCCTAAGTAAAGATCAAGTACTTACCTCAGCAATCTATGAAACAAAATTGAAAAAAAATAGAAGAATCGATCAGTACGAGAACTGATGAGAAAAACTATTAAATACCTCTAATCAGTAATTAATATTCAAAAGAATGATATCAGAGAGCAATCATTTACAAATTGGTGGGATTTTCCTAAGTAAAGATCAAGTACTTACCTCAGCAATCTATGAAACAAAATTGAAAAAAATAGAAGAATCGATCAGTACGAGAACGGATGAGAAAAACTATTAAATACCTCTTTCAGACGCTTTTTACTCTTCAATATTACTGCTATGTTATTAAGAGAAATATATAGATACTTAAGCCTCTTAATTGGGATCCATTGCGCAGAAATAACATGCTTTACTGATAGAGTACTCTCCTGCAAACATCAGATCGGGGGCAAAAGTTCAAAATTTTGACTGTAAAATAATAATGAAAATAAAACTTGTGTTGACAATGACCACCCTCTGTTAACTATTTGATGAAATCAGAACCTTGATATTTTGGTTTGTTTCAAATGAAAGCATAAGAGCTGCCACAACTACAACAGATATTACTTTGTGATTGTCTCCAGATGTCTCTTTCTCCCTCTCAGTAGCACTGCATCCATAAAGAAAAATGTCATTACAATGTAATTTTATCTGAGAATGTTAAGAATACAGCGCTGCACAAAAATGCTACTTTCCAATTAAGAATTTTATTGTCTGTAGAAGGGTAAGAATCCCCATACAGCATATAAGTACCTGAGACAATAGAGGAAGATATGGCAATATTGACGAAATGCATCATGGATGCCACTTAAATTTTCCCAACAGGTTGCAGTCTCTGCCTCGGATAAAATTTCCTTCCTGTTCAAATAAATATACTCTGCTAGTGACAAACAAAAAAATTTGAGTGCTTCCCAGTATGGTAAATGTGAAATTCCTTGTTCATAGGAACCCTTCTCTTTGCCAGCAGTATCTAAGTGCACATTCAACCAATTGATAGAAAGAGCCACTTGTTGAAGCCTCTCCGTGCTATCGAGCAAAACCTGAAGAGAAGCTCCACCTTGTTTGGTGTCTTCCCCTTTCAACTTTGATGAGCTTCCTAACAATCCACTTGCGTAAAGATTGAGAATAGAACTAATGAAGAGGAAATCCTTCAGAGAAAGAATGCATTGCCTTTGTCAAATTATGCAGAACAAAGTTAAGATTTGATGCAGGCCAATAAATGACAAGAACCCAAATTTAGAGGAGAAGATACGTACCTGATGGAAAAATCCTGCTAATCCATACAAATATTGAGCAACTGGATCACGTAAAACAATAGTTGCACTTTGGCATTTATTTGCACAATAACACACAAGTTCCAGAAAACCCAAAGTTGTTTTTTCAGCTCCATCCTGCATATTCAAACTTTGGAACATTTAGTTACTAACTTACTATACTTATACTAGCAACACGCATAGCCAAAATGGCTAACCAGAATTGTGCAGGAAACAAAAGAGAGAATAAGATCATAAACATTATCAAAAAGATCCCTAATGCAAAGCTACTCCTCAGTGGAAAGAGAAAAATAGAGCAGAGTAATAGGCTCACAACAAACTTCAGTGTGAGGGTTATCCGAATTGGCAACAAGTCCTTAGAATATACATATGGCAGTACATTCATGGGGGAAATAGTGTCAATAGACTCAATACTTAAACCAATTATTATACAAAGAACTCAGCCGTGCCTGTAATCTCTCTGAACATCTTCTAGGCTTTTATATAATCAGAGTGAGATAGGGTTTTGACTTCATCAAGTAATATTAAACAAAAAGGCTCAAGTTAATAACATCTTTTCTTGAAGATTCTATTGACAGACTTGCCTATACAGGGCACTAGTGTTCATTGTGGAAAGCTAGACCTCGTTTGTTGCACAAATCACCATATTATCAACATGCATATTGGCAGAATTTTTGCACGGTATATACCCCTTAGTCTAGCACAAAGAAATTGCTCCTTGCCGGTGCAAAAGATATAATTAGGTCGGATTAACAAAGTATGTATATTTATTTGAGCTAAATATAACAGAGCCCAAAGATTGGTGATTTTATGATCTAGAAAAAACCCATACAAATGCATATCATCTCACGTGTTCCATGTCCATGGTAACAAAGATATAGGCTTTGCATTTTCAATATTGAGAGATGTCACTGATGTACCATCAATATTTTAGAGTGATGTGTTTGAAGACAACCCCTATGACCATAGGATAAAGTGGCATAAAAAAGATAAAAAAGAATTCTCATACGTAAAACTTTCAGAAACTAATTCAAAGGATACCCAGGAAAAGCACATAAATATTATTCCATCAAACCAGTATTTTATTTAATGTAAATGATCTAGCATGTTAAAGTACCTTGCATTCAGCAACGATAAAATCTAGGACATCTTTTAACACATCAAGTATGATGTCAGCGGACAACTCATCTCTCTGAGAGAACAGAGAAGAACAAATCTTAAGTGCGACCTGTGTCCAAAGAAAGGAAAAGAAAAGAAAACAAAAGAAAGCATTAATAATAGAATAAGATCAACCGGAAGTCATCGAGTTTCATGACCTTAAGTTCCGGGCAATTGTTACCTTGTATATTTGATCTTGAGCACATGATTTCTTGTACTCTTTCAAGGTGAGTGCGGAGAACTCACGTATCAAATCCACACTGAATGATTTTATTTCTGCTACTAAAAATACAGCAATTATATGAAGATTTGTCTCCAAGAAATGATGGAATTTCTCATAGTCCTTGGCGTCCAAGATCCTAATCGTGCAAACAAATCTAATCAGCTTCATAATTACTAAATCAATATCAATTCAAGCATGCATACAATTAAAAGCCATTCAAGAGCTAAACGTGCAACTAGATATGCATGTATTTGTAAGCAAGATCTCGTATGTGCAAGCTAAAACCATACTTGAAACACGGCTCAGATTCGTTCACCAATGAAATTACTCTCCAGTAATCAGCTTCCATTTTGCTCCTCCTCTTTGAGGCGCATTTCACTAAGGTCACAACGACCTCCAAAACTATAGCAGCAAGTTCTCTATCAGCGTCCTCCTCCTTCAATTCAGGAACCAAACGCGCCTTTAATTTTGCCGACTTACCTTTGAATTCACTTCTGGCAATCGCATTTAATCTCTCCAGTACAACCAAACCCTCAGCTTCCGCTTCTTTGAACAAATCCCAATGCTCTAAACAATGAATATATCGAATCCTCTGAACTTGAACTGAATGCGGTTTCCCGGAGAGCTCCGGCGCAATCACCTCGAGGCAGTCGAGGCAGAGGCGATAGCTGTCAAACAATTCCAGGGCCGAATTTTGTGGGATTTTAGGAGACTCGCAGAGACGCTTGGGAATGAGAGAGAGGGACTTGTGTAAGAAAGATAAGAATTGTTTGGCGAGGGGGCGGATAGCGGGGAGATCGCTTTGGGGTTTGCATTTCGAAGATTTGGCCGGCTTTTTTACGGTGGTGGTTATGGTGGTGGCGGCGGGCGCGAAGAAAGGAGTGAAAGGATGGAGATACGCCGTGAATAGGCGGTGGATGCTGGTGGTGCCGGTTAACGATAGAGATTGAAGTTTGGAGAGGATAGATGCATCCGATTCCATCGCGGCGGCGCCGGTGGTGTTTGGGGAGAGAAGGCGTAGTATGAAGTGTGTGAGAGAAGAGTGAAATGTTTTGAGTGGCGGGAAACAGACCGCTAAATGGTCTTGGCTTTTAGAACGTCATAGAGTATGGAGTTTGAATTTTCGACATTTTTTTCTTTTCTTTAATCTCTATTATTAATCTATTTTTAATTTTTTATTATATATTATATATTTAAATATATACAATATATAAATTAAATGAAAACTAATAAATATCGGTATACGAATATATTCGTATCCATCAGTTATACTCTATATTCAAAATAATCAATCTTTAATACCCGATATCGATCGATATCCGACGAAATCGGGTATTGAGTACCAATCTCCGACCGGGTATGGGTTGGATCTGACATTACCCAATACTCGATATTCGATTGGTCAGACCTATATAAAAAGATGAATATAAGAAAACAAATTATAAAATACTCCATCAGTCCATTAAAAACCTTGTATTTAATTCATTTTAGGTCCGTCCACCCCCAAAAAAATTAGAAACATCGACTCCATAACTTTTACTCTTAATCTACCCATTTAATTACAAAAAAAAAAAAAAAACACGTGCCTCACATTTTTACTCTCACTATTCATTTATATATTCATCTATTATCTTCATGGTCCACCTTTTAATTTCACTATCCATTGATCTATTCATTTATTATTTTTACTGACTTTACACTTAGTATAATTTATTAAAACTTGTATCACCAAAAACAATATAATTTTTTGATGGACTAAGGAAGTAAGATATTACAATACATTGCATCAAACATTGTGGAAAACCTACTACTACATGACATTATGAGGAAAAGTACAATCCTTATCATCAGCCCACAAATTAAAATTTTCAAATTTCAACAATTAGCAATTCCTGATATCGCAATTTATAATTGATCATGATTAAAATATTTTTTTTTTAAGTATAACCCTATGTATGAAAGAAATTGTCCTTAACTTTTATTAATAATCATTGCATATGACACAACCAATTTAAATTATCGACATTGGAAATTGAATAGCAATCTTGAATCTGACAGAATTAGTGACAATCGATGGAGTAAAATCTTATGATGTGCATGAGTCAAACTCGCTATGGAATGATCATGAAAGTCACCTATTAGTTTCTCCGTCTGGTGGATCTGATCTATAGTTAGCGGGACATTATGTCTACTTAAAAATATTTCCTCCAAAACACATATACCAAGTTTCTAATATCAATTTACTTCCATTACAAAACACTTATTTCAACATTACTACTACAACTACGATTAAGGTAGATTTTTGTAAGGTATGTCCAACTAGGATCGAGCAAACTTATATAATGAAGAACATGTCAAATGACAAGTTTATACGTCTAAGCTATAATTTGGCATTTAAGCTCTTATGATTAGAGCCGACAAAATGAGCCCGACCGAAAGCCGCCTGGGTACCGGGTTTGGGCTTCAAAATTAAATGCCCGAAAAAAGCGGGTCCAAAAGCTCGTCAAAAAACCCCGGCTTCTAAGCCGGGCCAAAACCCTGTGGTTTTGGGCTAAAAAGCCTACCGATTTCTATTAAATATATATATTTATAATATTATTTAATATACATATCTAAATTTTTTTAATAATATTAATTATATTTTATATAATTATTTATTTTTTATAGTAACAATTTTCTTACTAATTCACCTACTGTTCAGGAAAATAAATTCTAAAAAAAATAATAACCTCATAAATCATTCAAAAATAATTCCGAAGATAAACTATCTCAAAAAATATATACATTGATGATTAATGATCTTATAGTATGTAAAATCTATTTTGAATCCTTGATTTTAAATATACACAGTATAATTAATTTATTTTATTCTATTATTTTATGCGTATAAATGGGATTGAGGTTTAATAATATCATTTATCTTTAATTTGTAATTACTAATATTTTCTCCTTAAATTAAAGAATTAAAATTATACTGCATTACAATATCATCGCATGAATACATAAATAGGTCAAGATATACAATAAGCATTATCATAAAAATAAGTAAGCTCAAAATATTCTCATCACTGATTCTTTATTTAAGTTAAGGAGTTATGAGATCTTAATTAAGTAATTACTTTTTTTAAAATTTAAAATATTAATTTTATATATTTAAAAAAATAAAAAATTATCTAAAAAAAGCCCGCCCACCCGGAGTTGGTTTGGGCTTCATATTTTTAGCCCCGAAAAATTTCGCCCTACCGAAAAATTTAAAAGTCTGACGAGTCGGGATCGGCCATTGACCCGACCGCTAGTTTGTCAGCTCTACTTATGATACATATGAGTAAGATCTATAATGATGAAGCACCATAGAATTGTTTGAAAATCCGAATACACTGATACTTTAAAACAATACGAACTAAAGATGAATGAGTGAAATTATAAAGAATAAACTGAATTGAAATAAAAACAATTAGAAATAGAAAGTTGTTGATACTATTCTTCGTGAAGCTGTGACAACTTTTTGAGCAACTGAATTAAATATGTCAGCTTAAAATGTGAATGTAAGCCGAGTCGAAGAAGACCTCTCTCACAAAGAGAACTATACTCGTCCCCAAAATAAAATGACTTCGTCTTCTCAATAGGAGCACGGCAAACCAATAAGTTATGCCGTACTAGATGAAGGTGGGGCTAAGAAACTTTATGTGACTCTATGCAAGTAATATGAGAACGCACAATATCAAGCAAAATGTCATCTATTGTGATGCTATTGTTGTCGTATCCAATACATAAAAGTTGCAAATGAGCTTTTATTTATACGCAAGGTACTCATGTAGGAGACATGTGTTGGCAGAAGATGAACTCTAAAATGTGGAGGAAGCAAAAATATTCTATTGAGTTCTGCAGGAAAAACTGAGTACATCATATGCTTATATAGGCCATAAAAATTAAATGGATGAACCTAGAAGCTCTAGAGACACTGCACTCATTTAATACACAAACATGAACCTATCAATACAATGTATCTAGCGAAGCAATGTATCGACATCACATAAATGAAGATGAATCAAGTTTAATCTTCTAACATCCTCCCTTAAACTTGAATTACGCATATTCCAAGCATTGCTCTAAGTCTTGCAAAACTTCATACTTTAGTGGCTTCAAATATATCGACAACTTGATCTTGATTTGACATACTTCAGCCCCACCTCCTTCTTGCCAATATTTTCTAATAAATGAAACCTTGTGTCGATGTGCTTACTCCTATCATGAAAATAGGATTCTTGCCCAAAGCAATGGTGATTTGTTGTCAACAAAATCTCGAGCTTTTTTTGAGCAAGTTGCAGATCTCCAATAAATTTCTAAGCCAAAGAGCATGACAAACACAAGTTGCGATACGCCATACTCGCTTCACAAGTCGAAAGAGTGACAATCGGTGTTTTTTCGAGCACCAAGTAAACGCAGATTGCCGGCGAATAAGTACCCGTAGTGCTTTTTCGTGATCTATATCTCCTCCCAATCACCGCCGCTATATCCAATCAAATTGAAGCTCGGAGGAAGAATAGAGTAATCCATAATCAAGAGTACCTTTCACATATCGCAAAATTCTTTTCACCGCTTTCATATGTGATGAAGTTGGAGACTCCATAAAGCGACTTATTATTCCAACACCGTAGAGAATATCGGGCCTCGAACAAGTAACATACCTCAAGTTCCCAACTAATTTTCGAATAGCGTTGGATCCATCTTTTCCGCATCATCGAATCTTGATAGCTTGATGCCACACTCGACAGGAGTAGAGACAGAATGGCAATTCTCCATGTTAAACTCCTTCAAAACTTTAACTGCATAATTCTTTTGGGGTAGAAAAATCCCTTCATCAGATTGTCTCACTTCCATTCCAAGATAATAAGACATAAGTCCAACATCCGTCATCTCAAATTCAGCAGCCATCTCCCTTTTGAACTCATCAACCATGGCTAAATTGTTGCTTGTGATTATTAAATCATCAACATACAAGCAAACAATAATAATGTCATCATTCTCCGTCTTCTTCACATATAGGCCATATTCATGAGGACATTTTTCAAACCTTTTCAACTTGAAATACTCGTCGATGCGGTTGTTCCAAACTCGCGGTGCTTGTTTTAAGCCATACAAGGCTTTTTTCAACTTCAGCACCTTATCTTCTTCTCCTTGAATCACATAACCCGGTGGTTGTTGGATATAGACTTCCTTTTCTAAGTATCCGTTCAAGAATGCCGATTTGACATCCATTTGGAAAATTCTCCATTTATTCTGAGCAGCCAAGGAGATGATCAATCTAATAGTTTCCAATCGAGCAACCGGAGCAAAGACTTCTTCGTAGTCAACTCCATATTGTTGGGTGAAGCCTTTGGCGACGAGCCTTGCTTTATACTTCTCGACTTCGCCTTTTTCATTCTTCTTTATCTTAAAATCCATTTGACACCAATTGCTTTTTATCTTTAAGAAGTGTAGATAGCTCCCATGTGTCATTTTGTGAATCGATTTTATTTCTCTTGCATCGCCGCTTTCCATTGCTCATCTTGAACCGCATCTTCAAAATTTATTGGTTCGAGAATCTGCAGAAGACAATACAACAAGGTACTTGTTTGTATCAGAAAATCAGATATATATCGATAAACTTCTCATTTTCCTTGGTCTTTCGGGTGAGCTTGAAGATGAGCTTGCGGGACTCATATCACCATGAGTTGAAGTTGGGCTCATTGGTGAGTATCTTCTTGAATTCTTCGATCGTTTTCCATATAAGGATTAGAGTTTTCTTCATAGGCGGAAGAAAACTATAATCCTCCTCTTGTTGTTCCCAATTCCAAAGAAACATCTTCATCGAACTTGATATCGCTGCTAACAATGATCTTCTTGCTTGTTGGATTATAAAGTCTAACCTTTAGACTTTTCATCATAGCCAATAAACACGAGCTTTTCACTCTTGTCATCGAGTTTGATTCTCATTTCATCGACAATATGTGTCACGCCCCAATTCCCGAGGGAAGCACGGATGCTTGGGGTGTGATTAGGGTGGGGGTTAAGAAGCGGGGAAGAAGGGGACATATATAATACACGATAAGAAGATGTGACCATGAAATCGGGCAAGATCTCCTCTATAACTAGGACATATCACGAAGGGAGGGTGCACAAACAATCCACCAATGAATAATATCGATATCATAACCTCGTAAAACATGATCTTGGTTTATTATAAGTAATGCGAAAGGCAAAATAGCATTACATCCTCGTCAACTAGACCGTCAACCACATAGCATGCTCATATCGAGATTCACGTGAATAACATAACAAATCTTGTTCTCAATCGTAAAGCAAATAAGGGACAAGAATACATCAATATCGTAGTGCGTATAGAACACAACATCGGAAGCATAGCATGAAGAACCCACACCCACACCTCAAAGATCGCCTGGTCGACCCTCCTCCATCCGTGAAAAGATTTGAAAAGAGTTTGGGGTGAGTACTAGCGCACTCGGTGGGGTTCTATCATAAATCAAAAGAATCATGAGGCGTGTTTAGAGCACTTACCTTAGAAGGTTTTAAACGTAAATCCACTTCTAAGTAAGCAAAATAGATTTTTCATTTTTCGATACCGATCCGTTATTATCATTACTCCCATCATGAACCATGAACCACGGCTCGGAACGTATCCCACCACCCATCACATGACATTCATTCGCCCGAACATATCCACGGCCCACGCCGGGCGTATCCAATGGGCTAACTCGGTGTGGACTTGAGGGGTCAAATCCCGTCGAAACCATAACCACCTCATTACCATTTCCGTGGACTTAGGGGTCTATCCCTTCGAACCATAACCACGTGTTCTGGGTCTATCCCTATGATCAATACTCAAGATGGTGATCAACCCACGAATAGAGATCCGTGCACAACCATGATAGAACCATATCTTGGATCAGAGAACAGTAATAATTTCACAAAACATTTTACGACGTACATGTTTTATTTTGAAATATCAGAGTAAATAACTCAAAATAAGCATATATAACCCAACCTGAACAGACGAAAACGTCAACCGGGAGATATCTACGGATCCGATGACTTTACCGATCGCACTGGTAGGTACCTGGTAACAAGACGGAACAACTTTTGGGGTCACTTCCACAAAGCAAAGCAACAACGTGATCCAAACGACGATCGTAGCAAAATTAGGGTTTTGACTTTCGAACCCATATTTGGCACTCTCGGGTTTTCAAATCAACTCGATGCGTAAGGAAATATATTCAGGCATCAAGACCTATAATAGGGTACTTTCAAAATATGCATGCATGCAAGTTGACTCAAATCTTAGCGTGAAGAAGCTTCAAAAATCGATGTCATCCTCGATCTAGGATAAACCATCCAAAATCGATGCATGAAAATGGAAACATAAGCAATATGCATAACGATCGAATATGGAATGACAAACGACGTTGAAAATGGATAACCCGGCATGTACTTCCTTTAGAAAACTCAAGCAACGGAAAACATCCCGATACGCGTAAACGCGAAAAAGCGTAAAACTAATCGGTACTTTAGTAGAATGCATAGCCCGGAACTCAAAACCTAAAGGACCCGTAGCTGTGGTGGTCCGTCGCCCACCAAACGGCGGCCAACAAGGTCACTGGCCCGCGGCTTGCGGCGGCGGTTTTGGCGAAATGGCCGACCTCCGCCGTTTCTCGCCTCGTCCTTTAGAATCCCGAGTTCTATGCTATACGATCTACTAAAAGGCGGAATCAAAACAAGAAATGGACAAAACCAGAAAACGGGCTGCCCGGGGTGGTTGATCGGCGGTGGTGGCTCGGCAGCAGCCGATAGGCGCCGCCGTGAGCCTCCCGCCGATCCCCACTCCTCCAGCTCTTAGCAGGCATGCACTGAGCTGCTCGGCTCTTCCGTAAACACGTAGAGACGAAGAAATGAACGTTGAAAATGAAGGCCATAGCCTCCTATTTATAGGAAAGATCGGGTCACAGCTTCATGCAAGCTGCTTTTTTCGAAAACGCAAAAGCGATGCAACTTTGCAAACGGACTCAAATTTAGCAAACTTGGTACCCATGGACACGAAATAAAATACCGGACACAATGACTATAAACAAGATATGCTTTTAAAGACCAATGAAAAGTCCGGTTTTGATAACTTCGAGTGCAAACCTTCATGGGTGGTCGAAAACTCTGATACTTAGTGTCTATGAATTCGCCATAAGACACTCTTCACAACGCCTGAGGTTTCGTGACGGTCGCATCACCAAACAAAAGTCAACCTTTGACCTTTTCTCGAAAAACGCCATGCAAAATGAAGCTTAAAAGACGGGGATTACAATATGGTTGTAGCCACACAACCAAAAACTCTTAGATGTGAAAGAGTAGGCTTTCTTCCGCTCCGTGCTCGATCGGTGTCATCTTTTCAAGCCTCTTGGTGGGACACTGTTCGACAAGTATACCGAGCGATGCTACGACCGCCCAAAATTCTCTAGCATATTTTACTCTTCAACAAGCATCTAGTCATGTTCAAGATGCTTCTATTATTCTGTTCCACAACTCCGTTCTGCTGCGGAGATCTTGGAACGATGAGGAATCTCCGATGATGGTTAGACTCACGTAAATCATCAAATTGTTTGGAAGTGAACTCTCCACCTCTATCCGTCCGCAATGATTTAATAGAGTAGCCGCTTTCATTCTCTACCAACACTTTGAATTTTTAAACACTTCAAATGCTTGAGATTTTCTTTGAGAAAATATACCCGTGTTTCTGATGAAATCATAAATGCAAAGTAAGAAATATTTATTCTTACCAAGCGAGAGGATTAAGCGGGCCACATATATCAGCATATACGAGTTGGAGCGGCTTTGTCGATCGTGAAAGAGACTCGTTTGGAAAGTTGGTTCGACTATGTTTACAGATACACATCCTTCACACATTCGCTCGGGATTATCTATAGTAAAGCCATGAACCATTTTTCCTTTTCCAAGTCTGCTGCAGACTTCCAAAATTCAGTGACCCATGCGTAGATGCCACAATCAAGTAGAGTCGATGTAGAAATCTTCAAGCATTTAGCATTGTCACCTGCAACAAAAGAGAGAACATACGATTATTTGACATTTTATGGTCGCCATCGCCTTCGCTTGAATCTCTAATTGTCATGCCGCCATCTTTTAGCCGAATGTCGATCCTTTCTCCGTAAGTTGGCCTAAACTCAAAATATTTGCTTTGAGTGCAGCACAAAATAGACTTGCGAAATGAATCGATGTGATCCATTTTGTCTAGAATTAGAATATCTCCAATTCCTCCACAAATACCTTGCTTCCGTCTCCAAAAGAAATGCTCCTTTTGAAGTTCTCGTTCAAAGAAACGTACAAAGATTTTTCCCGTCATATGATTGTTGGTCTGTATCTAAGAACCATACTTCTTGGTCTTTTTCTTCATGGCTCGTCAAAAGGAAAGATTCTCCTCGTCATCATCTTGTGCGAAATAAGCATTTTCATCTTTAGCATTATCTTTTCTCATTCGATGCGTAGTGGCCATATTTTTCACAATTATAACATTGCACATCGGTCCTTCGACCACTATTTTCCTCCAATTTCCTCTCCCACGTCCTCTTGGATTCTCGCCTTTGATTGGTTGAAGGCGCCCGAGTTGCCGCATCATTGGAGTTGTTGAAGTGTGCGGCATCTGCTCTTCCTCGCCCTCTGCCGTAAGCTCCACCACCTTTTCCAGCTCCTCTCCTCTTCCTCTAGAAGAGAAATAATTTTCTTTGCTCTCCACTTTTCCTTTTCCTTTATGTGACGCCTTTGAGAAAAGAGCTTGTTCTTGTGACTCTTTCTCAATCATTCGCTCTTCACGAGCTTGTAGAGAGCCCATGAGTTCATCGGTCTACATCTTTCGATTCTTCGATAGCCACAACAATATAATTGAACTTGGAGTCAAGAAAGCGCAAGATCTTTTCAATTACCGGACATCTTCTAGCTTTTCACCATATCTGCAGATTTGATTAACAACGCCAAAACTCGAGAAATAGTCCAAATTGATTGAACACTTCATCTTGAGTGCTTGAATTACGCCTCAAGGTTTGTAGGCGGACTTTCACCACTTTGTCAACTCCTTTGAAAGAATTCGACAATATCTCCTGAGCTTGCTTGGCGGTTGTTGCTACCGACACTTTCTCAAACATTGATTCATCGAGACACATATGAATCAATGTTAAAGCTCTTGATCTTGCTTTCTGGACTCGCAATGCACTTTTTGAGCTTGAGACATGATCTCTACACGCATTTGGTGGTGTTCATATCCTTTCTCTACAATCTCCCATACATCTTGCGATCCCAGCAAGGCTTTCATCCGAATACACCAATTGTCGTAATTTTCTTTGGTGAGTTTGGGAAATTGGAAAGGGACATTCCTCCACTCATCATTTTTTTTCTCTCGAAACCTTGCTCGATACCACTTTGTTGGCGTAAGATGAACTCTAAAATGTGGAGGAAGCAAAAATATTCTATTGAGTTCGCAGAAAAAGCGAGTACATCATATGCTTATATAGGCCATAAAATTAAATGGATGAACCTAGAAGCTCTAGAGACACTGCACTCATTTAATACACAAACATGAACCTATCAATACAATGTATCTAGCGAAGCAATGTATCGACAGCACATAAATGAAGATGAATCAAGTTTAATCTTCTAACAACATGAATATGGGCATTCAATTTGAAGGCATAAAAGTTGCAAATGAGCTTTTATTTATATGCAAGGTACTCATGTAGGAGACATGAATATGGGCATTCAATTTGAAGGCGTAACTCATTCATCAAATTATATATGGAGGTGTAACCCCCTTGTAACTTCCCTCAACCATTTTAATATGGATGTGAAATCTCTCAACAAGCATTATACCTTGAGGTGTAATCTCTCAACCATCTTTACACTTCAGATGTAACTTCTTAGTTGATTCGAACATGGTTATAATCTGAAATCAACGACCACAAAATGTTATCTTAAAAGTAGTCGCAACATTATCGACAACATATTCTAAATAAGAATTTGATATTCTAAAAGATGATGCATCCTTCAATGTTAAGCTCTGAGATCTAGGTTGATTTCTTCGAATGTAGAAATTATGAAAAATTAACATCTCCATCGTCGTATCTCACTATTTTGCTCTTAAAATTCAAACTCATATTAACGTTAAGTTAGTAACAAACACATTCACTACTCGTCTATATCTACATTCAAAGTATTTCTTCAAGTTGTCAGGTTGTGTTATCTTCTTCTGATTGGTCCGCTATCAGTCTTTTGCTTTCGTCTGAAGCTTTTTGTGCTTACTCAAACGCACGACTTCATGCGTGTGCCTTTGCATGAGTCTTCATGCACCGTTTTTTCATTCATGTTTGCATGGAATCAATTATAACATTACAGGTTAAACTATTCACTTATGCACTTTAGCTAACCAGCTTAGGCGATCATGTCGGTAGCATAGTGGCACATAATGTTTTGGATATAATGCTTACTCTTTTAGTTTATGGTGGCAAGTCCACTATTCAAGATCCCGTGTTAAACTTAGAGAAACCTGATCCTAGGGTTTACACTTTAGATCAATCTTAGACATCTCGTTTCTTCGATGACAACGACTTGCTTTCAAACTAACTCACTCGTTAGCTTACTCACAATATTCGACACTAGTATTACATTATCTGTAGGTTTGTGTTTAAGAATTTTGTCCCACTAAGATCGAGTGAGCCTTTACAATTAAGAAAATATTTGGAAATAAGTTCACTTGTCTAAGTTAGAATAAGATCATTAGTACGAAAAGGTTGGATCTCTTTGTAAGGTTGAAACACTTTTAAACCATGCCTTGACAACATATTGCTTTCTTTGTTTCATATTGGCTCTGGAGATCATGGTCGATCCTCTTTGTAGATTTCTCTTTTATGACCATCGACCATTCAACTATCTAACCAGTGACGGAGCCACACTGGGGGGCTCTTGGGCCCCCAACTTTTGTGAAAAACTATATATATATTTGATATGTAAAATATTTTAAGAAAACGTATTTAGTCTGATGGTTAGTTCCTTCTCAACCTTATTGAAGGTCCTGAGTTCGAAACTCAGGCTTGACTTCTTTTCTTCTTTTTTCTCTTTTCCATTCCTTCTTTTTTTCTCTTCAGCGTTTCTTTTTTCTTCCTTTTTTTTTTCTTCTCTTCCTTTTTTTTTTCCTCCATTTCTTTCTTTTCTTCTTTCTTTTTCCTCTTTTGTTTCTTTCTTTTTGGTTTGGGCCTTTTTTCCCTCTCTATTCTATTTTTCTCTTTATTTTAGGATCTTTTTTTCTCTTTTTCTTTCTTATATAATTTATTTTATATTGATAAAATAAAATATGTATATAAATAATAACACTATATATGTGAATTAACTCTTAGCTAAACATGTGTGCTCTTTCTATAGATATTTAACATTTAATAGCTAAATCTATTGTAGTCTAATAGGTTATGATTTTCATCTCTCATTTAGGAGATCTTTGTTCGATACCTCTTAGCTACATATTTCCTTTTCTTTTCCTATACTTATTTTCCTTTATATTTCTTTCATTTTCATTATAATAAACTCATTATATTATTTAAATTATTATTATTTTAAAGTTTTATTTTATTATCTTTTAAAATTATTATTAATTGGGCCCCAAGAAATATTTCTGCTCGAGTCGTTATTCCCTACCGACATGAAGTCTCTCGCGGCGAATGAGATGCATTGGCGATCGGTCAACGATTCTAACCTAGGGATGACAACGGATACAGGACCCGATCCGGATCCATTTTTAAGGATCCGGATCCTCAAAAATCTGGACCCGATGGATCTGGATCGGATCTGGAACATATATCAATATTTCGGATCCGAATCGGGTTTAGGTTTTAAAACCCGGATCCGATCCGATCCGACCGTGGACCCGCCAATTATATATATATATATATATATATATATATATATATATATATATATAGTTAAATTAGTTAACCTAAATAATTTCTATTCGTGCGTCTCGCGTCATTTAGGAGTGGAAATTTGAACCGGATAATCGGTTAGTATCCAAACCAAACCGATTTTTTGGAGTTCGGTTAACCGAATAACCGAATTTCCAAATTCGGTTCGGTATTCGGTTTTGGAAATTCAAAAATTTCGGTTATCGGTATACCCGATAACCGAATGGATATACCGATAACCGAAATAATTATATATATATATATATATATATATATCTCTATATATATTATTATATATTATTTTAAAAAATAAAAATACTAAAACTAAAGACTAGCTAAAGTCGTGTGTGTGCAATGTGAAGTGTTGTCTTCATCTTCATTTTCATTTTTCGTAATCACTCAAAGTCTCCATCTCCATTCACCCTATTCGAAGGGAACCCTAGATACACACACCGGTCTGCCCAGCCTCCGCCCTGATCCGCCGCCGCCCGCCTCCGCCTCCGCCTTCCACTTCCACTTTGCCCTCGCACACAGACATGTGCGGCGTGCGTCGCCCGTCGCCCGCCCAACTCACTCGTGCCGCGCCGCCGCTCCGCTTTCGACCGCCACGGGAGGCGGCGCGGCCGGCTTCCTGTTCTCCTTCCAAGAGCCGACGAAATCGATACCGATTGGGCAGGCGGACGGCGCGGCCTCTTCGGCGGGTGGAGAAATTGGGCCGAATTTCACCGCTTCTTGGCGGCGTTAAAACAGATCGGTTTGGATCTCTTCCTCCGGTCGATCCATGGATTTTTCATCCTTAGCTTTCTCTCGAGATCGGAGTATTCTTTGAATCTGGGCCTCGATCCATGGATTTTTCATCCAATAGTATACATGATTTTGTTATTGCCGAGATGTACACGGATACATGATGCTTCTCAAAAAAAAAACGGTTTATCGAATAATCGATAATCGAATCGATCGGTTATTCGGATAACCGAATAACCGATCGGTTCGGTTATCGATCAGCATATTTTCCGGTTTTCGGTTTCGGTTAACCGAATTTTCGGTTCGGTTAATAGAAACCGAACCGATTTCCACCCCTACCGTCATTCCCAATTTCTCATTCCAAAATCCATTTAGTATATATATATATATATATATATATATATATATATTATTTTTATTATAATTAAATACATAACCCCAACTTAAAACTCTTCAATTTTCTTTTCAAATTATTCCAAAACAAATATGTTCCAAATTTCATTTCAAATACTCCCAATTATGTATCTATCGGCATTCACGGCGGTCGCTTACTTTACACCACCGACGATCGAGTTGTTTGTTGCCTACTTTATAGTAAATCAGAATTAACGCCTTCCAATATAGTGATAATTATAGAAATTCTAAATAATTATTATAGTATTATTATGCATTTAGATTATTATGGTTTTATTGTGAATTATAGTTGATTAGAATTTATTTTAGAAACGAAAACATATGGATTCAGGTCTAGACCCTGGACCCTGTGGATCTTATGGATCTGGATCTGGATTTAATTTTTTTGGACCCAATGGATCTGGACCGGATCCGAACCAAAGCAAAAAAAATCGGATCTGGATCTGGACCTAGCCAAATCCGGTCCATTGCCATCCCTAATCTAACCTCTTATTTTAGGTGTAAAATCATATTTATTTATAGGTATTTGAATCATTCATTTACGTCTTAGAGATAGAAATTCAACCGGGTCAAAACACTGATGTCTGTAACTTCTTAGCAAATTGCATCCGCGTCTGTCAGATCATGATATCTTCTTCTGATTGGTTCATGTAAGTGTGGTAGATGATTGTTTCTTTTTATGCTTCGTTACCGACTCTGATACTAACATCATGAATATACTCGCCCAAAAATCCTGATGAACTTATCAGTCAGGTTCGAATGGATTTAATCTCAACCATATAGGTTTGGAACACCTTAACCAACTTATGAAGTCAAGTGCTCCGTATTCAATAGCCTTCTTTTATGTTTTTTTTTTGGGGTGAATGCTTCTTTTATGTTATCAGGTTGGCTTCGACTTCTCAAATTTACTTGTTCAATTATGCTTACACTGAACTAAGGCGGTGTTTACTTTGTATGATTAGGTTGGATAGATAAAATTAATCCAATCTAATCAAATGTTTACTTTTAAGGATTAATATTTGAGGATAACCCAAAACCCGAGATTATTTTAATCATTTGAATTCTTATTCATTAATTTTATTCCAACCAATATAGGTAGGATTGAAATAATCATCCAAATAAAAAAAGAATTATTTATCCTAATTTTAATCATTCATTAATCATTTGTAGTAAACAAATGATTGATAGATAACAATTATCTTATCACATATTTAATCCATCAAATAATCAATCATTCAAAATGCTAATCATGAAAAGTAAACACTCAGTCAAGCCTAAGAACTTTCTAATAGTTGAACTCACTGTCCTTATTATCTATACAAAACATTTGAATCATTATCTCGATTGAGGTTTAGGATCATGATTAACTATCTAGTAAAGATTTCGAGATCTATCAAAAATATGTATCCCAACATAGGTGAATTTGCCATAAGGCTGAATGTCGGTTTCAAATTGGGGATCGATATAATATTTTAAGGAAAGTTAAATTCACGTATTTTAGTATAAAATTTAAAAGTCGTGATCAAAATCAAAATCACTTTAGAGTTCTTGTATTTTAAACTACTTTGTGTTTAAAGATATGTCATTTTTTCGTCTAAATTATATTGACGATCGTAAAATATTTAGACCATTATGTATCTTGTAAGTTTAAAAATTAAATCTATTTATCTTTATCTATTAATCCGATACGCATTGGAGAGCCCACAACAACTCTCAATCCTACGTGGCATCACCATGCTTTGTTATTATTATTTTTCTAAATTCCAGAATTTCCCTTGCAATCTACTGTTTATATCATCTAATTTTGAATTATAAAATCATATAACTCCTATTTTCCTTATATATTATCATCAATCAATTTGCATTTATATAAAAAAGCATAAAAATATGGAAACATATTTAATCATAAGATTGCCGTTAAAAATATGGGTGTTTATCATAGTAGTTATGACCCATGTTTAGAAACATTATCGCACATTTCTATATATTTGTATTTCTAGAAATAAATGTTGAAGTTAAAATATAAGAAATTATTTATATCAATACATAATATATATTATTGTAATTTACAAAATTTAAATGGATTTGGATAATTACGAGTTTGACGAAAACGAGTAATAAAATCACTTTAATCGATTTTGGCAGAATGCAGTATATATATTTTAAACGAATTCAAGTGGCTAAACTTTAGCCTATCATTTCTGTCCATCACCTTGCTTCATTGAGATCAACAACTCTATGTGGTTGAACCCTAATCCAAATGATAATCAAAATATTGTAACAACATATATTTAATTATTCGGTATCTCTATATTTCATTACACATTAAAGACATCACATTGATCATCATCCTATGTGGCATTTGCATGCTTTTTTATTCATAATTTTCTAATTCTTCATTTTATATATACCTCAATTATCTTCTAATACCTTTTTATAGTTAATAATTATTAGGGCATCAATCAATCATTTAACTCTACCCTAGATATTCATATCAACTCCATATTAGTATCGATAACCATTTATAAGCAATTGCTTGGGCACAACCTCTGAAGTAAAGAAAGGAGAATTGCTTGGACACAACCCCCTGAACTAAACAAATTTAAGCCAACAGGAAAACAAAGTAAAGATAGTTTTGGACATCTGGCAATCGAATTGGTGCTTTATCTATAACTTAAATTGCATTAGATAATAGTTAGGAGAGAGGAGATACTCAATGTGTAAATTTTTGAACTCTTGTGAAGTGGCTTTTTTTTATATATATAAAAAATATGATTCATGTATGTGTATTTTATGTAATTATACTTTATTGTTCTGCATGATAAATAATGTAACTATTTAGCTTCTTGATTTGACAATGGCAAATATTTTTTTGATGATTCCAAAAGCGAGCTAACGTCGTGTTATAAATCGTGTAGATATTTGAATGTTTTCACCACTAAACATATGGTATTATTCTTGAAATAATATTTTAATAGATATAATTTGAATTATGAATTAAGATGAGTTTAAATGAGATGTAATTATGCTTGAAGCAAGACAATTATGATAGTTTAATAATTCAATGTATTGCATATATAAGGTATGAGGATGAATTGATTCATTTTGAATTGAGTATGTGGTAAGTTTCTAATTATATTTCAACATTATATATGTATTTCTCACAATATTCTAGCGTGGTACATTTCCTGTCGTGGACAAAATAGTTTGTTGTGGTGCATTTTCTTTCAAGTACAAATATTGGCAAGAGATTGTGTAAACATTATATATATAGTAAGATAAGAAAGATAATATGGTAAAGTCTTCGAATGTTGAGGATTAATCTTTTCTTTTCTATGGAAAACTTGATTCTACAACTTCAGATTATTTTAAAAGGGAAAACAAATTACACTTGAGATCTAATGTTTTATTTTTTAATGGCTTATTCTATACTATTTTCAAAATAAATAAATATATGAATAAAATAAAAATTTATTGAAAATTACATCTATTAAAATATTATTTCAAGAATAATACCATGTGCTTAGTGGTGAAAACATTCAAATATCTGCACGATTTATAACACGACGTTAGCTCGCTTTTGGAATCATCAACAAAATATTTGTCATAGTCAAAACAAGAAGCTAAATAGTTACATTATTCATCGTGCAGAACAATAAAGTATACATTACATAAAATACACATACATGAATTATTATTTTTTTATATATAAAAAAGCCACTTCACAGGAGTTCGAAAATTTACACATTGAGTATCCCTCCCCTAACTATTATCTAATGCAATTTAAGTTATAGATAAAGCACCAATTCGATTGCGGATGCCCAAAACTATCTTTACTTTGTTTTCTGCGGGCTTAAATTTGTTTAGTTCAGGGGGGTTGTGTCCAAGCAATTCTCCTTTCATTATTTCAGAGGTTGTGACGACGCTTCACTTTTAAATATAATAATATGATTAAATATTTTTTATGTTTTGGTTATCTTCTTGACAAATCTTTATTTCATTAGCCATTTTAGATTCCTATTTTTTTTCTGTGTTTTTATGAAGTGCTTATTAAAGCGATTTATTATAATCGTTAGTTTGATTTTTTATTTATTTGTAATAATGTAGGGGTACTTGATTCATATCAACATTATTTGGGGATAGCATCTATAATTTTAGTGAACTTCTTACACATTCAATTCTAAATAATTGATTTACAATATCTAATTTTCTTTCCTCGACAAAATGTTCATTTCTATTAAAAGCATAACTATTATTAGTTATCTAACAAATGATAATAATGTATGTTTCTTGGTGCGTTTGTATATATGAGTTAATTAAATAATTTTGGGTTGATGTTGATCATTTATGATTAGTCTTTTCGTCTTTAGTATTTTGTGAGTTCAGTCAGATTGTCACGTATTGTCATTATGCATATGAGTGAGATCATTGACAATATGTGATTTTTAGGACATATAGAGAAAGATGAGAAGATGTGCAAATCTTGATTCAATGGATGATGACATTAAAGAAGGATAAGAAATTTTGCCTTCACATTCAGATGAGTCCATAAAATATGCTCGAACAAGTGTGAGCCATGCTGACATACGAAAATACCAGATATTTGATTTTGCTAAACAACCAGCTAGAGTTTTTGCATCCAACCCATTTGCACCATCGCTAGAAGAGCTGATGAAGTTGATTCGTATAGTTAGATGATGCGAGCTATGGTTTTTAATTTTGCTATTCCTCTGAAATTATATTTCTGCACCCAATGCTGCGATCAATCCTCACATTTATTTACAAAGAAAAACTACTTAGATTTTTTGTAGAGTACCCGACAAACTTCAAATTTTATGCTAAGTTAGTTTCTAAACTTTAATATATTTCTAGAAAATGAGATGTTGTTCTTTTCCTTACATTGTATTCATATTTTGTGCGTATTGGGGTTTGTTATTTTAGAAAATTCGATGAAAATATAATTTCTCTAGATATAATTTGTACAATCTTTTTCATATTATTGACATTGTTTTTTAGGAGAATAAAATATTAACTTATAAACTAAAACGTCAAATAATTTTCCGTCGAAATTCGACGGGTTACAAACTAGTTAGTAATTATAAAGTATTTGAAAAAGAGAAGCTCGTGATATGGAATGTGTACTTATGGACACAATCATATGTTTCGAACTTTGGAGTAACCGTTGTTGAGCTGGTGTAGTCCAAATAGGAAGTAACATTCAACTGCCGGAGTCCCTGCGCGCCATTAGCCGTCGGCGGAAGCGATGAGGACGAATCCAATCGTCGTGTTTATGGCATTTGGTACAAAAGGCGACGTTTATCCCATTGCTGTAACCCTCTAATTTGTTCTCTTCTTCGAAACGGGGCTATAAAATTAGCGCCTTCTTTATGACTGTTTCCATCTCAGGCTCTTGCTGCAGCTTTCGCTTCCGATCAAAAGCAGTATGAGGTCGCATTTGTTACCCATTCTGCACACGAGGTTGGTTACCTTTGGTTGTAATTTTTTTTGCTGTTAAGTTTGATGAATCTATCGAAATCCTTTGCTACCCTTAAACTTGTATAGAAAGTGCATATACAGGGATGTATGGTTGTTTGGGATTTTCATTGTATTCTATGTACTAATGAGGATAGCTAAACATTTTCATTGTAAAATACTTGAAAGCACTTGAGGTTGGGATAGTCATTATTTGTCTTCGGTAAAACATCAGAATTGTTTTTGTAGACTTATTGTATAATCAGTAAAAACGAGCAGATTGGTCTTTATGAAAAGTTCATTTGTAACTTGATCGGCAGAAAGGATTTACCAATGATCATGGGTTTTGTAGACTATAAGGGTCTTATTTCGTTAGACTCTGTCTATTATTCTCCTTTCTCAAATGATGCGAACTACTAACAAGGTTGAACCATGTGCAAGCGACAAAATTCATGAGCGAGGTGTTACCTTTAATTGACACTAAGAAGAAATAAAATTGTAAATTGTGAGTGTGCGTGTGTTGGCCTAGTGGTAGAGTAGTTAATGCCGAGGCCAAAGGTCTCGGTTCGAGTCCACTGTGTGACCTTTAAATTTCTGTATTTAGTTGACCAAAAAAGAGAAATTGTACATTGTGATGATGCAATTGATGAAACCTGATTCATGAATGGAAGTTAGAAGAAGATTTTTCTGTAGATAAGATTTACAATCTCTGCTATAGTCCTTGTTTGTTGTCCTACATCAACTTGGTAATGATCCTGTCTCCTACAAATAATTTTTGGATAACCCTCCCCTCTTTCTTATAAGACATTTTAAGGGGGTGAGTGCCCATTTCTAACAATCTCAAATCACCATTTCTGGAAATAGAGAATACAATAACACGTTTTATTTAAACAAAGAGAATCTGGAACTAACGAACTGATCTTCAAAGCAAGGGCTCAAAATGGTGTTGCCCTCAGCTACCAGACTATCTATGCTGACAAGATGTCACTTTGATTGAAATGTGCATTTTCCTAATTATTATTTTGTTAGTTGTAGTAGGTTAGTCTCTCAAACAGTGGGGAATTGGTGCTATTTGATCCAGTGATAAGATGTCAAACTCGTAGCCAAGTGATGAGCCACATGATTTCCCTATTACCTAGAATGGCTATTTGAACAAATCATAGACCATTGAACTAAGAGTTTGATCCAGAACTTATAGGCTTATAGCTAATTAATCAAACACAAACTATTAATTTCATTAAATAATGAATATAGCCTCGTCAACTACAATACTGGACCAGCCACTATTTGTTCCCCATTGTTTCAGCTGCCAAGCGATGTTTGTGTGAGTTTCTTATCAAACTGAAGGTTTCATGTGCGATATGTTAAACATCTAGGACTCTGATTTCCCATACAAGACTTTGCATAGCCCTTGTTGTGAGGCTTGTAAGTCAGTCTATACATTCTCCAACTAAGGATAATTTGGAAGCTGTTCACAGGAGAATCAGATATTTGAAAGGATCGCATGGGGGATTATTGTTCACTTTAAGGACATAGAATTCTACAATGATGGAGACTTGGTAGGGTTTGTAACTGACAGGCAGTCCACTTCCTGGATATCGTTCTTATGCATGTGGTACTTTTGTCACATGCCAAAGTAATAAAAGAATGTGATAGGTTGAAGTAGTGCTGAAGTTGATTCCAGTCCAATGGCAAATGGAATTTGTAATTTGATGTGGCTAAGGAAAATATTTGTTGAACTTAAGGACTACCATTTGAAGCACCTATGACGTTATACCGTGACAATAAGTCACCGCAGTATTGCTAATAATCTTGTACAACATGACCAAACTAAACATGTGGAGATTGTAACTTCAAGGTGGAGACATATGCATGCTGTTTGTACCAACCAGTAAGGAAAATGCTGACATCTTGACGAAGGGACTCTTCAAGCCACACTTTCATATGTAGATTATTAGCAAGTTGGGTCTCCATGAGTTATACAACCCAACTTGAGGGGGAGTGTTAGTTTTATCATGCATATGTTTATAGTTTAGTTTTTGTCGAAGTATTATGGATTTAATTTTTTATATCCTTGGTTATAGTTAGATACTTTAGGTATATCTTTTCTTGTGTAATGGGTAAATCTATTTGTATATATATGGGTTTCTTTACCCTTAATCAGTATACATCATTTCTCTACCTAAACTACAAGATCAAAGATTGAAGATCCTTTTGGGGATACTGTGTTTTTATTGGAGGTAACATTATTTCATGGAAAAGCAAGAAACACAATGTAGTTTCACGTTCAAACACAGATTTGGTAATATAGAGCTATGAATCAAATGTGTGTTTGAAATAATGGATACATCCTATGAATCAAATGTGTGTTTGAAATAATGGATACATCCACTTCCCGACGAAGTGGGTTTTAAGGTCTTAATACTAGCTAAGCTGTGGTGTGATTATCAAGCCACCTTTCATAGTGCATCTAACTCGTTTTTTCATGAGTGAACCGGAATAGCGTTAATACTAGCTAAGTTGTAGTGTGATAATCAAGCCTCCTTTCACATTGCATCTAACTCGGTTTTTATGAGTGAACGAAATATTGAAATCAACTATCACTTTGTTTGTGAAAAATTCAACAAGGTTTGATTTATACAGACACATGAGGAGATCAATTTGGAGACATTTCCAGAAAGGCTTTTAACGTAGTTAAGATTTATTGTCTTTATAACAAGCTAGACATGATTAATATCGATGATCTAGTTTGAGGGAGAGTGTTACAGATTGGATATGTTTTAGGTAGATATACTACAGTCTTAATTGATGTAATAATGATTTCTTCCTAGGATATACTTTTGTTCCTAGAATAGATTTTCTCAACTTGTACTTATACAAGTACAATAACTGGATGAAATACAAAACTACATTAACTCCTAACTTCGAGTCTACATAATAATATTTCAAAGCTTTTCAACAGATAAACAACTTATGACCATGAAATTGAGGAATCAAAGAATAAAAAGTTTGCAAACATATTCAGTACTACATCAATAGTAAAAGCGAAGATCGTCTAATTTCTGGAACTAAGGAAAAAGGCCAATCTTTAGAAAATCTAATTACCATAATATTTAATGTATTATAATTGATAAAGCCGAATCGATAAGTTTGAGGGCAAAAAGGAATGAAGAGAGTTCATGTTCTTGTCAGGTGGTGGCTAGGAAGAAGACATGTAGCTGACAATGGATTTTGTGCTGTTGTTTAGTTTTATCAGACCCTCTTATTAACTTTAGGAATAGGAGGATAACTATGTTAACACTAGGTATGCATGAGGCTAAATTTGTCAAAATCTGCTTAAGCCTACTCAGTTGTTGGGTATGGTTAAAACGTGGGGTAAGGAAAGTTTGTAGATCCCATAGTTCATGAATAAGGAATTCCTTTTGGAATGAGAAATCCAAAGCTTATTCATGCCAATCATTTGTTATACCGACTACCACCGTCGAAGTTGCTTGCTTGAAGTTAATTTAAGAGTTTAGTTTAAATCTTCTTAAGCATTATTTTTACATCACACGTTTTAGAATTGAATAAAGTCTTTCATTAGCCTTGACATTTTTGCTTGTTGTTATCATAATTGTTTGTTTTTCTGAGTTGCAGAACCTGAAAGGTCACTTGGGAGCAAAGCGAATTTCATACTTCCCAATTTCTTCACCACCCGTTTTGTCTTTCCACCAAGACCATGATCCTGGAGGTTTCTTTCCCTAGTCTCTTTTTTTATTTGTCACTACATTCTCCACTAGGAATTTAAGACTATGGGTTTCCCTATGTGTTAAAAGGTGGACATCCATGTTATAATTATGGTAGTCTTCTAAGTTGGCATGCTTTGCGATATGTTTTTGTCTAAGATTTGATCTATATGACAGGCTCGATCGATATGTCTTTTTCTCTACAGAAGAAAGAGATTACAAGAAAACACAGACAAGAATGTGTTTCCATCGTTGAAATGATATACGGAGAGGACCCAGTAATGGATGGTGATCTTATCTTCATAAATTTCTTTGCCCTGGTAACTTCTAACCAAAATTCTGCTCATTCTTTATGATCATGTATTTTGTTAATCATATATACATATTTATGTATATATAGAATGGTTAATCTTCAAATATTTTCAATGTATAGCTTGGATGAAGTTTGCTGCGTAAAATTTTATTGCAAATTATACGTAATTAGGACATAAGTGTTTGGTCTCGTAAGTAAGGAACTTGGTCATGTTTATGATGATTTGTGCAGAAAATACACATAAGAGTTTGGCAGGATCTTAGGGTTGAAAGAGGGCTTCACTGGATTCTTTGGTTTTGTAATGGTATTATGGCTGAACTTCAAGTTATGGCAAGTTGTAGACTTGTCAAGTCATTAAAGTTGGTGAGAGGATATAGTTCTATCCAGTGAGTTCTTATGAAAAAAAGATCAACAAACAATAAATATAATGTTGTCAAATGAGTTAGTTCAAGCAAAAGATAAAAAAACCAATGTTCAGATTCTTTTCTGATATTTGAGAATCAATTAGTTTCTATAGTTTGAGATGCAGCTATAATTGGGGTTCTCGTATTCTTTGCCTGTTTACAGGAAGGTTGGAGTATTGCAGAACTTTTTCAGGTCCGATGTGTTGTTGCTGCTCCTTATGTTGTTCCATACAGGTGTAACTTTCGTCAAATTTTAAACCAGTAACTTTTTCTGTGCTTGAAGTCAATTAGAAAGGTTAGGTTTATCAATTTAAGCCTGGCACTTGAAAATGTTGGACTATTCAAAAATTGAGATGTATGTTGCGTTTGAAGGAATATAAAATTCTATTTGTGTTTACATCTAGCATTAAAATATATGTTAGACTATTTAAACATTGAGAATAAGGCCTTATATAGTTTTTATCACAAGGAATTTTGATTTCTACACCATTATTCTCGGAGTTCATGTGGAAATGAAAATCTATTTGGCTATAAGAATTCTCTGAGAAAATTTTCTAGGTGTATGTTTTGTTTCATATTTTCTTAAATGTTTTTCTTGTGAAAGATATGATAAACTACTGGAAATCTGGACTTATGTTTTGAAATAATAATATGAGATGGACAATTATGATAGCGGTGGGATCCACTATTATAGTTTGAATATGAGTATGATTTGTATGCCTTAGGTCTCACTCAAATTTGAATTTGATAATTTGCTTGTTAATTTGGTTGTGGTCTGTTTCCATTGCAATGATTTAAGGCAACGTCATTTAGATGTACGAGGCAGTGGTGGTTCCTACACTCCTATTGTTGTTATTAAGGGTTGGGAAAATGAAAGTACATGATTTTGAACTGTAGGGTTGAGATGTGAACTGTGTTTTGGTGAATTTTGAACTGTAGGGTTGAGATTTATATACTCTGTGGCCCCATGTGGAGAAAACAATAAGGACATTCTGCTAAAAATATTTCCTTCTCGTCATTTTCTAGATTCTGTAAGTCCCATTGTTTTCTGCAGGATTTCAGTCAACTAAGATTTATAATCAAATCTATCTATTTTAATTTTGGTTCCACACATAAAACTAGGATTCACCTGGTAACTCACACAGTGATATCTACTAGAGGTCAAACTTTGTTAATCCTCTGGGTTGTGGCCTCTAATAGTAACATTAAGTAATCAAGTTCAGAGGTCTTATTTTAGTTCTTCAGAAGTGTGTTCCTTATGGAATTCTAAGCCAGCCTTGACCATCAACTGAATTTTAGTAGCACATATTTTCTGAACCAACTCTGACTAGCACTGGTACCTGGCCTCTTTAGGTTTGAGGCTTGAATCTATCCCCACACACTGAATTCAAACTTTTAGAAGCAAAAGAGAACAGATCTTACTTAATTCTGACTACCACTTCTTAAGAAAGCATTAAGCATCCGTCAACTGGATATTAGTTGCATTAATTATTGTACAATTATCTGATGACTGCTTTAATGGATAGTTGGCTGTCATATAGAAGTCATTTTCCAAAAAAGAAAATGAACATTGTTACTTTCTGGTTTTGTAAGGTGAAAAATGTGGCAAAAAGTTGATATTTAATCCATTGAATTAGGAATTATGAGCCTTCTCATTCTAGCATGTTTACTATCATGCTCTTAAGTTGGAGATTCCCATCTATCAAAAATTAACTTATAACATGAACCAATAGCTTTTCAAGAAGTACATGAAGCCAAATTCAGACTAGAACTCCAAAACAACATCAATTCTATGGAGTTGGAAGCATGACAGCAGGCAATTGGCTGAACAGAAATTGGGAATGGCATTTCTCTCACTAGCATCTCAGACAGCACATTGTCAGATGTGAAAGGGGATTTGGGACTACAATAGGGCTTCTCAAAAGTATTAGCAAGACGATAGCAATGTGTTTGGGCACTTCATACCTGCACTTAAAATCCCCTTTTGAAGCTAGAGAAAAGTTGATAAAAGAGTTGGTAGCGAATGGCCATTTAGGCACTTTATACCTGTCTTTTGTTGTGCATGCATATGCAGAGTTTCATACTTTTAACCTATGCATCGTGCGTTTTTTGTATTTTATTTTCTTGTTTTAGAGTCATATACGTTTCTCTTATTTAATGTATATATACTTGACTCCTCTGGTACGACATAATTTTCTGATGTTAGGTTTCTACACACTTGACTTTTGGCTACTCCTACATGGTATCAAAGAAGAGTTCCAGTAACTTTATGATTGACTTTTCCTTTTATGCATGCCAGTGCACCCACTTCTTTTGAACGCCAGTTTAGGAATGAACTTCCTCTTCTGTACAAATATCTTGAGAAGCTCCGACCGGTAAGGTATGCAATAATACTTCTTTGAGCCTCATGCTATGTGTTTTACAGTCTTCAGATGTGGATTTCAATCAAAACTACCTTTTTAATTTACCCTGATTAATCTTGCTCATTAATTGATCATCATTGTCAACTTGGTAATAATGTAATCCTTTCAACATATTATAAGTGGAGCATCACCTATGACTCACCAGAAAGTGTCAACTTGTTTTTGTTTTTTGTTTTCGTTCTTTTGCCCTACCTTTTTGCTGTAGATTGGGTGGGAAGATGTCATCCATTGGATGTGGCCACTTTTCACTGAAGATTGGGGGAAGTGGAGAAGCCTGGATCTGAAATTAAGCATCTTGCCTTTCACGGTAGTTAGTGGAGCCATTGAAAACCTCATGTAATCATATGATCTATGCATGAAATCAGACTAATGTTTTCTTATATAATTACAATCTGTTCTAAACCAGGATCCTGTAACTGACCTACCAACATGGCATGATAGACCTTCGTCTCCCTTGCTACTGTAAGAAATTTTTTTCTACTAATGATCTCCGTTGATATGCTGTTGGGGGGGGGGGGGAGAGGAGGTTGGTAACACTAACAAGAATATGCTTTTGCAGATATGTTACTGAGAATAAACAGCAAAAATTGACTCATTTTGCACTTATTCCGAAATAGGGATATTTGAAGTGTTGATATGCTCTTGTTTCACTATCATTTCTTTTCATGACCCTGTTATGCAAAAATTGACCCTGACTCTTTCCTATCTTGGATTGGCAGATATGGCTTTAGTCAAGAAGTTGTTGAATGCCCTGGTAATTTTCTAATAAATCTTTCTGTTGTTTCATTGCAATAAAAGTAACAGTTTCTATGCCTCGAAGAATTCTATTGATCTGAGGTGTTGGTTTCTGGACATTCTGCTGTGCAAATAACTGTCCTTTTAAACATTGATTGCCTCTACTATGAAGCACCGCCATGTACTTTTTTTTTAATAACTAAATTGATTACTATCATTATAAACTAAAATGATTACTTTGCATCTCTCTCTCAGATTATCCTTCTTCTTCTCTTTGGATCTTCTGTCTTCCTAGTTTTCTCTCCAATCCTTCCTTTCCTCTTCAATTCCATTGTAATGGAGGTCCAGCATTTCAATCCGTGTTTGAGATTGAGCATGGACATTATGACTCCTTTTGGGCCGTAACCGGTGGAATTAGAGCCATCGATTTGCTTCCATCTCTATTGGCGCTTTTCTAGTTATTCTCGACATAGACACAACAATGATTTCATTAGACAATTTATAGCTAAAATTTGTGTTCATATTTTCTTGATTTTTGCCATATCATTTATTGACATATGTTATTACATTGTTTACAAAATTTGCATTTTATATTTTGTAGTGACATTCTCGTGTTGTGTCAACTTTGTGATATTTTTGTGTACTAACAGCTCTTACCATGTCCTGTTTGCATCAAGGATTTGAGGAGTAATCCAAGTCGAGTTGAGCCAAGTATTGTTGAGCTCAAACTTGACTTGTTAATTACTGAGTCAAGCTTGAGCTTAATTTACTTCACGAATTTAATTTGGTGTAAAGAGATTTCTAAAAATATTTATCATTTTATTTTTGAATAAATTATTTTATTCTTAAGAATATATTATATTTACTAAAATTCATTATTTTCGTACTTAAACAAAGTTAGTTAGATAGTTAATATGCTTATTACTAATTAAAGCATAAAAATATAAGTTGTATCAAATTAGTAATTTTATAAATTCAAGCTAGGTTACTTGTCGATTAATGTCAAAGCTCAAGCTTGAATCATTATGTCCATGAGCTTCACAAAACGAGCTTGAACGATTTTTTGTCGAGTTGAGATCTGAGTAGTTCGACTTATTACGATCTTAGCCGGGCTTATTATGTTGTGTCGTTATGATGTCCATATGGAACCATCATGGTTACATGAATTGACACCCTTTCTCCACTCCGCTCCACGCCATGAACTCCCCCCCCCCCTCAACCCGATAAAATAAAAAAATAGGTGAATGGTGAAATGGTCAGGAGAAATTGACAATAATAATCTCAGTTTAATGCCTCTTAGAATTTTAGCTTGTATCTTATATGCATGTTTTGTCTACTAATTCCCATGCCACATGATATTGTTTTCGATCTTAGTAAACACTAAGGTGTCTATACTTGACTCCCATTCTAATCTTCTATCTTTATTTTATTTGTTATGCTTTCACCGTCATAGGTTACTGGCCATCCGCAGTTCGGGTTTGTGGCTTTTGGTCTCTCCCTGCTGAATGGCAGTTCTCTTGTGCCAGATGTGCAGAAATCTCATCTTTGATTTCCTGTAGGCAATTGAATGATGGAGAAAATTGGTGTCCGAGTCATGGAAAATTAAAGTCTTTCCTGGATTCTTCAGCAGAGCATCTTATTTTCATAAGTCTTAGTTCTATTGGTAGGTGAGTCTGTCAGATGCTAATTTGTTTATTTCTTAATTATCTAATGGTGGCATTAAGTTACAAATAACATGCTTAGTTTGCCCGCTTCTTTATATATCTAGCTGTATCTATCAGCACTATAAATATATATAGAAAAGTTGTTGGCATGTTATTTTTTAAATGAAATAATGCATCTCAACTGAATATAAAGTTAGGGAGTTAGAATTCAGGTACTTATAATGATTTTTGTGGTAAAATCCATGAGCTTGATGGTGGTTGTTTGTTTATAATTAAGAAACAGTGTCTTGTGGATTTATTAGTAGCCAATCGACTTACAGTTGTTTTATCAAGACAATTATACTTGCTAAATTTTGGAAATAAGATATGATGCATCAATAGACCAACCACACTTGAAATTATTCCATCATAGGTCTAAACTGCTAAATTTGTAACTTGTGATTATTTTTTATCATTGAGAGAGGTACTTGGAATGTGTTGTACACGCTATTGACTAAGTTGATATTACACATCTATCATGCGTATGTGATTCTTTCATTCTAATGAGTTGCTTTCATGCAGCATGGGTTACTTCAAGTCCTCAGATTTTCTTCTGAGTCCTTAGGAATGTTCTAAGTATTTCAAGTCATAGACTCATTTTGTTCTCAGCTGGCTATGGACCTTTAGATACTGCAATCAATTTATTTGCTCAGACACCACCATCAACCTCAGAGCACATGCAATCTAGTGAAATCCAGATCAGCCTATTTGATGGGCAACTATTTTGTTTTTCTGGGTGAGTACTTGCATAAATGCTCTAGTATATAAATGCATCAATGCTTCGAAATGACATTCTTGCTTGCCTGAATATTATTTGTTTTGGTTGCATCTTATAATTCTACTAGCTGAATAGTATGTGCAACGCATGTACGAGTAATAAATTTAATAATATGTATTTATAGGGAAGAGTTAACGTGAAAATCATTTTTATCATGAGAAGCAAAAAATAATGAATTCTCTGGGAAAGTTGATGAATCCGCTGGGAGAGATACTGAATTCGAAAAAAATGCAATTTTCGCCCCTCATGGGATTCAAACCCTAGATAAAAATTTTGAATTTTTAGATTCAGTAACTTTCTCAGCGGATGCATTAACTTTCATAGTAAATTCATTTTGTTTATAACGAAGTTTCGTGGTTCTTAGTTCTCACGCTAAAATGGTTCTTATTTGAACCATATATAGGGAGTGGATCAAATGAGAACTATATCTTTTTGGAGAACTCTTCGAACTATGCATAAGATGTGTAAAGATGTGCACAAAGAAAACTTTCTAAATTTGTTTTGTTGTGCAACAATTTTCAAATGTTTTCGTTGTGCACAACTTTATAGATTTTGTTTATCAACTTTATAAGTCTGTGCATTGTGCTCAAGTTCTCCAAAAGATGAGTTATCATCGGATCCAACCCCTATATATATATATATATATATATATATATATATATATATATATATATATAGGGGAGGTTAACGTGAGAACCATTTTATTATGAGAACATGAGAATGAATATGCTATGAAAGTTAATGAATCTGTTGCAGTTAATGAATAAAAATATAGAATTTTAGCCTCTCGTGGGATTCAACCACGGTGAAAATTCGAATTTTGGATTCATTAACTTTCATGCGTATTCATTAACTTTCATAGTATATTCATTTTGTTCAGAAGAATTTTCGTAGTTCTTAGTTCTCACGTTAAAATTGGTTCTTATTTGAACCTCACTCTATATATATATATATATATATATATATATATATCGCTCTCAAAATTGATAAATTTTGTGATAATGTTCAGAAATTTTAGATCTTATATGAACATGTTCCCAAGTCATCATGAATGGGATGACAGTCGGACAAATTTTTAGAGCGAAGGCACACACGATTAACTTAATATATTGGAATTGAATATACACCTCACATAAAGTTCCCAAGAAATAATCTCGCCACAGCCAAACTGCTGCTCTTCGAAAAACGATCAACAATAACAATGAAACTATGAAATCTAACTCAAATAAGCAATAAACTACTATGGTCCATAGGAAAGCCCAGTTCCTAATCCTAATCAATAATAAGAATATCAATTTAAGAAAAATAATTATTCTAATCCTAATCGTACTCTAATTCTTGCTCATGTCTTCCAGCTCCTTGCACTGAAAACACCTGCAAGGGTTTACTCAGTGCTCCTCTATCATCATAACACAAAAATAATCAAACTAGCACTCTGTGTGATGCTGCTCCTGCTGCTTTGCACGTTCTCTTTAAATTTTTTGAGACCCTCGTTTTCTTTTCATATTCTTATTTACCAAATGCTGAGGGGCTGTGGCCCTTGCAGGTCTAAATCTTCTTTGAGAATTTCACTGGCTGTGGCCCTCCTCTCTCTTGCTACTGCTAGTATGGTTTTTCGTCCTTTGTCCAACAATGCTTCCATGGAGAATGCAGTGAGAATGTTGTATTTTCTGATGGAGTGATTGTGATATCCTTCATGGGGTGTCTCCTTCAGATTATCATGATCTCTAATGAATATAATCGATTGTATATCAACTTGGTTTAATCATTTTCACAAAGCAACAGTGTGTTAAAGTAGAGCAAAGTCTATGGCACGAGCTTGCTTCTCACTCCTAGTCTTTGGCATGACACGCGAGACAGTTTGGGACGTGCTTACTAACAGGCTATCAACAAGTACATCACTTAAATTTCACGTCTTGGATATTTTTGTTGACTATAGATCTGGATTAGTGTAAGTCCGGATGGTTGACAAATGTTACACCTAAAATTTCAGCTTATTAAATATTCAGTTTTGCTCTGAGGATATCAGGATAATGAACAAAATATTGTAGTTTGACTTCTAAACATCGAATTTGTTTGAGTTTTGGTTGATAGATTGGTACTGTTGATTTCCTATATCCTTGTTCAGAGAGCTTTAGCTACATGACTTTATCCTGCAAATTTTCTTGGTTTCCTTTTATTCATTCCTTGGGCTGTTAAGATGCTTTACGAAGCTGATGACCAATACATCGTATGAACAGTGAAATACCATACAATTTGCTATTTCCTAAATGTGCTGCTGTTATCCATCATGGTGGAAGGTGATATTTCTTGGTTGATTTTACTTCTCTTCCAAGTTTAATAGTGTTGACTGTTGTGCAAATATGAGGGCATAATGTGTTTCTTATCTTTTACTGTGACCACTTATGTCAGTGGAACAACCGCTGCTGCTCTGCATGCTGGAGTTCCTCAGGTTAGTCTTTTATAATTGAGCTTGGCTTTGATTTACATTCTTCTGTCCTTTGCCTTGTTTTGTATACCCAACCTCACCAAACTTAAAACATCACTAAATTATAAAAATCTTCTTCAGTCAATATTTCAAATGAACCACAAATTATAGTAATTAATGAATTCTTTCGGAATACAATAAATATACTTGGCTTGGAACTATAATTCATGATACGAAGTTAATGAAGTACCAAACGAAGCACTGCTAGTTTTATTACTTAACTTCATAAATGTAAAGCCACTTAAACTTAATTAAGAGTTTCACTTTATTTAATTGAATAACTTAATACAATATATGCAACATAGTTTATAATTATTAGGTTTATGAAGCTATAGCAACTTAGGAAAAAGATTATCAATTTAAGCTTCTGGAAAATAATAATATAAAACAACTTATTCAAGTAGATGAAATGATTAAGATTTAATTTTACAAATTCCTATGAAAGTTTGAATCATCCTCTCAACCTGAAAGGTTGGAAATATAGGAGAATATGACAAGTACACAGGGGAGATGCATATAATCTAATCACACCACATACAATTCACATCATAACCTTTATGCTAATAGTTTCAAATTTATCTTATTATGTGCTAGGGGACATTTTCAAATTTATCTTATTATGTGCTGTGGGACATTCCCAAAGGTAACTTTTATGGCGTTGGGCCTTTTCATGGTCCCAGACAAAATCATTGTGCACATGACAACTTTGATTCACAGTGGACTACTCTGATGACAACTTTTTAAGGTCCCTTACCTATTTATCATCCTTGGCATACTTCTACTTTCAAATCAGCAATCGATCACTCTTTCAAAGAACACAAAAAGCATTAGCTAAACTTTGCCAGTAACACTTTTAACTTTATTTGCTTTGCTATTCCGCAAACTAGAGGGACTTACAGAATGACTTCTTTATGCTGGGCAAGTCGAATGCCACAACGAATTTTAGAATTTGCTCGAAAAATAATAGAAGAAATCGGGTCATTACTGTTATTAAGTTGCTAACTCCATTAAAAGTTTTAGCAGTGGTGTTTGCTTCGACTTTCACGATTTGCATTCATGTCAGTCCAAGGCTTTTGGAGTTTGATTGTAATGAGGTATAGCAGCTAGAAAAAGATATGGTTTTGAATTCTTGTGATGTTCGTAAGAAATTAACATCTTTCCTTGTTATCACTTGATGAAACTAAGCTGATCTTATTGTTGTATTTATACGTTGTTGACCGTTCTAAGAAGCCTCGCTAGGTAGTTCTTTATTTGTTGTGAAGTCTTTGGTTCTTTATATGCAATGCTTAATCTTCAGATACTTGTCGTTTAGCAGATCCACATGCGATCACCTTCTTTTCCTGAAAACTCATCGATATGTTGTAACAGGTCATCTGCCCGTTTATTCTAGATCAATTTTATTGGGCAGAGAGAATGTTCTGGCTTGGTGTTGCCTCTGAGCCACTCAACAGTACTTGCGTGCTACCGGATAAAGACGATGATAGCTGCATATTGGGAGCTGCTAATGTGCTCGTTCAGGCAATTGATAATGCGTTGTCTCCTCAAGTCAGATCGCGTGCAAGAGAGATTGCTAGCAGAATCTCCACTGAGGTAATGTTCATTACTTAGCCTACTAGAACATACTCCATTCATCCCCGAATAAGTGTCCTCTATAGTAAAAAATCATATACCAAGAAAGTGGATAAATTTACTCTTATTATCTTTAATGATTCATTGAAAAATCGAACAACTAAAAATTTTGCTATTAAAACAAGGGTAAAATGGAAATTTTGACATCACTTTTCTATTCTAAAATAGATACTTATTAGGGTACACATTTTATTTCCAAATAGAACATTTATTCGGGACGGATAGAGCATGTTGGTTGGTCGTCAGCAATAGCAAGTGGGTTGCCAGCATAAGATAATGTTTGTTTAGTCTCTTGCAATTAAGTTTTCTTCATCCACTTAGTCTTATGTGTGGGTCTACCAATCTCAATCTCTTTCCTTTTGCTTATTAAAAAAAAGGAATACCTGTCATAATTTTCTTTTGCAGTTAATTAACATGACCAAGATTCACTCATAATCTTCCAAAAAATCAGATAAACGGTGGAAATAGATATGTCCCTATAGTATGAGTTACTTTGTCAAGTAAATGAGGCACCATTAAAAAAAAGAGATACAAGTTGAAGGGTACATGGGGGATTCTTCACAAGTAAGGTAGACTTGACTAGAGTTTGTTCCTTTTTAACCTTATAATAATTTTTAGCTCATTGTCAGGAATCTGTAATTTTAGCCCCCTTCATTGTCGTGAATCTGTAATTTTAGTCCCTCTGAAACTATTTTCCTGTTTCTACTCTTGCTTGCAACAATTGTGGAAGAATGGGAGTTGACTTATTCTATGAATTTATTTCTCAGGATGGTGTTTCGACAGCTTTGCGGATAGTTAAAGAAGAAATTATTGGTACAAATTGATGCTGCCTTTTTGTTTTGTAGCTTAATTTCTTCATATTGGGGTGGGTATCTGCAACAATATCATAGTGATATGCTGTGCAACTCAAAATTCGGCTTTTTTGTTTTTCAAAATCTTGATGACGAGTAAGGATACAAGCACTCATTTGCAATTAAAGATCTCTATCGACTAATAAAGCTGGTTGTTGGTACTAAACTTTATTTACTTTTTGGCATAAATTCAAGACTAAATGGTAGTTGTTTGGATAAAAGAGCACAAAGTCGGCAAAGTGTAGTCTCTCACCAAAAGAGTCAAAAACACATCCTCACAAGTCCAAAGCTAGTGCAGAAAAATGATTAATGATGCCCTGACTAACTGACCACTGATATGGGTTGGTTCCAAATATTTATTGCATAAATAAATTCTAAAGACAAACAAGCACCGTACGGACCGTCAGTTCTGGCAATTCAGGAAAAATATTGACTAGCAATGCGATGACAAAACCATGTCACGTGGTACACAGACTACAACCAACTACGTCAATTCTCTTTTGATGTACCTAAGTTCAGAGGTTTGAGATTTGAATTTGGAGATATTCATACATGTTTGAGTTTGTCCATCAAAATTAAGTGTGATTATATTCTCATGTATTTTTCTTGCTGTTGCATACAAAAGTAAGGGTTTATCCAACACAGGAGAGCTGTTTGCATGCTATAGCACACAAAAGTGAAGGTCTATCGGCATGTGAGAGTGGTTTACGGACTATTACACATAAAATCAATAATTTAATAAGTACACACTGAAATAGCGATTGCAGGTTTTCATAAAAAATATCTATTAAATACTACTACATAATCCATCATATTTCAAAATAAATGTCGTTCTAGCCTGTCCATTTGAAATGATCTAGTAGTAAATTGGGTTCCTGTAGCTAAAAGATCATAGGTTCGAGCCCTACTAACGCTCTATTTTCAAGTATGATTTACACATCATGTGTGGTTTAGCAAGCTATTGCAAAGAAATTTAGGGTTTACCCAGTGCACACCGAAAATAGTGGCAGAGTTCCATGAAAAGAAAGGGACTGCAAGCCGTTGCACAAGAACGTGAAATCTACCCAGTGCACAACGAAGATAGCGGCTGCGAGTTCCATGAAAAGATAGGATCGTATATTCTCATCCTATGAATTGTAAGCTATTGCATAAGAACATGAGATTTATCCAATATACATCGAAGATAACGACTGCGGATTCCATGAAAAGATAGGGATTATCCAGTGCACACCTGCAGATTCACATCCCATGAATTACAAGTTATTGCACAAGAACGAGAGATTTTCCTAGTGCACACTAAGCTATAGCACAAGAACGTGAGATTTATCCAGTGTACACCAAAGATAGCGACTACGAGAGTTCCATGAAAAGATAGGGACAACGGATTTTCATGAAAAAAAATGTCCTTCTAGCCTTGTATATAAATGAAAGAAATTTCTTTTGCCAAAAGATTACCTCTAATAAATTATGAATATGTAAGTAATAAAGAATGAAGAATGTGAATTCCGAGGCAAGTTATTAGGGGGTAATAATAAAATCAAGAGAAAAACAAAATTAGAATAACATTTATTTTGACAAAAATAAACAATGTACAAAATGACATTATTTTGAATATCACGGAGTACATAAATTTTATTGATGACACAATATTTAAGACCGGATATGATTTAAAATAGAAGAATTTATGTGCAGTGTTTTTTTGACTGATTTTATTTTCTCCATAGCACTTGTTCTCTTTTTTCTTTAGAAAACGTGGGTCCTCCCTCAAAGCCCTTGTCTATAAATTACAACCAATTCGCAGTTTGATTATGCCATTGCCACCACCACACAACTAGTTTCAGCATTATATATAGCTCTCGAGTGAGAGAGAGAGAGAGAGAGAGAGAGAGAGAGAGAGGATGGGTGAGGGAAGAGGCAGTGCGATAGTTATTGCTATGATGATAGTGGGTATGGTTATGGTGTCCCAAGTGGCGGAAGCCGCCACGTACCAGGTGGGCGGCGCCGGTGGCTGGACCTTCAACGTCGCCGCTTGGCCCACAGGCAAGAGCTTTAGGGCCGGTGACACCCTCGGTACGTCAAACTTTTTTTTTTTTTCACATTTGTTCCACAATACTGCTATCCTTGAGCAATAAAATTTGGTTACACGTTTCGATGCATGTTTGGTTTGTTAGTGTTCAACTACAACTCGGCGATTCACAACACGGTGGCGGTGGACAAGGGCGGCTACAACGGCTGCACCGCCCCTTCCGGCGCCCAGGTTTATCAGACTGGGAAAGATCAGATTAAGCTTAAAAAGGGACAGAATTTCTTCATCTGCAGTGTTGCTGGCCACTGCCAATCCGGGATGAAGATTGCTGTCACTGCTGTATAATTATACAAAAGATGATGTTCACTACTCTGCTTATTTCTACTCTACTCCACTACTTGATGGAGAGGCATTAATAATAGTATTTTACTAATAAACTAATTAAGTTTACTTCTCCTTATCTTTCTCTCTCCCTCTATCTTAATTTTGGATATAAGGATAAGATGCAAATATATCTTTAAATATTTTTGTAAAAGATAAATATACTCTTAATTATCATTAGGTTTAGTGTAATTTCGTTCCTAACGTGTTTAAAATCTTGTAAAATCGTTATGATGATTGATGGGGGTTTAATTCCGTTAAAATGATCATGTGCAAATACATCCTTAAACATTTTTACAAAACTCAAAATACACCCTTATTGTTATATTTAGCATAATTTCATCTGTAATGTGTTTAAAATTTTACAAATCACTATGATGATTGACAGACTTTATAACTCTATTACATATATATTTTTTTGGCTCTCCTTCTTCAACAAATCCATAGATTACAAAGGCATCATGATCTCTCATTTCACCAAAACATGCACCAAATTCATCACGTTCCTCATCTCAAGCCGTTCTCGTTTCTCTATTCATCCATATCTCCAATCACTCAAGAAACTCATTCCCCTCTCATTAGCGATGTCTGTTCTCACACTCTCACCCATTCCTCTGTTGCTTCACTCTCGATAATTCCACAAGCCTCATCGAATTCTCCATCGATCAAACCTTCAATCATGTTGAGGTCGCAAGAACCAGCATCGTCGATCACTTTACCTATCGAGAATTGAACTCGTCAGAGAGAAACGTTGTCTAAGATTACACGAAGCTGTTCAATCAAACGCTCTACGAGCTCGAATCAACCATAGACAAGCTCGTCTCTCTCCATTTTTCCTTGCATTGATAATATGAAAATATCAAGACCTTTTTTAGCGCAGCCAGACTAATGAACAAACTTGCATTAATGTCTTCTTGAATTTGAAATAACTCTATTTTATTAGAAGCAAAGCAAATGACAAATAAGGAAGAAAGCAAAAATAAAAAATAAAAAATAAAATTATGTAACAGAGTTAAAAGGTCCGTCAATCATCACGATGATTTGCAAGATCTTAGACAAATTATGGATAAAATTTGACTAAACATAACTGTAAGGGTGTATTTGTTTTTTTGCAACAACGCTTAATGATGTATACTTGATCATTTTAATGAAGTTAAACCCTCCGTTAGTCATTAGTGCAATTCGCACAATTTTAAACACGTTAGAGATGAAATTGCACAACACGTTAGAGATGAAATTGCATTAAACATAACGATATGAGTGTATTTTTGATTTTTACGAAAACTTTTAAGGGTATATTTACACCTTATCCCTTGGATATATATAATGTTGATGAATCCAATGGGATGCAAGTTGTTCACTACTTTTGCATTTATTGTTACCTAAGTCTATTACATTTTTGTTTACATTTGGTCATTTATTTTTGAAACTGTTGCTTAGCCTAAACAAGTAACTATTGTGCAAGCTTAGCCTAAACAAGTAACTATTGTGCAAACTGTTATCAGCACAGATAGTAAAACAACGGAATAAAATTTAAAGAACATGAAAGATATTTTTCTACATATTAAAATTATAATATGTAGATGTCAACTATGTCGAAATTATCCACTTTATTTGTACATGGAATTTTACAAAAACTCATTACTTTATCAAAAATAAAGTCAGACACTCTGAGTCGAAACTATCTATGAGAATACAACAAGATTTTCCCACAACACTCGTGAACAAGACTAACACATTTCTAAAATAATTAGAAGTTAAACCACAAATGTTATCGGAACAAATTTGGTTAGCTTCTTCATATTTATCTCTAAGACCTGGTTCTCATATTTTTCGATGTGTTGCCTCAGCATCCTGTGTGACATCCGTATCTTGTACACACCAAAGTAAAGAAAAAACAAAACCTCAAATAACTAATTCCACAAATTGAGGATACTCGCTCAGAGTTAAACTAACTCCAACAATTTTGGATTTGCCAATTTTACCTGGATATATAAGGTGGCTAACTTGCATATAGTATATTTAGGGGAACCAAATCGAATTAAATCGGAAATTTGAAGCAAATCGTCGAATTTGGATTAATTGGGTGCATTTTCACTGAAGTCGTCGGGTAGTTCGGCCTTAGCAAAACCAAGAAAAGAAAAAGAAAGAAAGAAAAGAAAACTGGTCTCATCCTAATAACCCCAAAATGTCTAAATATATATAATATTCTTTTATTAGGTTAATGATGCCATGATGGTTTATTTATCGTTATCATATCGAATTTGGAATTTGCTCATGGTAATTGGATTTGGTCGTTTGGTGAACTCATGATTCATGAATCCAATTTTTTCTTTTGATGGTGAATTTAATCCTGCTAAAAGTTTGGGTCGCACCAAACCGAATCAAACATTTCAATTTGAGTTTGGGCTACAAGCATCAATTTTGGGTGATTCAATTTCTCAAAAAAAATGTCACGTGGTTTCGATAAATCAATAAGTCTTAAAGTTTTTTTATACCCCATTTTTTTCTGGCATGTTAAAGAACAAAAAAAGAAAAAGAAAATAATGACTAGGATATGCTGAAGATATTTCAAAAGGTTTAAATTAACATTCACCTTTTGTGTACAATAAGACATGTACCTCTATATGCACGTTTCCTGGAGGAGCTTGTATGGAAAAGGCAAATCTCAATAAGAATGCTCAAATTTTTAGTTGTAATCCAATGAAGAGCTTCCTTAGAAGTGCAAGATCCATCTATTCTGTTATACCTTGCGTTATAGGAGAGAAAAAAAATGTTTCAATGACTTAGTACAGTACTCCCCTTGTTTCCAAAATATGTTCATGAGAATCTTCGGTGCAAGTTTTAATAAAATTATTAAGTGTATTATAAATGGAGTAAGGGTTTCACATTAATGTAATGTTAAATAATTAGTGGTGGACCATTAATTAGTAGTAAAATATATAAATAAGTGATGTTGTTGCAGGTAATAAGTAAGGATAATGGTAGAGATAATAAGTGGTAAAAGATATAAATAAATGATATTGTTGAAGAAAATAAGTAGATACTATTTTGTGGGGTAGTTTCCATAAATAGAAAGGGAACAAAAATTGAGGGATGTATCAAAAAGATAAACTATGAACAAATTTTGAGAACGGACGGAGTAATAACCTAATGAGAGCTTTACACATTAGGTTTCTAATTTATAATGTTGTCAAGAAGTTGCACATATTAAGTTGTCTAGTACATGGCTAATTGATTAGAGTTATATCAAGTGTCTTTTGACTTGAACATATCATAATGAAATCGACCATCCAAAGTGCCCATGATCAGGTGTAAAGCATCCTATGATTTGTGTTTAGTCAGGATTTGTTTCTATTTGATATTTCTTTAGTCTGGACAGATTTACTTTAATTTGTAGTTTGAAGACCATTACCAAACAACGTATGTCTTATTGGTGACGATATAGATATCGAATTCTCAACAATAACCAGAAATAGTTCTATATTCATGGCCAACTTTCATACTACAAAATCTCTTATATATATATAGGAGTTGGATCCAAGTGAGAAATCATCTTTTTGAGAACTTGAGAACCATGCATAAGGCGTTGAAGATAATGCACAAAAGCAGATAAAGTTGTGCATAACGAAAACTTTCTAAAATTGTTGCACAATAAAATAATTTTAGAAAGTTTTCGTTATGCACAACTTTATGCCGCTTTGTGCATCATCTTCAACGCCTTATCATGGTTCGCAGAGTTCGCAAAAGATGTGGTTCTCATTGATCCACTCCCATATATATATATATATATATAGGGTTAGATCAGGTGAGAACTCATCTTTTTTGAGAACTTGAGAACTATGCACGACATATAAAGTTGATGAATAAAACCTAAAAAGTTGTGCACAACGAAAACTTTCTAAAATTATTTTGTTGTGCAACAATTTTAGAAAGTTTTCGTTATATACAACTTTATACTGTTTTGTGCATTATATTCAACGTCTTATGCATGGTTCTCAAATTCTCAAAAAATATGAGTTCTCACTGGATTCAACCCCTATATATATATATATATATATGGGGGATGGTTCCTGCGAGAATGGAAATAAGTATAGGAAATAGGAATAGATATGTAAGTCTAGCATATCTTTCATATTTGTGTAGCACAATCAGAATTACTATCTTGCACATGTTAGTTTAGCACATATTTCATCTCTTCTTAGCACAGATGCTAAATATATTAGTTTAGTACATCTTTCATTGCAGCGTAGCACAAGAAGGGTTCTAGTGTTGCACAGCGTAGCACACTATACAAAGCTGTAACACAACCGAAATTAAATCTCAACCATTGATACAACGAATCAAAGGCCTGATTCATTTTCATTTCCTACAAAGTTATCATTTCCTATCTGAATAATCTCATATATATATATATATATATATATAGTTAAAAGATTCAAAGATATTTGTTATAGAAAGGTTTAATCACAAATATGTCCATGTAGCCTCATAGTGATGGCACAAAAATATCATATCCCTAAACTTAGATTTTCAGTTAAAATTTTAGGAACTTAATTAGGTTCACTATGATCGTTAAACACATTCGATAATTATTTGCAAGAAAGTTAAAGCCTAGTTTTAGCCTATTAGTTTGAGAAAGAGATAACACATCATTGAGACTAGATGTAGGGCATCTCCAATGATAGGTTCTTAATCCTACGTGGCAATTGAAGAATCTCAGTTCTTATTTTTTGCACCATTGTGGAGACTTAAGAACTCAATGGGATAAGGAATGGGTTCTTATTTTTGTTGTGGGTTCTAATTTCTTTCTTGTTATCAGTTCTTAATATATGAATCTAATATATATTATTGATAGTGGAATTCATGAAAAGATAAGAGTCTAAGTTCTTATTTTGCAGTTGTTGTAGAGATAAGAATCTAGGTTGTTATTTGATTGACAATAATGCGACATTTTAAAATCTAAAATAAGAACCTACCACTGCGGATGCTCTTAGACTACCTTTACGAATGTTAAAACCGACCGACCGACCAAGCATTTCAAAAGTTTGTGACAATAAGGACCTAATTGGTCCAAAACAAACAACAAAGAAATTTTTGATTTCCGTCTAACATCTTAAGGTGGCATTTGCACCTTTTCCCTTTGATATGCTAAATCATAATTATCGTGGAATCTGATCAATAGAGTCCTAAGGTTCAAATTGGTTGAAGTTGGGGCAAGTAATCCCATTTTCTGGTAGATCGAAGTGAAAGAAAAAAACATCGAACAATCACAAATGCAAAACAACTAAGGAGACAAGTTGTGATCTTACAAATAAAGTTGGGTAGTTAATTCAAGAACCCAAAAGCAAAAGAGAAGAGTGTCTAAAAAAGGGAGTTGGATGGAAATTATAAGAGCTAAGGAATCACTTGATTATACAACAAGAAAGGAACCTTTATTATTTGGGCTCTTCACAGTTTCGAAAAGTGTTCACAATCGCTCTCTTCAACACGTATTCTTCCACACTCCATTTTCCCAGTTATATATATCGACCACTATATCTACATTAAATCGTTGCAAATAATTTTCAGAGTATAGTTATAGAAAAATAATACGAGTATTCACCATGGCATTGGTTGGTACATTTTTGGGCATCATTATTCTTTTCGTAGCATCATCAGGTGAAATTTCGTACTAGTCCTCATTTTGTGCGTGTGTGTGTGTGTGTTTTCATAAGAATGTTCAGTTGCTTCATTCAATGTGCATTTGGCATTGGCAAAGCTAGGGGGCTTAAGCCCCCACCAAACATTATTTTTCTTCTCTTCAAATTGTTAAATTATCGTTCTTTTGTGCAAATCGTTGCCATCCCCAAAACAAATCGTACCAAAATTGTCCTTCTAGAAATCTCAGACACATTCGTATGAAATAACTTTGAAACAACACATTACATGTGGACCACGCTAATAAAGTAAGTATAACAAGTTAAGACCTAAAGAGACATCAACATGTACTATTCGGTGTGTGTGTTGGCTAGTGGTAGAGTGGTTAATGTCCGGCGCCAGGTCCTGGGTTCGAAATCATGCGACGCAAATTGCTTTAAAAATTTCTGTATTAAATTACCAAAAAAAAAAACATGTACTATTCTTCTATAATGACCTCTAGTCACATTTTATGCAAATATTAGGCTTAAATATATAGATTGAAAGCAACATTTATCGAATACATACTAGTACAGGGATAAGAGTATCCGAGTGCACAAAATTTACCATCATCAACAACTGCAACGAGACCATATGGCCGGGAATCCACCCCAGCAACTTCAGCACCGGCGGCTTTGCCCTCCGGCCTAACCAGTCCGCGGTGTTCAGCTCCCCAGCTGCGTGGCACGGCCGCATATGGGCCCGCACGGCCTGCGACTTCGACCACAACGGTACGTGCCAGACGGGCGGCTGCGGCACCAGCCTCCGGTGCAGCGCGCCAGGCCAGCCCCCCGCTTCCATTGCTGAGTTCTCCCTCGGGGGCGACATCGACTACTACGACGTCAGCCTCGTCGACGGCTTCAACTTGCCCCTTCTCGTTAAACCGCTAGGCGGCAAGGGCAACTGCAGCTCCGCCGGCTGCGACGCGGATCTGCGACCCGGGTGCCCGCCGGAGCTGGCCGTGAAGTCGGACGGGAAGGTCGTCGGCTGCCAGAGCGCGTGCAACGCGTTCGACAAGGACGAGTACTGCTGCAGAGGAGCCTTCTCGACTCCGATGGCGTGTTTGCCGACGAACTACTCGAGAATGTTCAAGTCGGCTTGCCCCGCAGCTTATAGCTTCGCTTATGATGATTCCACTAGTATTGTTACGTGCTCCGCTGCTGATTATATCGTCGCCTTTTGCTCTTCAAAGTAAGTCTATACATATATGTTTTTGTGCACATTAATTAATACTCCTATATGAATTTTTATTTATTTTAGAATTTTAACATGATATTTGATACGTTATCACATTTTAATTTATCGAAAAATTACATCCCCGTGTGTGTGTGTTGGTCTAGTGGTAGAGTGGTTAATGCCCGATGTCAAAGGTGTCGAGTTCGAGTCCACCGTGACGCAGCCTTTAAAATTTCTATATTAATTGATCAAAAAAAAATAAAAATATTACATCCCCGAATTATTCTGGTCACAGTTGACATCACATGCTTCATCGGAGCTGGCATTGTCAAACTGTAGCTGCACAACCTTGACATTTTCAATTCTGTTAGCTATTGCACTCAATTTTGTAACAAATTGAAATTTGGTGATATTTACAACGTTTCAAATGTAGTATTAAAATTATAAAATATGTAAAAATTTGTTCATCAATATAATTAATCTTTAGATTCTTAGATCAATTTCAGACTGTTGTGGTCTTCTCAGGAACCAAACGCAGTCGCAATGTACGTATCATGACAATAAACTTATATGCAATGGAGCAAGTGGGATGTTGAAGATGAAGCAGTTGTGGCGAGTGACGGAGAACCTGTTGATTTTGGCGGCAATTATCACACCAGTTTTGATGTAACGGATAAAAAAAAGTGGTTTTCTTTTACTTCATCTACAGGCTTCGAGATTTTATATATGAATCTGATTCAAATTTGATCTAGAAGCCTTGATTATAGAGAAAGTCTATAAATCATGTACATATACAACACCCATTTTTCATACCATAATAGTTTATTAATAAATTCAAAAATTTTGTTTGGACAGACATAAGTATCGATCATAGAATATCATTTATATCGAACAAAAATATTATTTATTTTTATATTGAAAAATGTATTATTTGTCGGCATATAGAAACGTCCATACAAAAGACCATCTCCTAAATAATATCATATGATGGGGGTGTACTAAATGTACATGTTTGATAGAATTTCCTCTGCTTATAATTGCAAAAGATTAAGAAAATCATTAATGATATTGCTATTAATAAAGAGATATAGTTAAATAGTTAGTGATTAAATGCCATGAATTCATTTAGTATTAACATTTACTTACTACTACCCTACCCCTCGAAATGAAAAAGATCTGCCATTATTACCCCAAAAATAGTAATCATAGCTCATATATATGGAAACCATTTGAACAATATAGAGTATTGAAGAAAACACTTACGGCGTTGATAAATCAACGAACATTGTAGCAGTATTTTTATTTAGAAGGAAAACTGTAGCAATGTTAATGTATGATTAAGACACATTATATATATGTATATTCCATTAATTTAAGAAGCATTAGCAGCAATCTTCATCCCGAATCCGCAGTGTCCAGGAAAGCCACAAATGAAGTAGTTAGAGCCTTCACCTAGAGTTATTTGGTCATTGCCCGAAGCATACGTTTTCGCATTTGGTGGGACACTGCATGAATCGTAGCTTGCCTTGTCCACAACTACCACGTTGTGGGTACCTGCTGTGTACTTGAAAACTTCCACCCCCAAAAAAATATAAATTCTTAATTCATCATCACACTCATAAATTTATATATACTAAAAAATTTAGAGAAACTACCATACTACCTGATAACGTTTATATTATTTTTAAGAATTTGACAAATTGGTACACTGTTTTAATGGCTTTTAATAATGTTACGAGTACCCATTCCAACATAAAAAATTCGACCGGACACACCAATCTTAATGGGCACCGCCATACGACATCCATTTTTCGATGCTGTATGGGACTCATAATGATATACATAGAAAAAATGTTGAAATGTATGCACTAATTTGTCAAAAATTGAAAACCGTGATAGTATTAAAAAAAGGATTATTACGGTTTGTGTCTTTAATTTTGATGAGATTTTGAAAATATCCTTAACTTTGATGAGATTTTGAAAAATATTCTTAATTTCAGTTAATACATTAAACATCTCCAATTTTGATGAATTTTGAAAAAAAATGTCTCGAGTGAGAGCTTTCTGACGACGGAATGCTGAGTCATTTAAGCTATAATTCACACGTGACAAAATGCTGAGTCATTTGAATTATAATTTCCATGAGAATCTTGCAAATTGGCTTAGTATTATGTCATTGGAAAACTCTGAATCAGGATATTTTAAATGTATTAACTAGAATTTAGGATATTTTTCAAAATCTCATCAAAATTTGGAACATTTTAATGTATTAATTAACATTGAGGATATTTTTCAAAATTTCGTCAAAGTTGAGGACACAAACTGTAATTATATTGTGATAAGATATGGTAGTTTTTCCAAAATTTATTATTCGATTTTTAGGCGTATACGTACTTAGAGTGTCGCCTGCCTTAAAACTCTTGCCATTTTCCCAGCCAGCGACGTTGAACTTCCAGCCCGAGGCGTCTCCGACGACGTAGCTCGCGGCGAGTGCAGGATTGCAGCGAAGCAACAAACCCAGAAGCACTGTTCCGACCAAGATTGAGTTCCATTTATTTTCGTACATCATTTTTATGGACGATTGTTTGTTATCCTAATGAGTCTGAATTACTGATGATTGGTTGATCTGTATTGTCATTTGGGTTCTAGTCGGCCAAATACTTATATAGCGATCTTTCTTGTGATAAATTGAGTCATTTCGGGTAACAATTTTCTTTGAACTTTCGATTTTCCTAATCCACCCAATATCTTGGTAAGCTAATTTAATGACTTATCTAACAAAGAATTTGGAGTGAAGATGGTGAAGATATACTTCTTGTAAAGCTAAATAATTGTCTAAATATTTGCGACCAAAAAAAGTAACTGCGAATATTTGATTGCATGCATTAGTGTGGGATTTTATGCAGATTTTCATTATTTATTAATGACAAAAACTTGGGTGAGCTTCGCCTCACCGTGAGCTCACCTTGTTTTTTGTTAAAATAATTATATATTAATTATGGTGAGCAAAGATAATTAGATTTTATTAATTTATAATTAAATTTATTATTTTTCATTTATTAATTCAAAATTAGAATTTATTAATTCATAGTTATAGTTTATTAATTTACAATTAAGGTTTATTAATTCATAATTAAGGTTTATTAATTCAAAATTAGGGTTTATTATTCAAAACTAGGGTCTATTAATTCATAATTACGGTTTATTAATTTATAATTAAGGTTTATTAATTCACAATTAGAGTTTATTAATTCAAGATTAGGGCTTATTATTCAAATTAGGGTTTATTATTCAAAATTAGGGTTTATTAATTCACAATTATTATTAATTCTAATTAAGGTTTATTAATTCAAAGTTAAAATTTATTAATTCACGATTAGGGTTTATTAATTCCAATTAAACTTTATTAATTCAAAATTAAAACTTATTAATTCATGATTAGATTTTATTAATTCAAAATTATTATTTATTGTTTTACAATTAAGTTTTATTAAATTAATTAATTTTAGTTAAAATTAATTTAATAATAATTAATTAAATAAAAAAAATTAATTGATGGTCTCATTACATACATGGCGTGCATAGGAGACCACCCCTTCATTAATTTGCTGGATCATTTGGGATTTTAACAAATTTTAAGAAATTAGTCATAGATGCAAATAGGCTTGTTAATGGACGGGTTTTACCCGTACCAATTCGGAATCGCTCATAGTCTATTAACAGTAGATTCGATTCCGGTTCCAGACCCGCTTAGACTCGAACTGGTTCAGACTCGATTTGGTTTTTTCGGATCCGAAGCTTTTTTTTGCATGTACTATAGTCTAATGTGTCTATTTACATAGAAAAAATCTAGATATTTAATAATTAATTCATTACTATTTTTATTAAATTATGAAAAAATCATATAAATTAGCATTTGAGTAATTACCCGGCCCAAACACATAGTTTGATGGTCCAGGTTCGGTCTGTGTTGGATATCTAATGAGTCGGTTTCAAAATTAAAACCGATACTTATTTATTGGTTCTAGGACGGATAAAATCCGCTCATTGATAAGCCTAGAAGCAAATGGTCAAACGCGGTGATAGAATAAGGAAATTGCTCAACATTAAGGATATTTTTGAGATATTCTTTCAGTTTGGGTTTTATTCTCAAATATAATACAATCCGAATAATTCTTCAACCACTTCAGTTATTTGGATATAAACTCCAAATTTGTAGGGCTATTTATTTTACATGATTAGACATGATAAATCTAGCTTTAGTGTTTTTCAAAAAATAATCCAATTAACATTTTCTATTTAAAAACCTTCGACTTATGGAATTTTTTTGAGTTATATCCACCATTACATAATTCGGCTACGGAATTATGAGTTACTTCTCTTGATTCATAGACAACACACACTCATGATCTATCACAACTCAATCTTTTCATACTTCATCAGTGACACCAATCCAATCTAAAATATTTTTACTTTTACTTTATTTTGAATTTTTATTATCTATTTTATACTTTAAATTCGCAATGATACAAAAAATATCATACACTTAAAATAAGACACGAATTCAATAACAAAATAAAAATTACAATTAAAATACATAAATTAGATTACGACCTTAAAAAACTACAAATAGATGCACAAAATATTAAATTACAAATACAAAAGATGCAAATTACATATTTAAGTACTAGTGCTGAATTTTTCTCAAATGTGTTCAATCAAGTCATCTTTAAGGGCTTTATGAGCTTCTCTATTGCGGAGTTGATCTCTATTCCTCATGTAAGTGGACATGTTTGCAATGCATTCAATAGAGTATAGAAAAGGTTCACCAACTCTTGTATGTACTCTTGCCGGTATATCCATTAAAAATTTTATGGGATCATAATAGTTTTGATATGTTTTTCTCGCTTCCTCTACTATCATATTTTATATGATGATATAAGCAATCATGATTTTTCCCATCAAAACCTTGTCCCAACAAAGACATGGGCGCCGAAGAAATGTAAAACGAGTTTGTAGAACTCCAAATGCTCGCTCGACATCTTTTCTGGCAGCCTTTTGGTGATGAGCGAATAACTTATGCTTTCGCACTGTGGAGAACTAATTGACTTGACAAATGCAGCCCATGAAGGGTATATGCCATCTGTGAGATAATATGCTCTATCATTTTGACGACCATTCACTACGTAACTAACATTTTATGATCTATCTTCTAAGACATCACTAAAAACTGGAGATCGATGAAATACATTAATATCATTGCACGAATCTGGTGTTCCAAAGAAGGCATGCCATATCCATAAATTGTATGATGCAACTGTTTCCGGAATGATTGTTGTTTACCCCTCCTCGTATATTGCCCAGCCCATGCAGTGGGACAATTTTTCCATTGCCAATGCATACAATCAATACTACCAATCATCCCCAGAAAACCACGTTATTTTCCGACATAGAGTAGTAGTCTTGCCAAATCTTGTTCAATAGGTCTTATGAGGTACTCGACACCAAGGCAAGATATGACATTTTCTAAGAAATGAATAAGAGCTTCCCTTGTCACAGTTGTACTCATTCGCAAGTATTCATCAACAACATAAGATAATGTCCCATACGCTAACACCCTAATAGCTGCAGTGCATTTCTAAATGGTGAAAGACCTTGTCTGCCTGTGGCGTCACGTATTTGTCGAAAAAATCCATCATTGTTAGTAATGTTCTCCAATATATGAAGGAATACAGATTTTTGCATGCGAAATCTAAATCGGAAGATCTCTGGAGTGTACGCCTTTCGACAAAATAATCGTTCATCAAACGTTCATCACCAATCTCACATTCCCTATTACAATACCGTCTCCTGGCTCTAGGAAATTGATCTCCTACAATCATATAAGGGTTGCTTATGACTATATCCTCAATGATGTGATCAATTTGATGATTTTGTTGATGAACTCGTTCCACCCATTCATCAAAATCGATAAAATTGAACGAATTAGAGTTTGAATTTGAATCTGAGTCTGCCAATGAATTTTCATTGAGACATTTTTGAAGTGAAAATGTAAGCAATTGGCAGCAGATATACTCAGAGGAAAAAAAGAAGAGAAACAAATACAAAGATAATTTATTATAAGCTTCATACGTGTTTCAAAGAATATATAAAATGCATGAATTTTCTATTGTGCATTTGAGTACACTTTTAATTTTCTTTTGGATCATAGTGAAAAAATAGATAGATACATGTCTTATCTTTGATTGATATAGACAATACGTAAAGCTAGGTAAGAAAGAAAATAATGAGCACCTACAACAGATGGATAACAGACAACTTTATTAAAGTTGAGTAAACATATCAATTATTGCCAAAGTTTTTTTTTTCTCCTTGGATATCACTAGGCAATATCCTATAATAGATATTTTTTCTACCGACACTTTTATTGGAAATAATTCTTAGATGCTAATATATATTGATAAAAATGTATAAGTACAAAAATTTATAAAAATAATATGTATTACTTAAAAATGCAACATACATAACATAAGGATGATGCTTAATTGGAGCTAAAATAAACATAAATTAAAATTGCATTGCTTAACTAGATAACTAAAATAAACATAAACTAAAATTAAATTGCTTAACTAGATAACTAAAATAGGTGTAAATTAAAATTACAATAAAATAAACTGCATTTATTATTAAACACAATTGCCATCAGATGACGTTCCATCTCTTCATCTTCTGGGGACAAATAATCTTTTGCCAGTAATGTATTCAACATTCGTTTTTCCAATTTCAAAGCCTTCATTTGTTCCTTTTTATGTTCTAACTCCATCTTAGCACTTGTAATTTTGCTCATTAGCTCAGCTTCATTATTTCTAGAGAGTTTCAAAGCACGAATTTCTACAGCAATTTCATTATTAGTAAATTCATATTGTGATCATTACCTTTTCCTTTGTTTTCGCCTTATCTCTTCTTGATGGGATATAGCCATGGGCCCACCAATGCGCCCAAGCGAATTTCGCCTAACATTGATAGCAGTGCCCACGCGTCGGTTCGGCGTGCCTTAATCATCGCCTGCCCCTAGCCTCCAGAACCGCTGCCTTCGGCCAATGGAGAGGACGCCCCAGAACCAAGGTCAGGCGCCACCCTCCACGTGGCGCACGTAAGACGAACGGTCCCGGCTCCGGCCAATGGAGAGCACGCCAGAGGAAGAGTCACACCACGACCAATGGAGAGGTCGGGCGCCGAGGGGCAAAGTCGGCGTATAAATAGAAGGAAAACTGATGTTAGAAGGGTTAGCAATTTACTGAATACAAAGGCTTGTAACCAATACTCTCTGTACGAAAAGCTCTAGTAAAAGTATTGAGGAATCATTCCTCCGTGGACGTAGATCTCATTAACGATCGAACCACGTAAAAAGCCTGGGTGTTCTTTATTGCTTTCTATAAATCTCGCACATTCACATAGCTAGATTCATCATTGGCGCCGTCGTGGGAAGATTGAACAAGAAAGCTTCGTTCCTCTACAACTAAATGGCAAGAACACGCACAACCGCCGCCCATCACGCGGCAACAACCGGCCGAGGACAACCAGGTGGTCACTCGGTCGTCGCGAAAGGAGATCGCGGACGCCACGGCGCCCACACTCTCGAGGCAACATGGTAAACTCTTCCATACACCCTCAGGACCGCGTCCCCAACATAGGGAAGATGTCGACCTCAACGAGGACGAGCAAGCAACTCATTCGTCCCACGAGGTCCTCGGCCGAGCCGTGAGCGAGTTCCTCCACGCCAATCTTGGCGAATTCAAAGCTTCCTCAACCAGAGGACCAGGGGCGGGTCCTCTAGGGCCCCGGATCAACACCACGGCCTCCGAGGCCGCCTCCCCGTCCGGCGATCGGCGCTCACCGGCGTGATAGCGAGAACGCGATCGCGCCCGACGCCGCGGAGCTCACCGCGGCGAGCCGCCGACCTCATTCACAGCGCGCCGCTCACGCGGACGAGCCGCCACCAGCCATCGCCCGCCGCCATTCGCGGCCCGCCTCCACCTCGTCATGCCGACCGAATAGTCGGCGAAAGCGAAGGAAGAAAGGCGGAGTCGAACTCCCCTTCGGAGGGACGATAGGCGTCGCTATCGATCCCCAACCCCTCCAGAAAGAGATGGCAACGACCTCCCGGGGTTCGACCGCTACGGGAGAATCATCTCCCTTTCTCGGGAGATTACGACACGCCCGCCCCGCATGCACCGGCACCCAACATTGCGGCCTACGATGGCCTCGGAGACCCCTCCGACTTCCTTTTCGCCTACACCACCAACATGGCGAATCAAGGAATGGAAGATTTTCACATGTGCAAAATCTTCCCGAGTCTTGATCTCCAACGCACGGCGTTGGTTCACCTCGCTCCGCCGAAACAAAGATACACTGTTTCCGGGACCTCATGGATCGATTCAGTGGCGCTTATCGAAGATGCCGCCCAAAGACCTTCCTCCGACCTACTCACAATCCGCCATATGCGGGGCGAGACGATGTCAAACTTCGTCTCGAGGTTCATCAAAGAGTCGCTCAAGATTGACGGCGAGAACGATCTCTACATCATCAACGCGTTCAGCGGGATCCGACCGTGCCGAACAAAGAAATCACGAGGAGAAACCAAAGACGGCGAGCAAGCTTTGGAACTGGTGGACAACTTGTCGAGGAGACGAGTCGGATCGGAAGCAGCTGGAGATCCGGGACGGCAAGTCCGAAAAAAAGCCGGACGACCAACTCGAGGCGCAGATCGCAGGAGCGCCTTCGACCGAATCAAGAGAGGGCCGCTGGAGTCTAGGCTCGGACCTCGGCCCAACCCTCCGGCGGGCGCCTCCCGCTCAAATCGAGGCGGAAATATTCGAGCTCCGCCGAGCTCTTCCCAAGCCCGCCCATGAAGGGGATCCAAGAAGAGGTCTCTGAGCAGTATTGCGACTATCACCAAGGGTATGGTCATGATACCGAGGACCCAGAAACACAGGCTCACGGATCGACGAGCTCGTTAAAGGCGGGCCTCAAAAGTACCTCGGACGAGCTGGTCCAAGAAGAGCCTTGAAGGAATGGAGGCGGCAACAATGCGGGCCGACCCGGGCGACCCAACCCAAGACGACGAGGCGAAGGTCCAAACGCTATGGGCAGTCACGTTGTTACCGGATCACGCCTCGGACGACGAGGTCGTCCCTCAAGAACGATGCCGAGGTCGGCCTCAAGAGCCAAGAACAAGCGACTCGGGATGGTGAGAACATAACGTTCTCGAGGAGGACCCGTGCCCAAGATCATGCCGCACAGGGACGCCATCACCATACAGCCGCGGTGGGCAACAAAACGTCCACCGGGTCTATATCGACATTGGGGCCTCCGTCGATCATCTTCCGTAGTCGTGCGGATAAGCTTGAGGTCGGAGGCATTCGGTGCTTCCGCGCCTCCCGCCCACGGAGCTTCACTCAAGCGGCCCAGCCCAGGGGTCATTACCCTTCCGGTCACCGTAGGGCGGGCTCCCGTGTCGGTCACCGTGGCCATCCGGTTCTTCCTAGTCCGGCTCCTCCCGTACAACATTATCCTCGGAGAGATTGGATGTCGACGCCACCAAGGCCGTCTGTTCGGTCTACCACCTCATTCGAGATTCCCACCGGTGGGAGTGCTCAAGATCGAGGGACCAAACGGCAGAAAAGAATGCCTCGGCTCTCAACTCGAATGCGGCCTCGCCCGGGCATAGCATTACCGAGCCCCTGAGGCCGACACCCGGGATGACCCGACCGAGACCTCCAACTATACGATGACGATCCTCGGGTCGTCCAGTCGGCACCGTGGCCCCGTGGACGTCCGCGACACGTCATCGACTCAAAGAATATAGGACGTGTTTGCTTGGTCCCCGCCGATATGACCGGGTGTCACCCGAGCTCATAACTCACCGCCTCAACATCGACCCGCCACCAAGCCATCCGTGAAGAAAAGGATATTCGCGGAGCGCAGCCAGTCATTAGGGACGAGGTGACTCAACCGAAGGCCAAGATCTTGTTCGAGGTCAATATCCGACCGGATGGCTAATCCGATCGTGGTCCGAAGTCTCGGCTGAGGGTGGCGCGTGGCCGATTATACCGACCTCAACAAGCACCGCCCAAAGATTGCTACCCTCCCCGATATTGACAAGAAGGTGGAGGCCTTGGGGCCACGAAATGTTCAACTTCGGATCTATACAAGGGTACCACCAAATCGATGAGCCGGAGGATGCACCAAAGACTGCATTCATCACCGACTTGGCGTCACAGCGTCGAAGATGCCCTTCGCCTCAAGAACGCCGGGGCACTTACCGGAGGATGGTGGATGCAACATTCAAAGACCACATCGGGAGATCGTCGAGGTCTCGTCGACGACATAGTAGTCAAAGTCGAAAGCGAGGCTGCACCGACGACGACCTCCACCATCCTCCAGGCTCCTCGTGTCGGCCAACCTCAAACTTAACCCCAAAATGCACTTTCATGGTAAAACGGGAAATTCTTGGGGTGTTGGGTTTCCCAAAGAAGCTGAAGGCGAACCCCACCAAGGTAAAAGCGGTGCTCGACATGCAGTGCCAAAACCATTCGCGAGGTCCACAAACTTACGGGTGCTGGCCGCCTCGAGGGTTCCTCTCCGGCCGCCGAGAAGCAGCCCCTGCTTTAAAATCTTGAGGAGGGCCGGGACTTCGATGGCGGAAGAGCACCACCGCCTTCACACACGGTGAAGGAGTACCTCACCGACCCCCACCTCGACCGCCCCAAAAGAGGCGAACTCTCTCCTTGTGCTTGGCAGCCTCGGACGAGGCAATCAGCTTGATCTTGGTGCGGGACGAGGCCGGACGGCAGCTTCCTATCTACTTCATCACCGAGCACTCAAAGGACCGGAGACAAGGTATGCTGGGCGCGAAAAGGTAGCGTTGCACCGTGAATGCTAAGCGACGACTCCGACCCTACTTTCGTGCTCACTCCATCCAGTCTTGACCGACCTACCCCGAGGCAAGTCTTGTCAAAACCCGAGTCATCCGGACGAATAGCAGTGGGCCACAGGCTTGGCGAGCACGATATCTCGTACTCCCCGGGCCAGCCATAAAGGCAAGCCTCGCGATTTCTGGTAGAAGCTGTTTATCGAGCTCGGTCCGACCGACGCCTCCACCTCGGTCATCCCACCCGCGGAGGAACCGGACCTCACCCACCGATGGTTGCTGGCGGATGTATGTGGACGGCAGCCGTGCAAACGGGCAGCGGAGGGCATTCTTCCTCGGCCAGATAAGGGGAAGTCACCCACGCACCCGGTTTACCTTCCGACCACCAACAACGAGGTGGAGTATGAGGCCCTAATCTCCGGACTCCGCGATCGCTAAGGAGCTAAGGGTGGATGAGATTCAAATCTTGGCGATTCGTGTCGTCGTGAACCGGTGTTAAGCAAATACGAGGCGAGGAGGACCGAATGAAACAATATCTCGAGAAGCGAAAGGAGATGTTGACCTCGTTCGGTACTTCAAAGATCCACCGAATCCCAGAGGAAAAGCAATGGGTGGCGTCCTCGGCAAGCTAGCGGCGTCGTCGACAAGTCCACCAAAGGAGGAGGTCCGCTCGAAGCATAGCGAGTCCCACGTCGGCATCATCACCGAGATAGAGCCGACTGGATGTCTCCCGAGCTACACGGAACACGGCGCACTACCTTCAGATCGGCTCGAAGCCAAAAAGATGATGGCAAAATCCCAGAAGTATCTCATGCATGAGGGCGCACTCTACCGGAAGTCTTACCTTCAACCCCTCCTGAGATGCCTCGGGCGAGAAGAAGCCGACTATGTGCTCAACGAAATCCACCGAGGGTCTTGTGGAAGCCACATCGGGTCGCGAGCACTTTCAAAGAAGACCGAGGTCGGGATACTCTTGGCCCACCGCAAGATTCGGCCGAGCTCGTCAAGAAGTGCCCAAGTGCGGATCCACTCCACGGTCAGTCGCCTCGATCGATCGGCGACTGCAGAGTCCGTGGCCTTTCATGCAGTGGGGGATCGACATCGTTGGCCCATTCGACCGAGCACCAGGTCAGCTTCGATATTTAGTCGTAGCCATAGACTACTTCACAAAATGGGTCGAGGCCGAGCCACTTTCGAGCCTCACGGCGTAAGGATTCAAGCCTGTGTGGAAAATATAGTCTGCCGCGACGGCGTCCCGCACATCCCGGTCTCGGACAATGGCACCCGGTTAATCGACAAAAACTTCAAGGAATGGTGCGAAGAGCTTCAGATCGATCAACGCTTCACCTCGGTCGCACACCCGCAAGCGAATGGTCAGACCGAAGTGACGAACCGCACGATCGTGCAAGGATTGAAGAAAAGGCTGGACCGAGCTAAAGGCGATTGGGCTGAAAATCTCCCTCAAGTCCTCTGGTCCTACAGGACCACACCACGGACGTCGCACGGAAAACCCTTTCACCTGGTCTGATGCATCGGTGCCGTCATACCGGCCGAGATCGGCGCCAAGCCCTCGCACTCTCCACTCGACCGGCCGGAACGAGGAAGACCTGCGGGCCAACCTTGACGCCTCGAGGAGAAGCGAGCTCGCCTCATAAACGAAGCCAAGCTGAGCTGTCGCACGCTACTACAACAAAAGAGTAAAGGCCTCCGCACTCAAGTAGGCGACCTCGTCCTACGGAATAATGAAGCAAGCCGAGCCGGCGTCTTAACAAGCTTGATCCGACATGGGAAGGACCTACCGCTCACGGGACCTCGGCAAAGGGCTACAAGTCGCCCACTGTCCGGGCACTTATTCCCCGAACACGCACATAACTCATCTAAGGAGGTATTTTACATAGCTTTGATTTTAGATCGGCGACATGTTAGCCTCCTATTGTTTTGACCGATATGCGATCTTCATTACTTGTTTAATAAAACGTTTGTTTTCTAATGTGTATTTCACTTCGTTCGTCTTACATCTATGTGAACATCCATTCGGATATACCACATCTAAACCTTCACGAGGGGCCGCCCACGAAGATGAAAATCCCACCAAGTAGGGTAGCGTCAGATTACCCATTAAGTTGACGCCTGCACGCAGCATCTGATTACCCATTAAGTTGGGCGTCTACATGCAAAGCATACAGATTACCCATTAAGTTGGGCGTCTACATGCAAAGCATACTGATTACCTATTAAGTTGCATACAGATTACCCATTAAGTTGGGCGCCCACATGCAAAGCATACAGATTACCCATTAAGTTGATCGCCTACATGCACGCGACATCCGCACCGATCTCGCCAACTCATACCCCTTTATTTGGGAAGATATGCACTCGGTACAAAGTCTAAATGCATTAACGACTACAAACAAAGTACCAAGACATATACAAGACAACCGGGCTTGAGCTCGTTTATACCCTTTATTTGGGAAAATACACACCTATGTATACAAAGATAAAAATATTTACGACCAAAACGAAGTCCTAAGTTATGTTTGTACCTCTCAGGAGGAAAATATACACTTGAAACGAGTCTAAATACATGTATATCTACATACAAGGTCCTATACTATACATAGCCTCATTCGAGCTTAGCTCCGCCTCGCCAGACCGGCCGGCTCGCACCAATTCTCTACAAAATCCCAGGCCGACGATGTATGCAGGAACGAACTCAGTGCCTTGACCCGGTCGACGAGGCCGAATCACCACGGCTCGCTCCCGAAGCGCTCGGCGCGGGCTCTGAGGCAGCCGGACGAAGCATCGACTCAGGTCACCTTCACCCGCCTCAGGACACTCCGTGGCGGCGCGCAGCACGGGCATCCCGGCAGGGAAGCACCGAGGTCACACCCCCCCCGACCGACACCGGCCGTGTGTGCGACCGCCCGCCTCAAGCTCTCTCGCCGACCGAGGTCCTCGGTCACGCCGCCTCCCGGAGGATCCTCGATAATCCGCCCGCCGACCCATCAACCTCAAGACTACGGCATGATCGAGTAGCCGCCTCCTCCGCTGGTTCTTCTATGATCGGTCGGCAGAGCCAGCTGTTGCCTCGCCACCGCCGGGGCATGCGACGCGTTTTCGGACGATGTCGTACATCTCCATAAACTTCACCACTGAGTTGACGCGAGCTTTGAACTTCTTCTGTTGGGCCCTTCCTCATCCTCGACCATGCCCTCCGCCAACAAGCTCGGACTCGGTCGTCGGCCGGATATGGTAGTCCCACCAGCCGGCGGATCGCCTCTCGACTCAGATGCTCCTCCGACAACCAAGAGCCCGCAATCAATTCAAGCTGTTCTCGCCCGCATCAAACGTCCGTGGATAGCGTCGGCAGATATGTCCGCCTCGGACTCCGCCTGCGCGACCTTCAACTTCGGCGCCTCGTTCTCGGCGTGAGGCGGGCCACCTCCGATCACCTCGGTCAACTTCTTCTTCGGTTCGGAAGAAGACACCGAGCTCAGATCCATGGCGGCAAAACTGGGTCGGCTCGGCATCGACCTCCAAAATTGCACCTCCTCGTCCTTCTCGGCGGGGCACCCTGGACCCTTTCACTGGCCAAGAATTCATGGTCGAGTCCCAAGTATCGAGATGCGAATGCTATAAATAAAAAGACAACACAAGTCTCGAAAGTGATAAACATTCTTTATTGCATACGAAAGAATTTATTACAAGGGCTCGAGGTCCCATCGACCCGTGATCCAACCTATTACAATCGCCCACTAACCTCGGCCCTCTCCCGGACTCGCCGCCCTCCTCCCCGCTGCTCCTCCATTGCTCGCGCTCTTGGCCGCTGGTCGACTGAGCCGACGAGCTCGGCTCCTCCTCCTCCTCGCCTTCACCTGACCTCGGCAAGGAGCTCCTGGCTCGCGATCCTCGTCCACCCTACACCGGGCGACGACCTCGGCGGATCGGTGGGTAGGTGGATGCGAGCCTCCAAAGACTTGGGAAGAGTCACCCGTAGATCACCCGGGCGTAGCTTTGTCCATCTCTCTGGGTCGACCTCGGTCCACCCATGCTGACCTTGTCAAAATCGGGCATGGCGGCCGCCAGCTCCCCAGGTGATCCGACACCACCTTCTGGCCAAAGACGGCGGCGAGATCGGCAATAAACACGAGAGCTCTCCGACTCGATGAGCTACCGGCAAGGGCCCTCAACAACGGTCCTCGGTCGGCCACCTGACCCTCTCGTCGGCGAGTTCCTTCTTCGCCCGCCAGCTCCTCCTTCAGCTCTCGACCTCCCCGGGCGGCCTCTACGCCCAGGGCCTCTTCTTCGAGCGGCCAGCCCACCCCCTCCTGCCTCAGCCACCTGCGGCCTCGCCTTCCGCCAGGCCTGGGCGGTCTCGGCTTCACCTCGCGGCGGCAAGATCCTGCTCAGCGCCTCACCGGCCGAGCTCTCGGCCAGCAAGCCCGACGGCGACTGCAGCTCCCAGCCAGCAGCTGCAGGCCCCCATCATAGAGCTCCCACCTCGAAAAGGAGATGCACAAGTCACCACCGATTGCGAAGCAAACAAATCTAAAAAAGAAGAAGCACGACTTCGGGAGGATGCGACCAAGCTTGGGCGGTACCGTGCTCAAGGCGGCCCCGAGGTCGACTCAGATTGAAGTGGACGACCGGCTCGAGCCCACTCATCACCGCCCATGTCAGTCCACCTTCTTCTGCCCCTACCAGTCCAAACTCACCGCTTTTTTTTGCGGCCCCTCGCCCGGCGATGGTGAGCCCACCTCATCCCTCAACCTCACTGCACAAAAGAGAAAGAATACATTACCACAAGAAATAAGACAAATAAGGACTAAGAAAAGGGATGCCTCACCCCGTCGGCACCCGGTCCCGACGCTCCGACCAAAACACTCACCCGCCTTCTTCAGATCGTCTCTGAGAAATTTATGGATGAGATCTCACCAAGCTGCTCAACAACTCCTCCATATGGCCCAAGGGCTTGATTTTCGGGTCCACTAGCGTGCGATGCCCCACTCATACCTCGGTGCCCTCACCGCAGAAAGAAATACCTATTCGCGCCAATGGGACACCTTGGAGGGACGGTTACCTTAAATTTTAGCCGGGTGACGATAGTACACCCTCCTATGGTCTTCACGCTAAAAGCGCATCAATACCTCGAAGGACGACTCCGGCAATGCCATAGCAAGAGAGCCCCCACCAACGACCTAACTAATTCGGGTCAATTGGCAAACGGGATCCGAAATACTCTTGAAGGCTAAGGTAAATGGGGACGGAGGTACCTAAGACTGCCTCAAACCGCCTACATAGACAAGAATAAACCCTCCGGAGGGCCATCGCCCTATCGTCCGGATGCGGCAGACACCACCACGCCTCCCCGAACTGCAGTGCTCCTCACAACCTCAAAGAGTTCCTCCAACGACAAATCCGACCTCGCCGCCCCACCTTCGTGCCATCCCATACAGAGGATACCGCAATACTAGGACTCGGACCTCAGACCTACCCAACCCGTTGTAGCACATATAGTCCCTTACACCGCAACTCACGCCCGTAACCCGACGGAAGAGAACTTTCAGGCGAGAAGATGAAGAAAACATACTTACTTTTTAGGCGAGTAAACGGCTACTCAAATAAAATCGGGCTCGAAAATCTCTCACAAATTCTCTCGTAATTGTTAGCGTCGAAGAAGAAAGTGAATAGTTGCCTCTTTTGCGCCTATTTATAAGACTAGGCGCCCGCAAATCGCCGTTTAAATTCAACACGTGCCTACACGTGATTGGATGTACGTTACACGCCACAGCACTGCTCGAGCGCCTAACTACCGCTGGCGCGTCGACGACGCCAGATAGGACGGGCCGCCCGATCGACCTAGCAATCATCATACGGACCCCTGTCCTCTAGATGGCGGCGCAGTCACACCCCGTCCTCCCACAAATGTCGAAAATCACATCGGACCTCCGCGCCACCGCCGACACCAGATCGGACCTCGTCCAACCAGATCGGACCTCGCCAACCGGATCGGACCTCGGCCAACCAGATCGGACCTCGGCCAAACAGATCGGACCTCGGCCAACCAGCCGCAGAGTCTCGCGGCCCGAGACACACCACGGCATCCCCAAAAGGCGGTCGCTCGGTCGAACACCGAAGCCACCACAGAGTAATACCACTACGACCGCACTCGGCATAACCAACGCAGAGGCGTTATCCAGTCGGACTTCGACTTCCATCGGTGCCACATCTTCTTCGAGCGGACAATAAACAACCCAACTCGGATCGGCACCGAAGACCCTCACATCCAAGAAACAACTTCACCAAGTCACACCTCACCTCGGCGGCTGTCTTCACTCCACCTCGGCCTCGGCCGTCCCCGGCTATTCGTGGGGCTATGATGGGATATAGCCATGGGCCCACTAACAGCCCAAGCGGCCGGGCCTAACATTGATAGCGAGCCCACGCGGTCGAGCCCAAGTCGCCTTAATCATTGCACAGCCCCAGCCTCGAGAACCGCCGCCCGGCCAATGGAGGGCGCCTGAACCAGGTTAGCGCCACCTCCACGTGGCGCACGTAGACTAACGGTCCGGCCCGCCAATGGAGAGCACGCCAGAGAAGAGTCACACCACGACCAATGGAGAGGTCGGGCGCCAAAGGCAAAGTCGGTCAGATAAATAGAAGGAAAACCGATGTTAGAAGGGTTAGCAATTTATCAATACAAAGGCTTGTAACCAATACTCTGCATTTAAAAGCTCTAGTAAAAGTATTGAGGAATCATTCCTCCGTGGACGAGATCTCATTAACGATCGAACCACGTAAAAGCCCAGGTGTTCTTTATTGCTTTCTATAAATCTCGCACATTCACATAGCTAGATTCATCACTTCGTGGGACAAAGAATAGTTGAACATCACGTAGATGGAGTTTATGGATTTGGAGGATAGCATACTCCATCTTCGTAAGTCTTTGATTTTTCGAGTGCCACCACTTTCTAGATCATTACTCTTCATTTCTAGAGCAAAATGGTATCAGATCATGAAGTAATGTTAAGTTCCACTGGGTGCTTACACATAAAGGGGTGTCAATGGCGGGCTTTACCCGCACTGCAACCAAGAAATTATTATCGGTTCGGTTGCGAACCGCCCAAGAAATATTAGATTCGGACCGATCCCACCATCAAATTATGGATCCGGATCGGTATTACCCATTTCTAACCGGTTACCCATTGGGCCCTTATTCTCAATTACCCAAATCCTTTGTTTAAAGCTTCGTAAAACCGCCATGCCTTGCTACCGTAAAAGTGCACCCACGGCGTTTCTAAATCTCATTTTGTGAATGGAATAAATCAAAGCTACGACAAAATCTTTACATCTATGAGCGTAATTGCTTATAGATGAAGAACTTCAAGGATATTAATATTTTATAGATATATACATAATAGATATAGCTTTTGTTTAGTTCGTAAATCCTTTCCGTTTTAGCCCGCGAATTTGAGCTTGGTCAACGCAATGTGTATTAAGAATGGTTTGTGGAGGTGGGGTGTGCATTTTGACCGCAGCTTTTTAAGTTCGTAAAAAAAAAAAGGTAAAACTTGACCGGGTCGGACCGGAACCGGACAAAACGGGCCGGGTTTGGATCGGTCCGGGTCCAAACGGTTCTGGAACCGGAACCGGAATCGAAACCGTTGTTTTAAAATTTAATGGGTTTTGAACGGTTCCGGATCGGTCCGGATAAAGACCGTCCATTGACATCCCTACTTACACATAACTTCATTAAATACAACAATGTCATGAAACTTGCTACAATCTGCTTCATAAATTGCATGAGCTTCTTTCTCAATATCTTTGTGGCCCATCCCATTCATTTTTTGACCATTTGCTTCCTTGTAAGCAGCAACCCACTTACTTCCATTTTCACTTAGTCGTTTCCAATTATGACCTTTCATTGAATTGATGTTTCTTTCGTTGATCTCCTGTGGATTTTCTGCTCGAGCTTCATGATATAATTTACGCACATGTGCCCATATCGAGGCACCCTTTTGGTTTTTGCCGTGTTTCTTATCTTCGCTAGCGTAACACCAAGATGACATCAACTCTACATCTTCTTTCACATTCAAAACATTTTTACTTCTTTTTATTTGTGTTTGGTCGTTGAAACAAATTGTGAGGATATTTTGTGATGTTGGAATTTCTTGAGCTACGAGTTTAATTAAGATTCAAGAAAATTCATAATTTTGATAATCTTGAGTTCGGAAAAACGGAGGTGAAATAAGATGAATAGTTTGGATAATGTTGGGAGTTATGATAATCTTTGGGAGTTAGATAATTTTGGGAGTTTGAATTAAAATTGGGATGATTGAGATCCATAACTCTAAGATGATAGAAAATATGTATAAGAGAAATATATAAAAAAGGGAAGAATTTGAGTTGGTGTAATACTATGACAATGTTAGGCTCTATTTATAGAGGAGAAAAAAGATGATTTTGATATAATTTTTTTAATGGATAAATAAATGTATAAATATATTTTACTCTTTAAAATTATAATTATTAATTTTTTTCCATACACTTAAAATATACTCCAATAAAAATTAAGTAGGAACAAGTATTACTTTTCTTACTTATTATATTAAATTTGAATAAATGTTATACATTTGATCTCTCAAATATTATGTTTCTTAATTCACTCATCATATTAATTTAATTCAATTGTGGGTTTGAATTTATAGAGTCATAAAAAATTATGTTTTTATTTACTATATTAAAAATTAAAAATTTAAAAATCCAACTATAACAAGTTATACTCTATTTATTATATTGAAGAAAAAGATAAATCTTAATATATATATATATATATATATATATATATATATATATATGTGTGTGTGTGTGTGTGTGTGTGTGTGTGTGTGTGTGTGTGTGTGTGTGTGTTTATATTAAGATACATATCCATCATGCATATATATTATTTAAGTTTATTTAAATAAAAAATTTCAAAACCAATCAAATTATGATATTTGGCAAAAAAAATTAAGATGATTTTTTCACAATTGAGATTGCATCACCAAACCAAATCGTTACTTGATCAAGTAGGGTCATGATTTTTTCAATTTTTTTTTTTTGTCTTTTAATGCTTTGGGTCATTGAAAGTTCATGAATGAGAATGGTCTTAGGTGGATTATAATTCAATTGAGGGGGATTTTTTTCCACATGACCCACTAAATATGTTGTTTCAGAAAAAAAAGGGGATAAAATTTTAAAATTAAAAATTCCTCCTAATCCCACTATAAAATTAAAAATTATAGAAGAGAAATATGAAACTCATCCAGCCCCAAAATCCTTCTTCTCCAAATATTTCAAGAACCCATACGAGGAGCTCGAATCCTTAGGCTTCACCCTCAAAAGATTAGATGGCAGAAGCAACAACAGCATTGATAGGAGTGTGAAAAATGCATTGGATACTCAAATAACAGAGGCAAGCTTGTAAAGTAGAAGACGTTAATTGAATGTATGTGTCTCGTCCATCTTCCGTTAATCATCCTGATGAGGGTTTCCCGCAAATACCATCTTCCGTTAACCATCGCGACGAGAAGGGCGTGATCGGTTTGTTTCTGGAGAATGTGAAGAAGTTAGGAGAGGTATTTGCCTAGAGAAGAAGATGGTGATGTTTTGCCACTAGACGAAATTGCCGAAAAGAAATCAACGTCGGTCGGGTTATCCGGCAGGTAAGAGATGGATTCGTCAGTAATCAAGCTAGAGTCTTTAGACATTTCGATTCATGGCGAGAAGAAGATAGGCCAAATATGGATTTTGTCTTGGGGGAGAAGACTATAGAAACGAGAGCTAGGATTCTTGAAATATTTCCGGAACAAGGATTTTACATAATTTTTTTACTTTTAGAGAGTGATTATTTTTTTTAATGAAATGACGTTGTTTAGTGGGTGGAGTGGGTAAAAAATTCATCTCAATTAAAAATATAATTCACCTAAAAATCAGATGATGTGCATCATATCACCATTGAGTTGTCAAATATTATGTAAAGCGAGATATAAATAAAAATTTCTCAAACTTCGAGGTTTTTGAAATGTTAGTGGAGGTATTTTCTCAAAACACCAGAAGTTGGGAACATAAAAAATATTTAATTATAAAAAGATACAAATGAAAACTAAATATCATTTTATTCATAATTATTTGTTAATTTTTAGAATAATAGTCATTTTTATTCATAACAACTGTCAATTATAGTATTAGATAATTGATATAAATATTTGTTAATTTTTTAGAATAAAAATCACTTTTATTTTGAATAATTATTACTTTTAATCATTAGAACAATTATTTTAATTTATAAACATTGTGACTTTGTTCAAAATAACTATCATTTGTATTTAATAGAAATTCACTTTTATTAGATCAATCACTTATAAATATGACGGGTTATAGCTCGGGTTCGGGATCAAACCCAAATCCCACATATATATGTTGAGGAATACATGCCTTGGGTGTCAAGACAATTTTGAGGTTATGTCTAAAGATCAAAAGATATCATGACTTCATTCCTGGTTCATCGCTCGTCACCACCAGGAGATCTATTTTGAGACCGATCAGATTGGTTCCCCGAGAGGCAAAGTACTTTTGTCAACAGAAACACCAGAAAAACGACTAAACACTAATGCCTTATTTAGGATGAAATAACTTCTGATTAGATTGATTTAGAGCCAAAACACATTACGTGGCAAAGATTGAAAATAAAAGACTCAAATAGTAAAAAAGAAATAGAAACCAACAAAAGTTTATGAAAGCCAAAATCAAGAGGTTTTCTTATCCCTATCCTGAGCCAACCTCTTTTTGTTGGCATAATTCTTCAAATGAAAGTCAACAAACAACGCCAAAAGCGAGCCATTAAAAACCGCATTGAAGCACCATTCCCTGATCCCCTGGCAACCCGACCCGCTAAAGTGGAGTCGGAGCATCCAGCCCGAGATCAAGAAGCTGAAGACGAACTGGAAAATCTGGAAGTCCGTCACCAGCCGCTTCCACCGCGGCCGCACCCCGACCGCGCACAGCAGGTAGTAGGCGTACATCACCACGTGCACTGCCGCGTTCGTCACCAGTGCCACCGGGAACAGCGATTGCCGCGCCGCCAGCCACACATGGCACATCACCACCACCGCCGCGTGGTGGTACACGTGGAGGAACGAAAGCCGCCTGGAGCGGGACCCGCTCAGGAGGATCAGCAGCGTGTCGAAGAATTCGAGGATCTTGGAGAAGTAGAAGACGTGGGCCCAGAAGAATGTGGGACCCTGCGGCGGCGTCTGGCCGGTGGGGAAGCAGATGGCCCAGGTCGGGTTGTGCGGCGGCGTTTGGTGGAGGGCCGAGAGGCGCAGCCTGTGGCCATCAGGAGGAGAGGAGGCAGAGAATGAGGCTGTGGGCGGCGGTTATGAGGCGGAGGGCGGCTGCGGGGAGGTTGGGGAGGAGGGAAGGCGATGGAGGGAGAAGGTGAGGGTGAGGTATGTAGAGACGGTGGCGGCGACGAAGAGTGGGGAGGCGCCGAGGGTTTGGTTGGGTTTCCACTCGTATTGGCTGATTGTTGGGTGGTCGACGAGCCAGTAGCGGGCGGTGGTGTACAGACTGGCCATTACGCGCCGTCGCGAAGAGGGTGGTTTTAGAAGTGGGGACTGTTGAGATTGGGCAATCCGTTGGATTGGGTAATTGCGGACTGCCAATCAATTTTTGGCCTCACAGCCAACGATAGGGATGGCAATGAATATTGGGTTCGATCCAAATTCGATGATTTAGTTTATTTTTTAGAATTTGAAATATAAAAAATTTGGATGCGACGGATCTGGATCGAATTTGGATCATATTCTAAAATCTCGAATCTGGATCTGAGTTTTAATTTTTGAGATCCAAATCTGATCCGTATACATAATTAATATAAGTGTAAATCAGAATAAATGATCAAATTGATAATATAATATATATTTTTATTTTTATTTTAATTAAATATTAATTATCCTATATCTAATTCTAGTATTTTTTTGTCTTATTTCAATTTCAAACATTTGCTCCCCTTCATTTTACTTCGACATAACTTCTTCCAAAAATATACTCTCATTCTCTTCATTTTACTTCGATTCCACCTCTTCATTTTATTTTATTCATTTATGATTTAATCGAAAATTTGGGACAATACTCTTGATTTCTCAGATCATAAAACTTTCAGCAGTTGAAGCAACAACAATTCCCCAAATTTGGACATTGTTTGTGTGAGTGATGTGTTTGCAGTTTTCATTCATCTTTTTTTATATAATTTGATTTTATACTTCTAATATTGATTTATATTTGATTATGAGAACACAATGTATAATTTCATTTGAAAAAACTCAGAAATGATGGTAGAAATCTCTACAACCAACCAAACATGATTGATATCGAATCAGCTCAAGAATTTATGAAATATTGGAAGAATGCTGATGATAAATTGGTTAATTTAAGATTTATATTAAAAAAGCAAACATATGGATTCGAATCTAGACATTGGACCCTGTGAATCCAATGGATCTGAGTCTAGACCTCATTTTTTTAGTTCCAATGGATCTGTACCAGATATGGATCCAAACAAAAAAATCGAATATGAATCTGGATCTAACCAGATCCGACCCATTACCATCCCTAACCCACAGCGATTGTCTTCTGTTTTACTACATTATAATATAGGTTAGTATGGTCTTCCTCGATTATTATTATTATTATTATTATTATTATTTAAAAAAGAAGAAGTAAAAGACTATGCCTAGGGCGAGATGCTCTAGGGCATTTCAAATTTTATCATGAGATCCTTTATTGAATTTATGTACTGTATATTTTGGTATCATATTTAGATAGTCCGCATGATTATCAAATAAAATTGATTAATTAACTGTAAATTATCATGCTATACTTTTGTATTGGGCAAAGATTTGCATAGTCCGACTAATTAGACATTTCGCTCAATCGATCGGCCTACTGCCCATTTCGATGTTAAAAACCGCTTAATAACCATACCGAGTCCATCCCGTGGCCCCGATTTCGATGTTAACAAGGTGGCTCGGCAGTGTTTAGGACTTCGTGCCATTGAATTGGAAATTTCGATTGGGCACTTGAAAGTTCATAAAATGGATTGTTCGTCCATGTTGCCGATTCTAAAACTGATGACACGTGATAGACAAGCAGAATAAGAAAATATGAACTGGCCTTATAAGTTCAAAAGGTTTTAAGATTATATTTTTGATGCAATAATTTAAAGTCGTGGAAAAAAATTAAAGTCGTGTCAAAATATGATATTAGATGCAATGATGCCATCTATATAACACTTCATCCGTCCATTAAAAATTTAGAATAATTATTTTTCTAACATCCACGAAAAGTGTGGCTACTTGTTTTTTGGGGACAATACCCTATACTATTTCCTTATAATTTAATCCTACAACTATTTATTATTTATCAAAAAATCATTCATACTACAGCATAACCTCACCATATAATGAGACAATTTCTCCATCCAAATAACATCTATATAATATTTTATTAAACCTTGTATCGTATATCAAGTGCTATACTTTTGGTGAGTGGGAGGAGTATATAATAATGACTATGGATTCCGAAAATAGTAACGTTAGTTTTCCCGCCCATTTTACCTTTCCCACTCAGGAACCTTATTATTTATAACTGAATCAATTAATGTGTAATGCTATTTAGACATAATACATTTCTTAATTTGATTAAACCGGTTTATGTGAATTGATTTTGATTGAACTGATTTTTTTTTAATTTATACATTTTAATGTTTGAACTAATTAACCCCTTTAAGTAATTTTTGTGAAAATTATATGAAAAATCTATATAAAGAAATTAATCAATTAATGGATATCAAGTCATCCAATAAATAATTTTTCAAATCTCATCTTATCATCTTGTTAGGAACCCGTTTAGTGATGGTGTTCATTTCTTAAGTTTGTGAAAAAAGTTATGTTTATTAATATATTTTATTGCACAAAAAGTAATAGAAAAAAGAGCACCAAATTATAATATCATATACATGTCATATTGTAAGTCATTATTTTTCATTTTAATTTTTTTTATTTGTTTGTGTTTAGGTTCTGAATTAAAATTTTGCCTCTTTTTGTTTCATTGAAATCCTCACGAGAAAATGGTCAACTCTATGCATGCTATTGGATTCTTAATTTTCAAACTTTTCAAGTCTTCCTCTAATCATTCAGATACATAATCTATACAAGTGAGATTCTTAATAATAGTTTTAATCCATTAAAACTATGAAATATAAATATTTAACTAATTTTTTAAAAAAAGAGAGAGATTTGAATTCAAAAAAGTCAATTATTACAAAAATAAATGTAAAAGTATATGAGTCTATTAGTAATTCTCATTAATACATATAAATAGATTAAAATCCATATATGATATATTTTATATAATATCCTCTATGTCTTGAGATATATATGCCTAATTAGCATTTCCCTAAATTAATATTAACTCAGTTCATTCTATTTATGTATATATCCGCAATAGGAATAGAATATTTAGTTTTATTATAGTGTTTTCCATCTGTTTGTAGAAATATTTTATATGATTGTAGAAATTCTAAATATTTAGTTTTATTATAGTGTTTTCACATCTGTTTTAGCACCTTCTCTCCACATGTTTTCATTACGTGTATATAATATTTAGTTTTACTTGCATTACTGTGTAGGGAAGCATTCGTGGCTGGAGTTGGTGGGGAAGAATGGCGACGACAGTGATGGAGAATGAGAATCGGATAGTGAATGCAATATTTTTGAACATGACTGTTTATACTTTATATGGTGTTTGATTTTTGATCAGAACTAAATTGAATAGGAACCGAAGCTAACCGAAAACTGAAAATTCGATTCTAGTTCGATGTTCGATTTCAGAGTTGATTTTTTTTTTTTTTCCAGTTATCAGTTAACCGATAATCGATTGGCTCAAAACCGAAAACCCCTTTTTATTTTAATTACTCCCTCCGTCCCATCCAAGACGGTCCATTTTTTTTCGACACGGTTGTTTAGAAGAAGTGTATAAAGTGATTAAAGTGATAGTAAGTATGTTCCACAACTTTTGAAGAGATAATTATTTTCTAAAAAAGAAACATGTCATATTGGGTGGGACAACCCAAAAAGGAATATAAGCTATCTTGGGTGGGACGGATGAAGTATTATATAATTATTTAAAAATTCTAGAATCTCAATTTTTAATTATTATTTTTAAATAAATTTCAGTTTTTCATCTATTATTTTAATTTTTTAATAAATTTTAGTTTTTTAAAATTATTATTTAACTATTTTAATTATTAATTGTTATTTTTTCGATTAATCGAAAATCAAAGAGTAATAACCGATTGTGTTTCGGTTAACCAAATATCTAAATTGATTCAATTTCGATTCCATTTTTTCCAACAAATTTGGTTCGATTAATTTAAAAATTCGGTTCAATTAATCGAAACTGGACCGTTTCTTACCCCTATCTCTGAATGACATAACTCCCATTAATGAGGGATTTTCATTGTTACCGTGTCTGGGTTTGCATAGCAATAATAGACTCGTCGTTCGAATCGTACATCGTGTGGATATACTCTCACATGAGACTTTATGACCAACCAATTCCTACATATAGGGGTGAGCATTCGGTCGGTTCGGTTGAAAATCGAACCGAAAGTAAAAAATCGAACTATTCAAAAATTTCAACGGAATCGATCAAACTTTTTTCCAAATCGAATCGAATTTTAAACTTTGATTTCGGTTTGGTTTTTGGTTAACCGAAATTCTAATTACCACTTCAATAAACTAACTATCAAAATTAATCCAGAAAATGATAGAACCATAAATTTAACAATTCAACAACATTCATAGCATAAATCCAACTATCAAACACTAACAACAATAAATTAATATTGAGATAAATTAATCGTTATGCAATATTTATATATAGCACTTTATAAAATAATATATTTTAAAAATATTTAAATTACATCATATTTATTATAATTAAATATGATTAAGCCCACTAAATTTTAAATTTAATATTGTTACCGTTTAGTTTAATCCATATGTACCCCTGATTTTTAATAATTTAATTTAATTTAATATAATTAATAAAAACTTCGGCTCATTTCAGTTTAAACTGGTATTTCAAAATGCTAAACCGAACCGATCAGAAAAAAATTTGTTTTCAATATTTGTATCTAAATCGAAACCGAAGCTATTAAAAATCGATCCAAACCAACCAAATGGTCACGGTTTAAATTCGGTTATTCAATTTGGATTCGGTTTTGCTCACTCATACCTATATAGAAATAGAAGCCCTTCCCCACCACACCAATTCATTTATCTGACCCACTGGCCCTGTAAGTACCTTTCACAGACGCCACTGCTGCATTGACAGAAAATGAACCGTAACATTGTAAAATATGCATTGGTGGTGGACTCAAATCACTCTGCCCGCAATAAATAAGGAACAATTCCCAGCTGTATATATCGAGGAAGCAAAGAGATACAGGTATCTAAATCACAGTCGTTTGTAGAATAGTACAAGTGAACAAGAAATGTGTTGCATTTCATTCAACAGAGCTCACATCTAACTTCCTTACAAAAGTTGAATCTGCAGTTCACAATTATTACCCTAAACTCGTTAGAGAGGCCAAAATCAGGAAAAGAATAGATAAAAAAAGGCACTAACGCATTCCCGAGAACCATCAAAATTGTTCGATGCTTGTCCGCCGCCCAACCACAAGACCTCAACAATAACACCATAACTTAGTAGCTCTTTAGTCAGGTGTACTCGGCATTCTCGTAGATAGTAGGCAGTAAATTGAAAGCGTTCATAGAAACCCACGTTTAAACCTTTCATTCAACTTGTTGCCACCTTCCTTTTGACAATTCTCTTCCTTCTAGCCTTGGGCGCAGGTGTATCACCCTCCACTTTAGAGTCGTTTTGTCCTTGTCTGATCCCAAGAAGCCCAAGCCCAGAGACAATAGCATTCTTAGATATGAACCATTTAGAAGAAGACTGGTTGTTGCCTTCTGAAGGTCTGTTGTAAGCCTTCAAGAGATCCTCCGAGTGAACCAGTGGATCAGCTTCAATACCAAGCCAAGCCAACCTAGACGTCTCTCCCACTTGAACATTCAGGACCCTGCATGGATTGGCATCCCACATTTTATTTCCTCAGCCTACAAAAGCTTTAAAAGCCAAAGGTCCAAACTTCAAGAGAAACTTTTTAATGGGTCTTGTAAATTGGTAGCCTAACCCTTTCATGGTAGTGCTACAGACCCCATATTAGCATCAAGAAACCTTGAGCAGGAAAGAACTTAAAAAAGGGATAAAATTCATTTTATTTCTATATTGCCAAATTTGTGACCTCAATACCCAAATGCAACCCAACAGGCTGAGGGAAAGAGAGACCTCCAAATACTTTTCGAGGTCAAACTATGCATTTAAACCAATCAAGCCCAAACAATAAAAATATCAGTTTTTAAATAACGAAGTAAGATTATTCAAAAGACAAACCTCAAAGCAGTGCTGAAGAACAGAGCTACTCCAATAACATCAAAGTAACTGGTCGTAGCTCTCTCGAAACCACATAAGAGTTGATATCGTAGATTGGCATAAAGACCAAGGAAGGCTCCACAGCCAAGTGCATTGGTGCTCACAGATGGAATGCTCACTGATAACCTAATGAAAGCCATCGCCCAAAAAAAAGAGAGAAGAAGATTGCAAAGTGTCAAGAAACTCCGAATGTTACCAGAATAAGCATGATAACTAGGATATTATCATTGTGACAGTTTCTACCTTCCCTCCTTTTTCCTGGCAGCAAAATTTGATAGAGCACCCTGTGCAGCTCCGGCCGTAAATCCTACCATACTTAACTCTGCAGCTCTGTAAAGGAATGATAGAAGTCTCTTTTGGATGTCAAAGTCTCTGTATTTATAGCTAGTTTCAAAAATATTGTTTGGGAGCTTTTGTAGAGTATTCTGCAAATCAGTTTGGAAGGTATTTCCATATGAACGGCAGGGCGCAAGGGACCAAACAACAATTGCATTGCAAGCTGTCACAGTGAGCACATTGATGAGGGCAAGATCCCATTCCTGCTTTATCCTGACACATCAAAAAGTGTTCATTGAAATACAGTGAGTTTCTTTCTTTGTTATTGGCATATTGCTACTTTAAAATGTACCTCTCTTTTCGATTCTGTATCTCCCACAGAACAGAACAACCAATTGTACTTGCCTGCTCAAGAAGCAGCCTGAGCATAAATGCTGGATCGGCAATCATCCTGTCAGAGGAAGTTCAGATAACCATATAAAAAAATGGTTCCAAATATAATCTAAGCTCCCAGGCAAGTTATTCATGAACTGCTATATAGTAAAAGCCCAACATAAACATATACTGTTTTTGCTCAATTACTATATAGCATATAATGTCCAATTAATGAGATAGCTGAAATCTGCATGTAGACATTTAGAGATCTCTAACAGACAAGACAGAAAAAGAAGTTCTAGACACAACAGTTTCCATCAATACTTCACAAGTTCCATCACATACCAATTCCAATACCATATACAGTTTACAGAGCACAGATATAATCGAAGTGCACAGGTAAAAGTATGCTTCAAAGACACTTAAACCAATTTCAATTTCACAAATCAACTGAAAGTTAGATTTGTAACTTGAAAAAATTTACTACTAGAACCTCATAATAGTTCCATGCAACGAACACCTAGTAATATTTTTTACTAATATCAGGATAATGTCATTTCATTTTAACAAACAAAAGTTCAGTTTGAGTAGGCTTGAGTATTTTAGGCTTTTCCATCAGACTGTTCGCTTATTTAGAGATGAGTTTGTAGAGCCTGAAAGTTCTGAAACCAAGACAAGCTTACATTTTATTAATTATGATTTAATTGGTCCTATAGGAAATTCTACAGCTAAAATGAATGCTGATGCGGCAAGTTTTATTTTGCGTCTCTGGTCAGAAGAGGCAATCAACAAGCTACAATTCTAGACTAGTTTTCCAATCATTTCGTTAGTTACGATATTTAATTTATCCAATAGGAAATAAATCGAGTGCTAATGCCTTTGAAGTTTTGTCTCTGATCACAAGAGAACTTCATCAAGAAATATGCTAAACTAGTTTTTACTTTATATGAACCCATCACACGAGAAACTCACTGAAAAAGATCAGGAGCAAGCTTTGCTTACAAATTTATCAACCAAAACTCTTAATCTCAGCTCAGAAAGCCAATTGAACAGGCCATGATAAAATAGGTGTTTCTTTTAATCCAGCAACTCTGAATTATAATTCCTAGACCGAATAGTTTAAATTACACAACTCCTGTACACAGCAGTTTGATAGTAAAATATAATATCAGAAGTTATAGATGATTTTTACTGACAACGACTCATTCCAACAAATACTTTTCAGTTGCTTTAATTTTATTAAGATAGTTGTTTCAGAGTTACATAACAACATACTTTTCATTTTCTTTCATTTTGATAAATAAGCAATTCAAAGTTACAGATCACAATCTCTCAGAAAAAAATGGGAACAAAATCTTAAAAGTGGATTAAGGGAAAGAATCCAGTAGCTAATGCCACTCATAATTTGAGAACCTAACAAATCAAAAGCTACAATGCACACAAAGATCAAGAAATATCTCCAGCCAAATACAAGCCACAATCATCAAAGCAGAAATAAGAACATAGCACTAAGCTGCCCCTTAAAAGCACAAACTTATGATCCTAAATCCTAATGTTAGAATAAAAAGCCTAAATTGCCCCAGCATACTACCCTTGAAACCATGCAAGACGATAAAGGAACAAAAACCTTAAAAAGGAGTATAAGGAAGCTAGGCTTTGTTCTGAAGTTCCAGTATCTAAGATAGAGATACTAATTCTGGATTATGGCCACATAGTACTCAGACTCATAAGCTCAGAGTACAAGGGAAAATCCTGACAGAGAACACATAGTTCATATTTCATGATGCTGTCAACTTGATATTATTATCTTCAATTTAAAGAGTATCAAGAGAATGCAATTTTAAGAATACAGCTTTCAAGATATTATTATCTTCAATTTATTTAGAAATAGGAACTACTAAAACCAACCTGCCAATAAATGCTCTAGACATTCCCTGGGGAAGAGACCGTGATATGAACCTTGCTGTGGTTGGTCTGGCATTGATTGCAAGAAACTTTACCAATTGAGCAGAACTAATCATACCCTGTAGAAAAGCAGACATCAGATATGGTCCACGAAACAAAGGGGGGCAATAGGGGCATATCATTACCATCTCATAGGCTTGACGAAACCCAGCAGGCAAATCCATAATTGTCTTTTGCCACTCATTTAATACAGCATCAACAAATTTCCTATCAAACAACTGCAGATAACATTGGGTGTTAGCCAGAAGGTGCTAGACATAAATTAATTAGATAACAAATTTCCTATCAAACAACTGCAGATAACATTGGGTGTTAGCCAGAAGGTGCTAGACAGAAATTAATTAGATGTCTTCAGAAAAAATTTGCAGCCACTTTTGTTTGTCTGTACACAGATTAATTACCTCCTCCAGAATGATCCTTCTCCTAAACGGTCCACCCTCGTCCCCCTCATCACCCTCATCAAAATTGTCGAAGTAATCATCATCATCACCACCATCATCGCCTCCATCACCACCGCCATGACTAAGACCCTTCCCCTGATTTCCACCTCCACCCCCAGTTTCAATCTGCCATTATAAAAAGAAGAAGCTTATGAACCAGATTAATGTGAATGAATGAGACGTGGTTAAAACAGACAATTCAAAGATAACAGAAAAGGCATGCAAATCACTGGGCAATGAAGAAGTTCCTGTTCAGAAATCTCTAACCAAGAAGGCTCAAATTACTATCACCACGACTAAAGACCAGGAACCTGACACATTTTGAGCTATGTAGCGCAATCTTTGGTCTATCTTTGGTCAAGATAGACCAAAGATTGCAGTACAATATGAGTTTTCCATGGACCAGCAAATGGTCAATTTGTAACTATGGAGAATGGAATTCAGTCACCAAAGATGACGCCAGAAGATGCACACGGCTTCACCACGAGAAACCAAAACATCATCTCAAATGCACAAGGCTCGAGTTGTTCAATCAAAATTAGCAGATATATTAGAAGCTGAAGGATTACTCAATTGCTCAAGAAAAGTGGAGAAAAATTAACATTCGAAACATAATTAGCCACGGATAATCTTCCTAATCCAGTATAAGCCCTCAGAGACGAACTCTACTCCCTTAGAAATATTACCGCAGAAATCCACCTTGAATCTCAACTAATGCATAACTTAAGAAATTCAAATTACCTGAGGACTGGTCTTAGTTTCCTTCTTCGACATATCCAGCTTCGATTTCTCCAACGTAACTGCTCCAAACGCCCCATACTGCCCCCCCTTCATAGTTAGCCCAAATTCTACGGAGCTGGAAGGAGTCGACGCCGGAGCATCCGGAGACACCTGAAAGCATCGCTCAAGGTGGGCACTAGCGTCACCGTCAACCAACGCAGAAGATGAAGCCCTAACTGTAAAATAATGCCTCCGCCGCCTGCCGGCGAATGGCGGCGGCGATGCTGGACGCAAAGAAACGGTTGCAATTGGTTGCAACGGCTTGGACGATAAGGATTTAGTCGTTGGGGCGAGGGGCATAATCTGCGCTGTTTGGAACACTGAATGAGACATCTTTCGCTTTGCTTTCTGACCCGAATCGGTTTGAGCGGGATACTGGAATTGAAGATTAGGGCTCAACTTCTCGTGAAAAAGGTTGATAACTCTATTTTCCCCTTGAGCTATTTTCTCCCTCAGTTGGGATGGAGAGAGAAGAAGAGAGAGAAAGAAATTGGGGGTGAGGGTGAAGTTAAGGTTTTGATCGAAAACGTGCCGACTATACGACAAACTCACTCAAACTCGGAGATGAGTCGACTCGGCCCCGGCCCCGTGTTGGAGTTCTTCATCGTCCGAGTTTTGCGCAAAGTCCCACGTGGGAGTTCGGTAGGGTACGGATTCAAATGAGCTAAATACTAACCAACTCCACTTCAATTCAATTCAATTTTTTATAGACTCGACTTAAATAAAAATCGCTCCTATGGACCTCGATTTTATTGCGTAAATAATAAATAATTTATTTATTAACTTCAGCGAATCTTTTAATTTATTTATTTAGGCTTCCAATTGAACTCAAGCTTGAGCGCTTCAAATATATTACTAAATGAAAATAAGTGCACTAAGCATATAAAACGAGTTGAACTCGATTTCAAGCTCAACTCTTTATTCAATGCTAAATAGCATCTTCCACATGATGCAAAATCATACCTTACACTTGCATCTTCATGTCTTGTAGGTTCAAACTTATTCTTCCTATGTCTCGATGGGATATGACCCAACCGACAGCGCCCACTAATGCCCAAGCCGAGTGGGCCTAACATTAATGTGAGCCCACGCGGTCGGTTCCCAAGCAGCCCTAATCATCGCCCAAAACCCTAGCCTCCGAACCGCTACCTCGGCCAATGGAGAGACCCCAGTAACAGGTCGGCCACCCTCCACGTGGCGCACGTAAGATGAAAGGTCCCGGCTCCGGCCAATGGAGGGCATGCCAGAGGAAGAGTCACACCACGACCAATGAGGAGGTCGGGCGCGCCTTGTGGGCGAGTCGAGTCAGTATAAATAGAAGGAAAATCGATGTTAGAAGGGTTAGCAATTTCATCAATACAAAGGCAGAATCAATACTCTGTATTAAAACTCTAGTAAAAGTATTGAGAATCATTCCTCCGTGGACGTAGATCTTGTTAACGATCGAACCACGTAAAAAGCCTGGGTGTTCTTCATTGCTTTACAAAAATCTCGCACACTCACGTAGCTAGATTCATCATTGGCGCCGTCTGTGGGAAACCCTGAACAAGAAAGCTTTGTTTCCCTCTACAACTTAATGGCGAGAACACGACAACCGCCAACAACGGCAACAACAACGTGCTAAGGACGACCGGTGGTCACTCAACGTCGCGGGAAGGAAGTCGCAGACGCCACGGCGCCACACTCACGAGGCAACATGGAAAACGTCTCCATACACCTCGGGATCGCCCCCAACGTGAAATGCCGACCTCAACGAGACGAACAAACAACTCACTCGTCCCCACGAGGTCCTCGGCCGAGCCGTGACCGAGTTCCTCCACGCCAATCTTGCCAATTCCAAAGCTTCCTCAACGAGAGGACTAAAGAAGCGGGCCCTCGAGGCTCCCTGATGAACACCACGGCCGCCCGAGGCCGCCTCCCATCCGGCGGCCAGGCGCCACCTCGGCGTGATAGCCGAGAACGCGCATCACGCCCGACGCGGGAGCCGCCACCGCGCCGATCCGCCGACCTCGTTCGCGGAGCCGCCACCGCGGGCGAGCCGCCACCACCGCCGCCCGCCATTCGCGGAGCCGCTTCTCCACCTCGTCATGCCGACCACAGACGAGCGAAACAGAGGAGGAAGAAAGGCGGTCGAACTCCCCTAAGGAGGACGATAGGCGTCGCTATCGATCCCCACCCTCCGTAAAGAGATGGCAACGATCTCCGGGGTTTGGCCGCACGAGAATCATCTCCCTTTCTCCGGGAGATTCTAGACACGCCCGCCCCACGTGATCGGGCACCCAATATAGCGCTCACGATGGCCTCGGAGACCCCTCCGACTTCCTTTTCGCCACACCACCAACATGGCGAATCAAGGAATGGAAGATTTCCACATGTGCAAAATCTTCCCGAGGTGTCGATCTCCAACGCACGGCGTTGGTTCACCTCGCCCGCCGTAACAACATACACCGCTTCGGGACCTCACGGATCGCTTCAGTGGCGCTTCTATCGGAAGATGCCGCCCGCCAGCCCTTCCTCCGACTGCTCACAATCCGCCAGGGCGGACGAGACGATGTCAAACTTCGCCTCGAGGTTCATCAAAGAGTCGCTCAAAATCGACGACAAAGAACGACCTCTACATCATCAACGCGTTCAGCGGGATCCGACCCGCCAATGAACAAAGAAATCACCGGGGAGAAACCAAAGACGGCGAGTAAGCTTTGGAACCCGTGGACAACTTGTCAAGGGAGACGAGTCGGATCGGGCAAAGCGAAACTGGGACGAGTGAAGTCCGAGAAAAAGCGGACGATCAAGTCGAGGCGCAGATCGCGTGGCGCCTTCGATCGAATCAAGAGAGGGCCGGAGTTCAGGCTCGACCTCGGCCCAACCACGGCGGCAGAGCGCCTCCCCGCTCAAATCAGGCGGAAATATTCGAGCTCCACCGAGCTCTTCCCAAGCCCACCTATGAAGGGGATCCAAGAAGGTCCATGATTTAGTATTGCGACTATCACCAAGGGTATGGTCATGATACCGAGGATCGAGAAACACAGGCTCGCAGATCGACGAGCTCGTTAAAGGTGGGGCCTCAAGAAATACCTCGGACGAGTGGTCCAAGAATGCGGCGAGAAGGAATGGAGGCGGCAATAATCGCGGGCCGACCCCAACGCGACCCAACTCAAGACGACGAGGACGAAGGTCCCAACGCTATGGAGCAGTCTATGTTGTTATCGATCGCCTCGGGACGACGAGGTCGCCCTCAAGAACGACGCCGGAGGCCGCCCTCAAGAGTCAAGAACAAGCGACTCGGGATGGTGAGAACATAACGTTCTCCAAGGAGGACCCGTACCCAAGATCATGCCGCACTGTGCGCCATCACCATACAGTGCGGTGGGCAACAAAACGCCCACCGGGTCTATATCGACATCGGAGCCTCCGTCAAGATCATCTTCCGTGAGTCATCTCGATAAGCTTGAGGTCGGAGGCATCTGTACTTCCGCGCCTCCCGCCTACGGAGCTTCACTCAAGAGGCAGCCCGGCCGGGGGGTCATTACCCTTCGGCCACCGTAGGCGGGCTCCTGTGTCGGTCACCAAGGCCATCCGATTCTTCCCGGTCCGGGCTCCCTCTCCGACAACATCATCCCGGGAGAGATTGGTTTATGCGCCACCAAGGCCGTCTATTCGGTCTACCACCACCGTCAAGATTCCACCCCGGTGGGAGTGCTCAAGATCCGGGGGACCAAACGGCAAGAAAAGAATGCCTCGACTCTCAACTCAAGATGCGGCCTCGCCCGGCATAGCAATTACCGAGCCCTGAGGTCGACACCCCGGGATGACCGACCGGGGCCTCCAACTATACGACGACGATCCTCGAAGGTCATCCAGTCGGCACCCGGGGCCCTGGACGTCCGCGGCACGTCATACGACTTCGAAAGAATATAGGACGTGTTTGCTTGGTCCCGCCGATATGACCGAGTATCACCCGAGCTCATAACTCACCGCCTCAACATCGACCCGCTACCAAGCCATCCGTGAAAAAAAAGGATATTCGCGGCGAACGCAGCCAGTCATAAGGGACGAGGTGACTCAACTTCAAGGCCAAGATCTTGTTCGAGGTCAAATACCCGACTGGATGGCTAATCCATCGTGGTCCGAAGTCTCATGAGGGTGGCGCGTGGCGTCGATTATACCGACCTCAACAAGACCGCCCGAAAGATTGCTACCCTCCCCGATATCGACAAGAAGGTGGAGGCATTGGTGGGCCACGAGATGTTCAACTTCGGATCTATACAAGGGTACCACCAAATTCGACGGGCGGGAGGGACGCACCAAAGACCGCGATTCATCACCGACTTCGCGTGCTGCACAGATCGAAGATGCCATTCGGCTTCAAAACGCCGGGCCACTTACCGAGGATGGTGGATGCAACATTCAAAGACCACATCGGTGAGATCGCCGAGGTCACGTCGGCGACATAGTTGTCAAAGTCGAAAAGCGGAGAGCTGCGCCCGACGACCTCGGCACCATCCTCCAACTCCTCAGGTCGGCCAACCTCAAGCTCAACCCCCAGAAATGTACATTTATGGTGAAGACCGGCAAGTTCTTGGGATGCTGGGTTTCTCAGGAGGGCCTGAAGGCCAATCCCACCAAGGTGAAGGCCGTGCTCGACATGCAGGTGCCAAGGACCATCCGTGAGATCCACAAACTCACCGGGTGCCTTGCCGCCTCGGAGATTGCCTCGAGCCGAGAAACAGCTCCCATTCTTCAAGATCCTGAGGAGAGCTCCGGACTTCGCCTGGCAGGAAGAACACCGGGCCCGCCAGACAAATGAAGGAGACTTAGCCGACCTGCCGACCACCGTCGTCCAAGCGCGGAGAATCCTCTCTCAGATTTGGCCGCCTCGGACGAGGCCATCAGCAGTGATCTTTGTATTTAGATGAGATGGGACGACAACTCCCATCTATTTTATTAGCCGAGCTCTCAAAGGACCCGAGACAAGGTACTCGGCCTCGAAAAAGAAGACTGCCCCGTGAACGCCAAGCGACGCCTCGACCCTACTTCCAAGCTCACTCCGTCCGGTGCTAATCGACTTACCCTTGAGACAAGTCTTGTTGAAACCCAGTCGTCCGGACGATAGCTAAGTGGGCCTCGAGCTCGGCGAGCACGACATTTCGTACTCACCCGACCGCCATAAAGGGCAAGCCCTCGCCGACTTCTGGTTGAGGCCACCATTCCGAGGTAGGCTCGCCAAAAGGTAACTCCGGCCCCGCCCAGCGGAGAGCAAGCCGTCTAACACCACCGGATGGTTCTTTGGCGGATGTCGTGGACGGAGCATCGTGCAAGACAGCAATGGGCTGCATCCTCCTCCGGCCGGATAAGCGAAGTCACCCACGCACTCTGGTTTACCTTCCCGACCACCAACAACGAGGTGGAGTATGAGGCCCAATCTCCTGACTCCGCCTCGCTATGAGGCGAGGGTGGATGAGATCCAAATCTTCGGCGATTCCTGTCGTCGTGAACCGGTGTTAGGCAAACACGAGGCGAGGAGGACCGAATGAAACAATACCTCGAGAAGCGCAGCGAGATGTTGACCTCGCTCGTGTGCTTCAAGATCCACCTAATCCCCGGGGAAAGCACCGAGTAGACGTCCTCGGCAAGCTAGGCTGCGTCAACAAGTCCACCGGTGGAGAGATTCGCCCGAACATAGCGGAGTCCCACGTCGGCATCATCACCGAGATAGAGCCGAATCGATGTCTCCGAAGGCCCACCCGAACACGGCACACTACCTTCGGATCGGCTCGAAGCCAAAAGATGATGGCAAAATCCCGAAGTATCTCATGCACGAGGCGCTCTCACCGAAGTCTTACCTTCAACCCTCCCGAGATGCCTTGGGCGGAAGAAGCCGACACGTGCTCAACGAAATTCACCGAGGGTCTTGTGGAAGCCATATCGGTCGCGAGCACTTTCAAGAAACGCCGAGGTCGGGATATTACCGGCCCACCGTACAAGATTCGCCGAGCTCGTCGAGAAGTGCCCAGTGCCGATTCACTCAGCCAAAAGCCGCCTCGGTCGATTTGAGCGTACCGCAGTCCGTGGCCTTCATGCGGTGGGGATCGACATCGCTGGCCCGTTCGACCGAGCACCGGTCGCCCGATATTTAGTCGTTGCCATGACTACTTCACAAAATGGGTCGGGCCGAGCCACTTTCGAGCCTCACGGCGTAGGATTCGCACGCTGTGTGGAAAATATAGTCTCGCCGCTTCGCATACCGCACATCCCGGTCTCGGACAACGGCACCCAATTGCCGACAAAACTTCAAGGTGGTGCAAAAACTTCACCTCGATCGCACACCGCAAGCGAATGGTCGACCGAGGTGACGAACCGCACGATCGCACAAGGATTGAAGAAGAGGCCGGATCGAGCTAAAGGCGATCGGGCTGAAAATCTCCTCAAGTCCTCTCGGTCCCACAGACCACACTGGACGGCGCAGGGAGACCCTTTAGCCCGGGTTCACGGTAGGAGGTCATCACTGGCCGAGATCGGCGCCAAGCCCTCGCACTTCCACTCGACCGGTGCCGGAACGAGGAAGACCTGGGCACAACCTTGACGCCTCGAGGAGAAGCGAGCTCGCCTTCATAAACGGCCAAGTCTGAGGCCCGTGTCGCACGGTACCACAACAAGCGGGTCAAAGCCTCCGCCCCACGTGGGCGACCTCGCCCTAAGAAATAATGAAGCCAGTGAGCCGAGCGTCTTAACAAAATCGGACCCGACATGGGAAGGCCGTGCAGCGCTCACGAGGACCTCGGCAAAGGGCTTACAAGTCGCTCACTTGTCCGGTGCACTTGTCCCCAGAACTTGGCACATTATGCATTTAAGAAGGTATTTTACATAGCTCGATTTAAAGTCGACATCATGTTAGTTCCTTAATTGTTTTGCCAAAGTACGATGTTGATTACATGTTCAATAAAACACCGCTTTTATAATGAATATTTCACTGCCTCATACATATGTGAACATCCGTTTGGATACACCACATTTAAACCTTCACAGGGGACGCCTTACGAAGATGAAAATCCCACCAAGTAGGGTAGCGTCAGACACCCATTAAGTTGACGCCCACACGCGGCGTCTGACACCATTAAGTTGGGCGCTCACATGCAAGCGACATCCGACCGATCTCGCCATCTCATACCCTTTATTTGGGAAGATATGCATTCGGTACAAAGTCTAAATGCATTAACGACTACAAACAAAGTACCAAGCCATATACAAGACAACCGGGCTTGAGCTCGTTTATACCCCTTTATTTGGGAAAATACACACCTCAGATACAAAGATAAATACATTTACGACCAAACGAAGTCCTAAACTATGTTTGTACCTCTCGAGGGAAAATATACACTTGAAACGAGTCTAAATACATTTATATCTACATACAAGGTCCTATACTATACACCACCTCATTCGGGTTCCCGTGTTCGCCTTGCAGGACTTCTTGTCAAGCCGCACCAATTTCTACAAAATCTCCAGGCCGACGGTGTATGCAGAACGAACTCGATGCCTTCGACCCGACGATAAGGCGGAATCACCACTTTGCTCCCGAGCGCTGGCGCTGGCTCGGGCGGCCGAGCGAGCAGGCGACTCGGTCATCTTCACCCGCCTCCCGACACTTCAAGTGGCGAAGGCGCGAGACGGGCATTCGGGAGTGGGGGCGCACCGAGGTCACACCCGACCCACGACCGGAAGACGACCTCGCCCGACCAAGCTCTCCCCGCCGACCGAGGCCCTCGGTGCCGTCCGCTCCCGGAGGATCGCCCCTCGACGATCCGCCGCCGACCCATCAACCTCAAGATTGGCATGATCGGAGTAGCCTCCTCTCTGGGTTCTTCTATGATCGGGTCGTGAGCCAGCTGTTGCCTCGCCGCCTCGTCGGGGCATGCGACGCTTTCGGACGATATCATACATCTCCATCAACTTCACCACGGAGTTCACGCAGCTTTGAACTTCTTCTGTTGGGCCCTCCTCATCCTCAAGACCATGCCCTCCGCCAGTGAGCTCTGGACTCGGTCGTCGCCTGGATATGGTAGTCCCACCACCGGGACTACCTCTCGACCGCATGCTCCTCCGACAACCGAGCGAGCCTCCGCGATCAACTCAAGCTGTTCTCGACCGCATCAAACGCCTGGATAGCGTCGGCAGATATGTCCGCCTCACGACTGGCCCCGTGCGATCTCGACTTCAGACCTCGCTCACCCACAAGGCGGGCCACCTCCCGATCAGCCTCGGTCAACTTCTTCTTCAGTTCGGAAGAAGACGCCGAGCTCGCATCCATAGCGGCCAAAACTTGGGTCAGCTCGGCAGACCTACTCCTCCAAAATTGCACCTCCTCGTCCTTCTCGGCCAGGGCACCTCGGACCCCTTTCAGCTGGCCAGCAATTCATGGTCGAGTCCCAAGTATTGAGATGCGCAGAATGCTATAAATAGAAAGACAACACAAGTCTCAGAATGTGATAAATATTTTTATTGCATACGGAAAAATTTGTTACAAGGGCTCGAGGTCCTATCGACCCGGTGGTTCACCTTATTACAACAGCCCACTAACCTCGGCCCTCTCCCGAACTTCATGACCTCCTGCTCCTCCTGCCGTTCCTCCGCCGCCTCGCCGCAATGCTGGGTCGACTGAGCCGAACTCGGCTCCTCCTCCTCCTCCCTCACCGGGGCCGCACTCGCCGAAGCTCCTCAAGCTCGTGATCTTCATCCACCAGATTGGGACACGGCCTCGGCCGTCGAGAGCGACGAAGAGGAGGCTAAAGCCTCCACCACGGGAAGGCGGCCGCTTGCAAGCACCCGGCATACTTGCAAGTTCACCGCTCACCCGATCAATCTCGCCCAACCGTGCCGCCTTTGTCAAAATCGGGCATCGTGGCCGCCAACCCCTCCAGGTGAGTAGATATCACCTGCGGCCTCATCACGGCGGCCAGATCGGAGATAAAGGCGGAGAAGGACTCCGACTCGATAAGTTTGCTGGCGAAGGCCTTCAGCATGGGTCCTTGCCCCGCCAGCAAAGTACTTGTCCGATCACCGCCTCTTCTCCGCGATCGGCCACCTCCTCCCGAGCGCACTCCACCTCGGCATGGGCCTCCCGCATAGCACGGCCCTTCTCCTCAGTAGCCGCCTCAAGCCGGCGCCTGCAACCTCCACCTCCTTCCTCGCACCACCCGAGGACTCGCGCGACGCTTTCTCCAGCTCTCCTCGTGCGGGATGCAACAAGATCGGCCATGCGGCGCATCTCGCCGCGATCAAGGCGGTCCCGCAAATCAAACGGTTAGTAGCGCGTAAAAAAAAAAAAAACAACATGATTAGGCGAGGCGGAAGATCGCGGAGATCGGTGCCTCGCGCGCATCACGGGCACGGACCTCTACCTCGCGCCCGAGCTCGAGATCGGTGCATGACCCTTCAAGGATCGGCCGAGGTGTTCCACCACCACGGGTCATGGGGGTGGACCCATACCCCTCTTTTAGAAGGCTCACATCATCCAAATTGGTGCGAGGCGGGGAGGCCGTTGTTTGACCTCCTTTGTGTGCTTAAGCTTCACCGCAATACGTAAGAAAATCGCGTTAGTCGGCGAGAGGTCGAACTATAAGAATGAGAAGAGAGTGCCTCACCCGCTCGGACCCGTCCCCGAGCTCATGACTGTGCACCTCACCCGGCATCATTAAAGTCGCCCTCGGTGAATTCTAGAAACTTCACCGGCGTGTTGAGTGATCCTCTACCCACCGAGGGCTTAAGTTTTATATCCGCCACTTTACCCATCCCCAACCAGATCGGATGCCCATCGCCCTCAAAAGAAAAACTTCTTTGCCACCCCGACACTTTCGAGGTTGACTCACCCCAAACGCGTCTGCCGAGGCGAAGATAGTACTGACCCTCTTGAGTACTTGACGCTAAAAATCGCATCAAGAGCTCGAAGGAGAACTCTCGGCTATATTATAGCAAGTTAACCCCATCTCAACTACCGACCTAATGGGTTTGGGGTGAATTGGCGATAGGGATTCGGAAATACTCACGAGGCTAAAAAGATGGGGCTAGCGGGAACCCAAGACCGCCCTCAAGGCGTCTATGTACATAGTTATGAAACCTCCTAGGGCTAATGCTCTATCGGATGGTTGCGAACACACCACCAGCGTCGGCCGAATGTGACATTCCTTCCTATTTTTATCACATCGTCGAAGATTACAGACGATCCGACGCCCTCACCTTAACACCATCCCACGCAGATAATATTGTTGGGACCCTAGCGCCAATCATCCTACACCTACCCGATAAGGTATAGCAGAATAATCCCAACCTCGATTTCACTATCGTGGGGAGGATGGCGGTTCGAACCGAAACTCCGCGGGAGATGATCGGGCGTACTGAAGCAAATGTATAAGAAGACATACTTACTTTTTTACTCGAAAAATCGTAAGATGATCGAAAGCTTCTCCAAATCGGGAAATTCTCTCGAGTATAGAGGAGATGAGCAGTTTTTAGTGAAGGAATGAATGTTTCAGCCTCCATGACGAAGCACAACCTGGCGCGAAGCTTTCCGTGCCGACACGATTGGAAGTGGAGTACACGCACGTAGTTCGAGTGCACAACTACTTTGGCGCGATGACGACGCCGGATAAGATGGACCGCCACCGACCTACCAATCATCATACGGACCCCTGATCTCCAGATGGTGCGCGGCCGATCGCACCCCGCCTCCCCACAAATACCAAGAAATCCACGTCGGACCCGGCGTCGCATCGCCAAGCCGCCGCTACGGAAAACCTACATCCAGATCGGACCTCAGATAACCAGCCGCACCACGGCATCCCCGAAAAGGTAGGTCTATCGGGTCGACATCGCACCCACCACAGTGAGTAACGCCACTACTGCATCGCACCGCGTAACCAACGCAGAGCACGATATCTCGTGTCGGACATCGACTTCCTCGATGCCACATCTTTTCCAAGCAACGATAATAAACAAACCAACTCGGATCGGCACCAGAGACCCTCACATTAAAAAGACAATACCTCAGAAACAACTTGACCAAGCCACACCTCACTCGCCAAGCGCTTTCTTCACTCCACCTCGGCCTCGCCGTCCCTTCAGCTAATCGGGGCTATGATGGGATATGACCCAACCGACTAGGCCCACTAACAGCCCAGCGGCCGGGCCTAACATTGGTAGCGAGCCCACGCGGTCGAGCCCAAGGCGAGCCACAATCATTGCCAAAACCCCAGCCTCCGTAACCGCTACCCTCGGCGAGGAGGACCCCGTAACCAAGGTCGCGCTACCTCCACGTGGCGCACGTAAGATGAAAGGTCCCGGCTCCGCCAATGGAGGCATGCGGAGGAAGAGTCACACCACGACCAATGAGGAGGTCGGGCGCGCTTCGAGGCGGTCGGTCAGATAAATAGAAGGAAAAGCGATGTTAGAAGGGTTAGCAATTTATCGAATACAAAGGCTTGTAATCAATACTCTACGTACTAAAACTCTAGTAAAAGTATTGAGGAATCATTCCTCCGGGACGTAGATCTTGTTAACGATCGAACCACGTAAAAAGCACAGGTGTTCTTCATTGCTTTACAAAATCTCGCACACTCACGTAGCTAGATTCATCGGTCTCAAATAAGTTTTAATGTCTTTTTGTTATTACAATTCGATTTAGGAGTTTGTTCTAAGTTGGGTGTTTGATTAGGTTTGAGTTGTTTGTGTCTTGTTAGGTTTTAAGTTTTGAATTGCTTTCTATGGATTTATTTGGTTAGGATATAATAAATTGCATGTTTTTGGTGGAATTGATATGATCAGGCTTCGACGAAAGAAAAATTTGATTTTATTGGAAACTATTGTGTTTTGCGTATTACATTATGTGTGGAGCGTTTATTGATGAATTTTGACATATTGCTTTTAAGAACTTAAATCATAAAAAATAAGCATATTCGAAGTTTAGAAAGGCTACATGTTGTTTGTTGATGTGTGTGACATTTTGAATGTAGTGCTTGCATGTTATAGAATTTCACTTTGTTCTAAATTCTCAAGCCACTAAATCGTCATCGCTCCACCCTTTCTTTTTCCCTTACATTTAAGTTTGGGAGTTGATAAACATGAGTTTTCTACCTTTTGAAGATGCACTTAATATCGGTTTTAGTTGAAAAAATCATGTTTGAAATAAGTTTGTGTTTGAGTTTAGTTATCTTTTGAAATGTGATATTTGTGTGTGAATAGATTTGTACAAAGAGGGAGTCAAAATTAAGAAAATTTAGCTTGATAGAACTAAAGTACGTTTCAATAGGAGTACATAGAAGAATAGATCAAGAACACGAACGAGAATAACTTTCCGAAACAAAAACAAAATACCCGAAACCGCAATACTGGCACGGTCATAGGCACAACCACACCGATGAGAGCAGTTTCACCAGCGAAAATCGACGAGAATGCTTGTTTTGGCGTGGTTGTACGTCATCGAACGCACCCAAGTCCGTGCACAACCACACCGATGAGAGCAGTTTCACCAGCGAAAATCGACGAGAATGCTTGTTTTGGCGTGGTTGTACGTCATCGAACGCACCCAAGTCCGTGTCTTTAAGTTTTTCATTCATACCCTATATTTTTGGCATGTATCTGATGCCTAATTAGCTTAGATCTCTTCCTACACTTTATATATATATATCCAATCATGCAAGCACATATTTTGAGGTATGATACTTTTATTCGCTAGCATATTTTATTTTCTTTAGGAGCTTTTTAAGAAGAGAAGAAGAGACAAACATATCAACAGATTCAAGTTGGAAAAGTTCGAGATCTTAAGAATTCTTCCGCGATTATATTGTTTTTTAATTATGTTTTCTTTTGGACTTAGTTTATTAGTGATCGTATATATATTTGACTAGTTCTTTTTTATTTTATGGTTAGAAAGTAGATAGATATCTTTGATTTCAAACCCTTTGATTTATTAAGTACAGCCTTGTTTTTCTTTCTATGTTGTTGGATTCTTTGTTTGTTTAGTTGATTACAAGGTACCAAATCATTGGTAATCATGATTTGTGTGTTGATTTGAAGTTGAAAGAAAGACAATTAACACATTAACTAAAACATAGAATATGCTAGTCATAAAGTTGACATGACTTAATTGAGATTAATGTGAGGATATTGAATCTTATCGATTTATTTGGAGTTACATGTAAGTGATTAATAGGATACGACTCAACTACTAGGCCCAAGCATCAGGTCCAATAAAAGTGGGTCCCGACATTAAGCTCGGCCTATGTGAGTTCGGCCCAAGAAGACTCCTAAACCAACTACAACTCAAATCTCGCAAGTGGAGACGTAGAAGATTCAGATATCTAAAGGGATCCTGGGTGCATATCTAAAAGAATCCTTATAAAAAAAGACTTTGTATTAGAGTCGAACTCATGATCATTGTGTATAAATAGAGGCTAGATTAGACGGAAAATGATCATCTACACTCTTTGTAATCGCTTCTTATGCACTCAATACACACATACTCTCTTGCTCCGTGGACGTAGATCTAATTCAAAGACCGAACCACGTAAATCCCTCGTGTTCCCTAACGAAATTAAGATCGATCACTGGCGCTGTCTGTGGAAAACGAAATTCTGTTTTTTCGATCAACCTTTGTTTACAGGGAATCAATCACGACAATGAATACAAGAATTCTTACATCCAGAGCCGTTGCCGACAACAACAGCAACAACGCCGGTAGGACGCGCCGAGCTTGGCTTGGGAAAAGCCCGGTCAGAGATACAACCCCCGAAGGGCATGTCCAAACTCTCGACGAGCAAGACCATCCCATCCTGCATGAAGAAGAAGAGTACCGTAGCGAGGGAGGTCGCAATAGCAACCGAGAGGAACCCCTGGCACCACAGTTAAACCTTGACGAGGCAGTTAAAGGGTTCCTCGAAAAGAACAAGGAGAGCTTCCTCCGAAGACCTTAGCCGTGAACAAGGTCGGCATCATCACGAAGACAAGGGCGTCGAGCCTCGTCAAAGCACGGCGGCACAACGAGGTGAATCCCCAAGCCTCCGGATGATAGGCGCTCATACCTCTACACGGGTTGGGGCCCAAACCGATCGTGCTAGGGACGAACAGCGTGGGACAGTCATCGCGATCACCGTGAGGTCGACCCCCACTATTTCAACGAGCCCGGCTGCACGACCTCAAAGATCGTTCCTTGGGAGATGGGTTCGATGGATATGGGAGGATCATTACCCCTTCTCTCGACGAGATACTCGACATTCCACTCCCTGACAAATGCACAGATGCCGAGCATCGCCTATGATGGATCGAGGATCCGCAATTTCCTTTCACAATTCCAATACAATATGATTAACCAACGCGTCTCAACATCATCCATATGTGCAAATTTTTCCCGGAGTTACTGGTCGACAACGTCCGCCGTTGGTTCGACAGCCTACCTCCCGGTAGTATTGGATCATACCGAGATCTGATAGAAGCCTTCCATTGAAGGTTCTTCCAAAAATTGGAGTCCAAGACCACATCGGCTCACCTCCTTACGGTGAGACAAGGACGAAGCGAGTCCATCAGCGACTTCATGACTCAGTTTAATAAGGAATGTCTCAAGGTCGAAGATATAAACGACCTCCTCATCATCTCGGCCTTCCAGAACGGCATCTCGTCGGGGGCCTTATATAAGGAGATTGTCAAGTACGAGCCCGTCTCGCGTCGAGGCGTGGTGCATAGCGCACCGATTCACCAAAGCGGACGGTCGACGTAAGAAAGCTCGAATCGAAAGATGGAACCCTCCGACAAGGGAGAAAGAGGATGGTCGAGGAGACCGAGCCGCGCCGACGAAGTGCCTCGGAAAGAATACAACGCCGCCTCGATGGAGTCCGGACTCGGGTGCACAGTAATAACCCTGAGCGACCCAAGATGCACCCTCGACAAAGTCAAGGGCGGAGATCTATGAGCTCCACATGAACATGTTCGAAAAATCTCGCCAATGACAGTGATCAAACGGTCCAAAGACAAATATTATTCATTCCATGAGGATTATGGACACGACACGGAGGAGTGCAGAGATCTCATGGTAGACATCGAAAAGTTGGTACAGGACGAAGTCCTAAAAAAGTACCAAGGGCATGGCCGACGAGCTGGTCAGTACGAAGCCCCCCACCGGGGTCAGAAGAAAAGGAAGCAAGAGAAGAGGGGAAACTGTAACCCTCACAAGAAAGCAAGGCGCGATACTGACGAAGAGGGAGATGACGAACCCCAATACGATGGGATCATCTCCACCATCACGAGGCTCCTCATGAGCTACAAAGTCCTCTTAGGTGAGGCCAAGTCCCCATACCAAATAACCTCATGAACAAGAGGTTTAAAAGGGACGAGGCAATCACCTTCTCCGAAGACGACCCCGTACCAGCCGTAGTACCCCACCAGGACGCGATGGTAATCCAGGCAGTGGTCGCCAACAAGTTGGTAAACTGCGTGTACATCGACAGTGGTGCGTCGGTAAGCATCCTCTTCAAGGAATGCTTCGACAAGTTAGGAGTTGAGGAGACGTGCCTCACACCAGCTCCGCTACCACTCCGAAGTTTCTTGCAAGAGGAGACGCGCCCAGAAGGAATCATTGAACTACCCGTCACGACGGGAAGAGCGCCGACAAGCTCCACCAAGGTGGTATAGTTTTTCGTGGTAAATGCATACTCGCCGTATAACATCATACTAGGACGGGACTGGTTAAACGCGGTGAGGGCGGTATGCTCAATATACCATTTGACGATGAAGATCCCCACAAGAGGAGAGGTAGCCGTGATCCGGAGAGAACAGAAACAGGCCAAAGAATGCATGCAGGTCGCCTTAAGAGGTGCAGGGACTTTGGGCCCGCACCCACAGGCATAGCAATTAAAGAAACCTAAGGAGTTGGGACTGGAAAGGACGTCGAATGCTCCCGACAGTCCGGCAGAGGAGGTCACGCTATATGAAGACGATCCACTCAAGGTCGTCAAAGTAGGTTATATCGAAGTACCTCAACTAAGAAAATAGATCATCCAACTCCTAAGGGAATTCAGAGATTTGTTTGCTTGGTCACCCTCGACATGGCCGGGTCTCACCAAGTATTATCACCACCACTCAATATTGACCCAAGCGTAAAACCGCCTTCGGCAAAACAACGGATCTTTGCGGTGAGCGGAATCAAGTCATACATGACGAGGTGAACCAACTATTAAAAGCACGACATCTTTGCTCAAAGTCAAATACCCGAATGGATAGCCAACCCGTGATGGTCAAGAAGGAGGAGTGGGATGACGAATGTGTATCGATTACACCGATCTCAATAAACATTGCCCAAATGACAGTTACCCCCTTCCAAATATCGACAAAAAGGTTGACGCTTTGGTCGGATACGAAGTCTTCAGCTTTTTGGATCTATAATAGGGATATCACCAAGTGTTGATGAGTGACGAGGACGCATCCAAAACAGCCTTCATAACGGACTTCAGAGTCTTTGCATATAAGAAGATGTCATTCGGACTCAAGAATGCAGGGGCCACTTATCAAAGAATGGTGGACAAAATATTTCAGCCCTACATAGGTCAGAATGTGGAAGTATATGTAGACGACATCGTCGTCAAGAGTAAAGAGAAAGCCACATGTGTTGCCGACCTCAGGATCCTCCTCGGCTTACTTCGACAGGTAAACCTGAAGCTAAATCCCCAGAAGTGTACATTCGCAGTTCGATCTGGAAAATTTTGGAGGTGCTGGGTCTCACAAGAAGGATTAAAATCCAACCCGTCCAAGGTTCAAACCATTTTGGAGATGAAGATGCCGAAGACCATCCACGACGTACATAAGTTGACAGTGCATATAGCTGCACTAAGCCGCTTTCTTTCAAAAGTCATGGATAAGCGACCCCATTTTTCAAAATACTCAAAAAGGCTCCGGAGTTCTCCTGGGATGATAAACACATGTCAGCTTTTGAAGATCTCAAGAACTATCTCATCAAACTTCCCACTTTATCCGTCCCTAAAGAAGGAGAGGTCCTTTCCCTATACCTCGCCACCTCGGACGAAACCATAAGTGCAGTTTTGGTACGAGAGGACGGATGTCAGCTCCCTGTATATTTCATCAGCCGAGCATTAAAAGGGTCAGAAACGAGGTATCAGCCATTGGAGAAGCTCGCCTTGGCATTAGTAAATGCTGCAAGGAGACTACATCCCTACTTCTACGCACATCTCATACAAGTTCTCATCGATCATCCACTTCGGCAAGTGTTGACGAAGCCAAAAGCCTCGGGGAGAATTGCGAAGTGGGCAATTGAATTGGGCGAGCACGACATCTCTTTCTGCCCTCGTCAAGCCATCAAGGGACAGGCCTTAGCAGACTTCGTTGTCGAGGCTAACTTCGCAGAAAAGTTGAAACCCGCCGAGCCGACCCCAGACAACGCCGAACCCGTAAAGGAACCATCTGAAGATTGCTGGTAAATCTATGTGGATGGAGCTTCGGGAAAAACGGGCAGTGGGGCAGGTATCTTGCTCATAAGTCCAGATGGACAAGAGATAACCTACGCACTTCGGTTTACATTCAAAAATACGAATAACGAAGTGAAATACGAAGCCTTAATCACAGGACTTCGCCTAGCTCAAAGTCTTCAGATACGAGCCGTGCAAGTTAGTAAGCCATATGCTGGGAAAGTACGAGGAAAAAAGCAACAGGATGAAGAAATACCTTGAAAAAGCCAAAAGCCTACAACAGTCTTTCTTATACTTCCAGTTGGTTCGCATCCCAAGGGAGCAAAATAGCCGAGCTGACACTTTAAGCAAACTAGCCTCGTCGTCAACGAGCCCGCCAGTAGAAGAAGTCCAGAGCAGAAGCATAGACGATGCCGAGGTCGAAGTCAACATAGTCTCGGACGAGGAACCTAATTGGATGACCCCCATTCAAACATATTTGGAGAAGGGCGAACTACCCCATGACAGACTCGAGGCTAGGAAAATCTTAAACAAATCTTTGTGATATATACTGGAGCAGGGAATTCTCTATAGAAAATCATAACTTCAGCCTCTCCTAAGGTGTTTGGGTCCGAATCGAGCTGATTACGTCCTACGAGAAGTACATGAGGGATCATGTGGAAGTCACATCGGACCCCGCACCTTATCAAAGAAAGTCATGCGATGGGGATACTATTGGTCAACGATGTTCCAAGACTCAATTGACCTCGTAAAGAAGTGTCGGAAGTGCCAAGTTCATGGAAACGTGCCGAGACTACCTCAAACCGACCTCGTCAGCATGCAAAGCCCTTGGCCATTTATGCAATGGGGGGTTGATATTGTAGGCCCTTTCTGCAAAGCTCCATGACAGTTTCAGTTCCTGATTGTCGCGATCGACTACTTCACGAAGTGGGTGGAAGCCGAACCCTTGGTGAAAATCACAAGCAAAAACACCCTCAACTTCGTCTGGAAGAACATCGTGTGCCGCTTCGGCATCCCTCATATCCTCGTTTCGGATAATGGGACACAGTTCACATATAAGGTCTTCAAAGAGTGGTGTCAAGAGCTTCAGATCCAACAAAGATTCACCTCGGTGGCCCATCCTCAGGCAAATGGTCAAACCGAAGTCACCAATAGGACAATCGTGAAAGGACTAAAAACTCGCCTCGATCGAGTGAAGAGCAACTGGGTGGAAAACTTGCCGCAAGTCTTATGGTCGTATCGTACAACACCTCGGACATCGAACGGATAAACACCCTGCAGTTTGGTGTATGGAACCGAAGCAGTAATCCTTGCAGAGATCGGTATGCCGAGCCCCCGCACTATCAACTTCTCAGCTGAAGTAAATGGGGAGAATCTACGAACTGACCTAGATCTGCCCGAAGAAAAGAGAGAGCTCACCTACATTAGAGAAGCTCGGTACAAGCAACAAGTAGTTCGGTATTACAACCAGCGTGTCAAATCCCGACAGTTCCAAGTAGACGACCTCGTGCTTCGAAATAACGAAGTCAGAAGCCGCAAAGCTCGGTAAACTGGAAGCCACATAGGAAGGGCCTTACCAAGTCGAAGAAGTCCTCGGAAAAGGGTCATATAAGCTCGCACATATATCCGGTGAGCAAATACCCAATACGTGGCACATCATCCATCTCAAGAGATATTTTGCATAAGTGTCAAAGTTGTTCAATTAGTCATGCCGCGTCTTTTTGTAACGTCGTGTCAAAGGTTGAGTCTGTACAGTCGTCTTTTCGGTCTCTTTCTGTTGTTACGTCGTATTTTATTAATAAAATCTTTTTTTTCTTGCATACATCATTTGTCACTTATGCATACTACCTCTTCCTCATGATACAACTACCCTCTTCGGAGGACGAACTATACCCTCTTCGGAGGACGAACAATACCCTCTTCGGAGGACGAACTATACCCTCTAAGGAGCAGATCTAAACGCGCGTGAGGGGACCACCCCTAGCGATACTTCTTGCCAAATAAGGAACTCATACCTTCATTTATTTAGAGGATGAATACCTTCGTTTAATACGAGGATGAATACCTTCGTTTATTTCAAGGATGAACTACCTTCGTTTATTTCGAGGATGAACTACCTTCGTTTAATACGAGGACGAACTACCTTCGTTTATTTCGAGGATGAACTACCTTCATTTAATACGAGGACGAACTACATTCGTTTATTTCGAGGATGAACTACCTTCGTTTATTTCGAGGATGAACTACCTTCGTTTAATATGAGGACGAACTACCTTCGTTTATTTCGAGGATGAATACCTTCGTTTAATACGAGGATGAATACCTTCGTTTATTTCGAGGATGAACTACATTCGCTTAATACGAGGATGAGCTACCTTCATTTATTACGAGGACGATCTACCTTCGTTTGATTACGAGGATGTAATATATACGTTTGCTTAAAAGGAAAATCAACACTAAAGCGTAAAAATTGTTCTTATTTTCAAGTATACAACGATACATTACGAGGACGACGAAGGCCCGGAGGTCGGGAAAAGCTAAGCAATCCCTAGAGAAGTCGGGGTTCAAAACTCATCTATGCTAACCCTTTCCTACCTGCGCCTCGCCCCAGATCGACGCGGAGTTCGGCCACCGACCTCTTTGCCTCGTCGAACGACCTCGACGCTCGATGAAACACGACCTCGGCTGCGCGATGGGCGACGTCTATCTTGCATAAAAAACTCGAGAGAAGTGTCGACATTCCAAGTCGTCGGGAGAGAAGAAGAAGCCTCGGCAGGAGGAAGAGCATGACGTAAAAAGAAGCCTCGGTCGTCGAACGAAGCACCCGCTCGAGGAAAGGATGGCGATCTACGACGATCTTGTAGAGGCCACCTACTTTCTTCAGGTTGGCATACTGCTCCTGAAATTGCCAGGAGTCCCGACTGTACTCTTCCCTATACCTCCAACAACGGGCTGCGAGCTCTGAAACTTTAGCTTCGACCTCGGAGATAGTCATTCCACCACCTCGACGGATAACCGCTTCGTATTCAGCATGCTCCTCTGTGACTGATTTGGCTTTATCCTCTGCGATCTCGACCTTCTTCTCCAACTCCAAAAATCGAGCCTGAAGCTCGTCAAACTTCTCTTGAGAAGCCCTGAATTGGACGTCGGCCTCCTCCCGCACATGACCAAGTTTGCCCCCTAAGTGAAGGACTTCGACCTCTTTAGACTCGAGAGCCCGAGTCAATATTTTGATTTGATCCAACCAAGGCGACACATCAAAAAGTTCAGGAGAAGACTGGAGACAAAACAAAAGACAAGATTTCTTCCATAAAAATTGGGGAATTTTATTAAAGCCTTTTAAGGCAGGACTTTGTTGAAGTACATTTACATTTACAAAAAGAAAAAAAAAAGGGGAGGATCAACTGACCCCTCCGCCAGCTCCTTGCTCAGGCTCGGCAGCCTCGGCCTCCTCCCGAGCTCCAGAAGCCTCGACCTCGCCAGCCGGCTCCGCACCACCTCTGCCTCTTTCGCGACCTCGGCGTGCCCATCGCCGCCTCGGCCCATGGCCGATCGGCCATTATGGTCTCGATCGAGGGTCCCGGTCCATCGAGCACGAACGAACCGACTGCAATCGGCAAGGTCGGAGAGGGCCGCCAGTTCGCCAAGACGGCAAGCTCTTCAGCCGCCAAGCAGGACCTCGGCATAAGCTCGCAGCAGGGCCTCATTCTCCATCACCTCGTACACGTACTTGGATTTATCCAAATGCGGGTAGTCTTCGGCAAGTTCATCGAGAGTGGCCGCTACCATGCGAGTGTTCAGGACCTCGGCCAAATCGCCAGCCAACCCGGAGAAACTCCTCGACAAGAACAACCTCTCCGCAAAGGCGCGGAGAAGCCCTCCTTGCGGTGCCGCCACCTTGGCCTCCCGACGTCGAGCGGCCTCAACCTCGACCTTCAACAGGCCGACTTCAGCCTCCGCAGCCTCGGCCCTCACCACCGCCGCCTCGGCCGCTTTCTCCACCTTCGCTGCCTCAGCAGCCGCCTGTTGGGAAATTTGATTTTAACCCTCTCCCGATGATCTATCTTGGATGTTTAATTCACCATACATTGATTATATGCCTAGCATGCACCTATATAATTAATTGCAACACGTTGGGGTTTTCTCGTGTTTACCTTTGAATCTGCCGAGGCGGAATGGATCGAGACTCGTGCTTTGACCTTCCGGATCAGATCCGGTTGCCCAATCTCCAACGCCGAGTGAGGACGATCTATGGAGAATGTTTCGAAAATCACCCTCAAGCTCTCAAGAATTTTCGAAAATCTCTCAAAGGATGAACCCTCAAATTCTCGAAAATAATGATGATGATTATTAATCATTGACCTAGATTTAATCTCTTACCTCATATTTATAATGCATTACCATAATCCTATATGGAAATTACCATAATCCCATATGGAAATTACCATAATCCCATATGAAAATTACCATAATCCTTTATGGAAATTACCATAATCTCATATGGAAATTACCATAATCCTATATGGAACGGATTATTACCATAATCCTATATGGAAAGGATCTATGCATATCCCATAAATATAATAATATCCTTTTAGGATAAAGAGAATCAAATCATTACCTTGAGAGAGGCGCGATTTCCATACTTAGCTACGGTCCGGATGGGCCACCCGAGGATCAAATGCAAGGAATAAAGATGGGCCTCAAATAAATTAATTATCTTATGTTCAGCCCAGAACATAAATTAATTTATAAACATTTATTCATGCCACTAGAGAATAAATGTTGACTTACCCCTTTATTACCGAAGTTGAGTCGGGCTTGCACTTAGACATTACGAATTCATGTATTTAAGATATCGAACGTCCATTAATTATTTATAGCATTCTGACTGCTTAAAATAATTAATATCTTTAATTCCTTAAGTAGTACCACTCAACCTTATTATTGTACTTGAGCTAACTCAACCTGCAGGGTTTAGTACAATAAACATTTTGAGCTCCTTAAGGGGACGTCATCATCCTTAACGGATACGGTGACTCGATCTGATAACTAGCATGACATACAAGCACCGCCACCACCCAAGACGGAGAATATTGGGTTAGAACATATAACCCTCACCCATAACAAGTCAAAGTGATGGTCAAGAACTCATACTCATCTAATACCTTATCGAGATTTAGATCATCGTAAGTCACCGAGATCTAGGTTCTTCACTACGGTCGATAGAAGAACTCATCTCATCGTGATCCTTCAATACGTCGAGCGTACCAAAGATAGACAAGCAACTAAGTCAAGTCACTTCTTATCTATATCAGCCTCACACCGACAACTCGTCCTCAAGTTGTCTCACCGTGAAACTTTTTATATCTCATTAAGCTTGACCAATCATACGCACTTCGTGATCTTCTACACACCGTATGATCTAACTTATATACGAGATAAGGGACACGATATATGCAATCAAGTATTCAATTCGGATAGGAGATTGTAATAGTGGTAACAGAAACATTGTATACAAGCTCAACCAAACCGCTTTCAAGATACAACCAACACCGCCACGGCGCGACCTCCTTCGTGGCACGGTCGAGCCTTCGCTTGACCTCGGATATTTCTTGTACATGGAGGTCTTCCTCCTCCAACTCCCAGAATACCGCCACTGGTCGAATCGGGCGACACGTCCACCCGGATATTTCGCCGCCGCTAAAAGCTCGATTTTCACGACCTCGGCCCCCATATGATGTCACCCGTGTCAACAAACTACATCAAGACAACTAGGTGGCATATAACAAATGCATTACCTCGGGGAAGGATCGACGTGCGGCCCGAGCACCGACGATCTCGCAGATCATCATCGCCGACAGAGGAGATACCACGCTTTTCCTCGACGAGGCGTGGCTTAGCTGGGGCGAAGACGAGCTTATTACTGTGTTCGGCTCTCTCCGAAAGCGGCTACTGGGACGGCCTTCTCCAAGAGGCCCGCCACGCCACTGCCATGCCAGTGGAGGCTCACGACTAGAGCTCGACCTCTTCATTTTCTTCCCTTTAAGGAAGTCCACCAGAGAACAATAAATTCCAAGTTATCACAAAGGAGAAACAGGAAAAAAATCAATCGAGATAAGTGAAAGAAGAGAGGCCTCACCCTTCACCGCATTAGAAGGATCATAAGGGCTCAGTCCCGAAGCAGCGAGCTCGGCCTCGGTAAACTCTTCGTCAATTGGGCCAGCCTTTGTAATGCCTCCCGAGGTCACCAAAGTCATCATCAATTGCTACATCCGCCACATCGGTATTCCGGATGAAATGGAGGAGTCTCGAATCGGCAAAAGAAGAACTTCTTTTGCCAGTTCGAGATTTTTGACTTCATTTTTACTTTGAAGCCACGACGGGGTGATATGTAGAGGTGGCAAAGTAGCGGGTCGGGTCGGGTCGGCCCGACCCCTGCTCGTTGGCTTTAAATTTTTCGGTAGGGCTAAAATTTTTCTGCCTAAAATATGAAGCCCAAACCAACCTCAGGCGGCTATCTAGGTGAGGCGGCTTTTTTCGATAATTTTTAATTTTTAATATATAAAATTAATATTTTAAATTAAAAATAATTATTTAATTAAGATCTCATAACTCCTTAACTTAAATAAAGAATCGATGATGGGAATATTTTGAGCTTACTTATTCTTATGATAATGCTTCTTGTATATCTTGACCTATTTATGTATTCATGCGATGATATTGTAATGCAAGATGATTTTAATTCTTTAATTTAAGGAGAAAAATAAGTAATTACAAATAAAAATAAATGATATTATTAAACGTCAATCCGACTTATACTCATAAAATAATAGAATAAAATAAATTAATTATACTGTATATATTTAAGATCAACGATTCAAAATAGATTTTATATACTATAAGATCATTAATCATCAATGTATATATTTTTGGAGATCATTTCTCTTAGGAATTATTTTTGAATGATTTGTGAGGTAATTATTTTTTTCAGAATTTATTTTCCTGACCAGTATATGAATTAGTAAGAAAATTGTTATTATAAAAATAAATAATTATATAAAATATAATTAATATTATTAAAAATATAGATATGTGTATTAAATAATATTATAAATATATATATTTAATAAAAATTAGGCGGGCTTTTTAGCCCAAAACCCCAAGCTTTTTGGCCCAAAGCCCGTGAGCAGGGGTTTTTTCTGGGCTTCTTTGGCCCGATTTTTTCTGCCTTGATTTTGAAGTCCAAACCCCCCAACCCGGGTACCCCGGACGGGCTTTTCGGGCCGGGCTCATTTTGCCGGCTCTAGTGATATGTAATACCACCCCAAGCTAGATTTAAGCTGAAAAAACCTAAGGATCAACCCTAGGGTAAAAGGATGATTATGCCGATAGGCATAGACGCCAAGGCCCGTCAACTGCCGAAATGAGTTTGGTGTTATTTGGGCTTGAGGTATGCCGAACATTCGTTGAAGTTCGGCATAGACGGAAGGAAAAAGACGGCAAGCCCGCCTTAAAGCTTTCTTCGTAAACCATAACAAATCCCTCCGAGGCGCAAGCCCTATCCTCCAGACGGGGGACGACCAACCCGACGAGAGGTGGGATAGAAAACCTAGCAAAGAAGATCCATTAATTCAGAGGATCCTGAACACGAATGAAATGTACTAACTTTACCAAAATCCTCAATGGCGGGAAAAATGAACTACGAGACATAGGGATGGGAGAATCAATCAGATAGACTTCTAAAGCCACCGGGCACCCGTGGCGACACAACGCGGCCATCATGGCCGTGAGATTCCTCAGAGGAAGAAGATGAAGCCATTAAAAATAACTTACTGGTTTTTGGGTACGAATCGAGGAAGATGGCACAGACGCTGCGAGAACGACAATGGCGACAGTTGAACTCTTTTTCTGAAAGTCAGAGAGTTTGAGGAATTTGAAAAGTAGAAACGGATAAAGTGATATGAGAAAAGGCGTATCATGGAAGTTATTCCCAATATGCACTTTATCGGGAACCCAACCGCTGTACGCATTAAATGCAGATGACAGATCCCGTGTTCGACATCGGCAGGACATCCCGTGTTCGACCTCGTCACAACGCTACGCATTCAACCACAACGTCGTATATCCGCCCTCGGCAAGGTGAAGCCAAGCAACATACGACTTCGGCATAACACCTCGGTAAGGTGAAGCTAAGCGACATACGACTTCGGCATAACACCTCGGTAAGGTGAAGCTAAGCGACATACGACTTCATCATAACACCTCGGCAAGGTGAAGCGGCGACATGCGACTTGGCATAACGCCTCGGTAAGGTGAAGCCCGGCGACATGCGACTTCGCATAACACCTCGACAAAGCGAAGCGACATACAACTACAACCGGATCACGAATCTCGGAGGTGATTTCAAAGCACTACCCCTCATCAATTACGACCTCACTTCTACGTCTTTTTTGGGGAGGGGGGGGATGTGATAGGATACGACCCAACTATTAGGCCCAAGCATCAGGCCCAATAAAAGTGGGTCCCGACATTAAGCTCGGCCTATGTGAGTTCGGGCCAAGAGGACTCTTAAACCAACTACAACTCAAATCTCGCAAGTGGAGACGTAGAAGATTCGGATATCTAAAGGGATCCTGGGTGCATATCTAAAAGAATCCTTATAAAAGAAGACTTTGTATTAGAGTCGAACTCATGATCATTGTGTATAAATAGAGGCTAGATTAGACGGAAAATGATCATCTACACTCTTTGTAATCGCTTCTTACGCACTCAATACACACATACTCTCTTGCTCCGTGGACGTAGATCTAATTCAAAGATCGAACCACGTAAATCCCTCGTGTTCATTGCGCATTTATTTCCCTAACGAAATTAAGATCGATCAGTGATTAGTTTGTAAGATTTAAGTCCTATGACATTAATTTAAATTATTTTGTAATCGTCATATGAAAGGTTGGGTCTCTTATGGATTTGATTGGTTGGAGTAAGCTTGACTCTAATTCTTCATTGAGACATAATTCCTAGAGTATGCTTTTTCTTGTTTGATTTTCCAAGTTCCCATCTTTAATTGTGTTCTTTTTATTTTAGAATTAACTCATCATCTTAATTTCAGAACCTAGATCGAGGATAATAATTTACTAGTAGTAATCATTTATTTATCTCGACATTGCTCATTGGTTTACACAATTACACATGTGCACTTGCGGTGTATTAATAATTTAGTGAACAAGCACGGCTACATATAGTCCATGTCAGCATTTTTTCTTTTTCTTTTTTAATATTGATTTTTATTCCAATGCCTCATAAATTATCATGGGTATCATCAAATTTACACATTATATTGCAAAGCTCAATTTATTCATTTTTCCTTTAACTTTATAAAGATAAAAAAAGGCATGGCTTAGATTTTTATGTATAGTTGGTAAATTTGGTGATCCCAATGATATAGGTACTAAGCTATTAGAAGAAAAACAAATATTGAAGTGGACTAGATGTCGATGTCTCAGTTGTGCTCCCTGAAGGTGCTTCGAAGACTGAAATGGTGTGCGACATGTTGTCCTCTATTTTAGTAATTATATCTATACGTCTATTATTCAATTAAAGATAAAAACCTTTTGTATCTAAGATTCTTTAAATTTATAATAAATTTTATCTGTTTATCTATTATTTAAATTTAACATTTTTATATATATGTGTCGTACATACCGTGCTAGTGTAGATAAGTACATGAACATTGTATTTGGTGCAACTGTACGTAGTTGCAAACATTGCATTCTTCGTTCCGCAATCAATTATTTTCATTTTTATATTTTTATATTTAATTTCAATATTATTTTAATTTAGTTTAATTTTACAATATTAACTAAAGTTCATTAATCTAATTAGGATCTATAATTACTATTTATACCTAACTTACAATTTTTTAAACATGTTCTAATTAATAATTGTAAAACTAAACTATAAAGTGCTAGAGGTTGAAACTGAAGAGAAAATAAAATTGATAAATGGAACACCGGTGGAGCAGGACACCATAAAGTGAGATGATGAAGTTAATTAAATTGCTATTATATACTCAGTTAACTTACATTAACATGCGTGGCATTGCTTAAAATTAAGGTGATATGATACACCTTTGACGACGATGAAGTTAGCTTGGCACGCAATCATCCTTTTCTGTTATTAGAGGTGATTGAGAAGATTAGGCAAACCAAAAACCCTGAAACAGAAGAAATCCCTCATGCAAAGCCATTCCTTTATCTCCACAAACATCCATATATAAAGCCTCATCTCTATTCACCAAACCACCTCATTCAATTCCTACAAATTAAATAAATCAATCATGTCGACAAACGGCTTTCAAAGAGCAAGAACGCGCCATTACTACTGGTGCCGGCGGTGCCAGCGCTCCATCCGGACTACCACCACCAACCCCGCCGAAGTACTATGCCCGCGCTGCTTCGGCCAAATCCGCTACGAGCTCGATGTATCCAGGCCCGGACCCCTTCTGGAGTCCCGCCTCGAGCCCTCTGCAGGCGCACGCGTACTGGACGCCCTCGCCCGGTTGCTAGACCCCCCCATCCCGCCCCACCACCAACAAATGCAAAGACGCAGCCAAGACGACGATGGCAGGAGCCGCCGCTCCTTGATACTGCTTCAGTTCATCGGGCCCGACCACCCTCCCAGGCCTGTTTCGCCCTCAGAAAACCTAGTAAATGCAGAACTCGAGGGCGCCGGGCCTCCAGCACTAGCAGCAGCGATCGAGGCGCTGCCGGTGGTGGAGGTGAGCGAGGAGCAGCGGAAGAGGGAAGTGTGCTGTCCAGTTTGCAAGGAGGATTTCGAGGTTGGGGTGCGGGTGAGGGAGCTTCCATGCAAGCATATCTATCATGGTGATTGCATCATCCCGTGGCTGCACATGCACAACACGTGCCCTGTGTGTAGGTACGAGGTACAAGGACTATCATACAACAACGATAGCAACTTCTTCTTCCCAGGTGATGATTACAATCTTCAAGATTTTGGGTATGGAGAAGAAGAACAGGAAGATTCCAGAAACTGGAGGTGGACGCAAATCTTCTCGTCGAGGCCGTTCACTTTCCTCCTTAATTTGGCCCATCTCTGCCTTGATTTTCTTGATGACAACATCGCTCGCAGAGGTACAACTCTCTCTCTCTCTCAAATGATTAATTCGTCCACTTATGATAATCGTTGGAGACAACCAGCTTTCAACGAGAAATAGAATTTATTAAAATTCAAATATGTAATGTTAAAAGCATGGCTCTCAAATTGTACAAAACAACTATTTAAAGAATTAAAAACGAATCCTAGCTTTAGAAGCAATCAAAATCCTAAGAGAAAAATAATTACCAAAATTAACTAAAATACTCAAAGGGTCGAAACGGGTACGAAACGATATAATTTGAGCTTTAAAGTCTCTACTTCAAAGAGATGTGTTCGTCTCGTCGTTTCACATCCAAAAATATATTATAACAACGTTTTTGAGTCCGTAGCCACAAATTTCGTGCATTTTGGATCCCATCGTTGATGAATTTCATTTGATTTAATTATAGTCATCATTAACGATCATACGTAGGTAACTCGTGGTGGCGCACTTTTCCCATGCCTTAGCTTAGTCGTTTAAATTAATGAAGGTAAAATTAATATCTACTGACGAGAAAGATGAGGAAGTATATATAGAAGACAAGAAGGTATGTATTTTCATTCTCGTTCATCCACGAAACTGCTACTCCTCCGTCCCCAAAATTCATTCTTATGAATCTTGGGTGCGGGTTATAATGAAATTGTTGAGTGTATTGTGAGTGGAATAAGGATCTCATATTAATGTCTTATTAAATTAGTTAGTGGTTGATCATATGTGATAAAATGTGTTGTTGATGGTAAAAAAGAGAAATAGTGATGGACCATGGGTGGTAAAAAGTGTAAATAAAGAATATTATTGAGGGTAAAGTTGGAAAGATAGTTTCCATGAATAGATAAGAAGGAAATTGGGGGACGAGAGGGTATTTTTTAATCCGCAGTATTCATACATCATGCATATACCAAATTAAATATTTTGTTGAGAGGTGAAACGAGACAAACTGACAATTATATCTTGAAAAGGGATTTAAATTGAATATAATTCGAACATAGCAAAGATACTTGGAGCAGCAATTGGTGCAACACTAGATGGGAGCTGGTCAAACACTTTGCTGCCCAAATTGTGGGAAAATTTAATTGTATATGTATGGAATTAGACTCAAATAATTATTTAGATGGCCACAATTAGCATTTATCTACCTTTCTTTTTCTTTATTTTTTTATATTGGATTGATCTTGATGACATTCCTATTACTTTGCTCCAAATCTGTAAGCTTGTAAATACATATTCCTATTAACTTTGCTAACAAAGAAAGAAGATTTCGCATGCTTTACATTTTAAATTTCCGATGCATGGGAATGAAAATTAAACTATACTGTATCTAGCTAGTCGATTGATATGTCAAACCATCAAAATATTGTACATTTACATACTATTTTTAAGTAAAAAAGATAAATATTAATCTCTCCCACATCCTTTTTCAGGGTGTCTTCACCACATTTTTAATATCTTAACATCTCATGTTATATGGGAAAGTCAAATGATTCCTAAAACTAAGAAATGGTATAACATAAGAATATCGGGTCAAACATTTCTATTTTTTTCCATCAATTATCTTTTCTTTATGTAGATTATAATAAAAGTAAAAAGGTAGTGGTTTTTTTTATTATCTTCTATTTTATTTGGATCAATTATTGATAAATCTGGATCAATCATCAATACAGATACAACTGAACGATGAGACCAATATCAATATTGATAACTTTGGTTTAACTTTCATTCCAACAAATTATATTTGGATCCGTAACTACAATGTTGACTTAGAATTGTTTCACAAGGGAGATAGTTTAGATTAAAATATATAAGAGGTAATTCTCAATTAAATCACGAACTATAATTCAATTTGCAATTTCGATTTTACTTTCATAACATTACAAAGAATTATCCAATATCTACTTTTATTTTATTTTTACAATTATACTTCCATATGGTTTAAGAAAGTGGCATGGATCCCATATGGTTTAAGAAGTAAAAATAAAATTACAAATATCTGTGTGAAAATTTGAACTCCCTTTCTTCCCAACCCTCGTCGACTTCACCAACTCCTTCCTAACGGGGGTTGGCGAAGGTGTTGGGATCTTCCAACCGACGAGGTAGTTGTTGCTTCCGTTATCTTTAGATTGAACGTCTTCGTCATAAATAAATATTGGACGTCAATTTATATATTAAAATGTTCATATTCTTAAATCTGTTAAAATTCAAATGGGAGTTTGAAAATTTGAGTGGATACAAAGAATGAGGGAATTTTAATTTCAAAGAATTGAAAGGTAGAATAGAATCCTTATTCACTACTTTTAAAAAATTCAAATCGGAATTACAAATTAAATGAAAAAGTTGGTGATTTAAACTGCACTTATTCCTAGAAATTTTAAGCGTCAGATCATGCAATCTCAGCAGGTATTGCAATTTGCAAATACCATCGTACGAGGTCAATAGTAAATACTGACCTGGAGACTGAATGTTACTTCGCGGTAAATGTTAAGAAGAGTTATTAAACCTTATCTGTATTAAACTTTCAGCTAAAATAGAAAACACAGGCTCAGCACTTATAATTTTATCAAAGCGGGTTAAGATTTACATTAGACTCGAATCGGAAGATTCATTTGGTTTTCAACGCTAGGTGAATGCAGTCATTCACCGTCAAATTTCTCCTTCAAAATTTTGAATCAACAATCGAGTTTGAATCTCATTCTGTTTTCCCCTCGAGCTCGAATCATCAGAGTTCTGACTGATTATCAAGAGAGGTGAATCATCAATGTCATCCAATCCCAAGCATTCCATCCACATGTTTAGGGCGTTGCCCACAACCACCAACCACCTCGCGACCAGCGCCGGCGTCACTCTCCGCCTCGGAGACGCCCTCCGCCGCCGCCTGATCCTCCGCTCCTCCCTGAAGGTAAGAAGTAAAGTACAGTTAAATTTAATACCCCTAATTGAATTGCATCAGAAGCATTTATTTCCCCCTTTGACTGTTTTGGATAGGAATGATCTTCCAACGTCGTAAAATCTGGTCTCCCAGTGTGGATTGATGAAATGAACAAATTGGAAGAGACTTGCGCGAATCATATTTATCAAGAAATTTGATCTTGTTTGAAAGTCTTTGTTTAGACTTCTACTTGTATGGCCCATGTGCTTGTTCATCTTTCTTTCTTCTCTCTCTTATGTTTTTTGTTTTCCTTTTCTTTTTATCTGACAATTTAAAAAAGAAAAAGAATGAACCCTTCTTCTCCCTTTGAGTTTAGTAGATGAGATAAATCGCTGAACGTGCCTTAGTGGATGACTTAGTGATATGCGTAACTTATCTTTGAGTCCCAAATTGTCGTATAAATTCACAATGTTGTGGTTCAACAAAGTCATGCTATGTTGGTGTTCCAACGACAATGAGCATGGTGACTTCTAATAACTTGCAATATGTAAGATTCAACTCAGTCAACCATGATGCAGGATTAAATGGATATTTGATTTAATGTAGAGCTAGGATGAGCTTACCAAGGCATTTTATAAGTAAGCGGGCTTGCATCATGCTAATCTCTAATTGCTACTTTGCATGTGCATCATTATTCATAGGTTGGTAATACTAGTGGTGAGTCTTCACTGCAATTATGCTTTCTGTACAGAGTATTTCTCTTCTTGGTGACGTGCCTCATTTGAAGGATGTCTGTCATGAAAGGGCCCTTCAGTTGACGGGTTTTAATTGTCTCCAATGGTCATTCAATGCCTTATCTGCTACATTCACGAGCTTAAATTTCTTCAATAGAGATAAAAGTGGAAGTGATTCTAAAACTTGGGAAGCCACAATCAAGGACACCCAAAAGAGACTTCTTTGATGGAAGGCAATGGACTAATGTCCTTCTTGCTGCTAATGTCTTGTGAGTATCAGTATTTCATATCTCTGCTAATCGTCAGTTCTATAATGTTGATCTACTTCTGCTAAATCCCCTAAACTAAAAAAATATTCAAAACTGAATAATTTATTTGTATGTTGAAGAGTTACAAAGTTGTTCTCCTTGACAATATCCGGTTTCATGAGTTCCATACGGCAGTGACTATCTTTCAATATTTATTTGCAGAGTTTATATTGCACAATCTGTCTCCGATGGCAACCTCATGTTTCTGGGTGCCAAGGTCTGACTCTGCCTTATCAAAGTACTGATGATCACTTACATAAATCAGAATTTGTGTAATTAGACTTGTTTCCTCTCGTATGTTTGCAGATTAATAGTCTCATTAGTAAAGGGCAGTTATGGAGGCTAGTCACATCTTCCTTTCTGCATGCAAATATTGGGCATCTGCTGGTTTGATATGAATAATACTAATAAAACCCTGATTTTTGGTTGACTCGGCGTCTTAAATTGAAAATGTTGCATCTTTTCAGGTCAATTGCTATTCTTTGAACTCAATTGGCCCAACTGTTGAGAAAATATGTGGTCCTAAAAGATATCTAACAATATACATCAGCTCAGCAATTGCAAGTAACAACTGGAAACCCACTACAGTCAATAATTTGCTTGTAATCTAAAAGAAGTCCATTTGTTCTCATCAAGGCCTTTGGCATACCTCAGGTGCATCCATGAGCTATTGGTTCTGTAAAGCACCGGCAGTGGGTGCTTCAGGGGCTATATTTGGATTGGTAATCTCTTTTCTTACATCTGCAATTCTTGGGTCCAATTTCATTTTTAACTATATTCTGGTCCAAGTTACTATATGTTGTAAAACAAAACATCATTGCTGACTTCATGAAATATTGCAGAATTTCTGGTGACAAGTCAATCGATTCCTTTTGTTTTCACCGTTCCATCTCTAGATTGACTTTATCTTTAATTGGTTAATGATGCGATCAGGTTGGATCATTTGCTATGTTTGTCCTGAGGCACAGGGGCATGGTGAAAGGCACTGACAATGATCTGAAACATATTGCACAAGTGATTGCTCTAAACATGGTGTGTAAACTTCTTGAGGGCTTAAAGTTGAAAATAACAAGTCTTATTGTTTTCCTTTGAGTGGGATTAAGTTGTCAATCACTTTATATGATTGTCCCAGTTTTGTTATAAGCACTTTAGTCACACATTCTCCAATTAAGATATAGCTTTCCTGTCAGATCTTCACTTTTCATACTTCACTTTCAGCACTGATCATTCAGTCACATTTTTTTCCGACTTACTTTCCAAGGTATCAGGTCAGGGTATCGTGTGCGATTACTGGTTATTGTGTAACTGCCCAGAAGACTTGTGGTAGAAATATGTATTAAATTATTTTCTAATAGCACTCTATAGGCTTCAAAAAGTTTCTTTGTAATACCACATTAAGGCATTCGCCTATACAACTACAAACTGCATTTATTGGATATTGTAATGATAGGAGTTATGACTTGCATGATTTGATAAGCTGCCTAATCAAATGAGCATCTCTCATGCAGACGATTGGATTGCTGTCTCAGGGCATTGATAACTGGGGACATGTAAGTCGATATTTATTCATAAGACAGCTATGCTTTTACGTATCAACTGCTTGCAAAATGAGTCTCTTACTAGTTAAAACATTGATGGTGTGAAGCTGGAGCGGGCCTAATATGACCTGTGATTTCACTGTGAAACTATAATTCTTGGCACTTGCTGCATCAATCCTGATCAAATTTGTTTAATACAATATTATAAATGTGGATGTGCGTTCTCTATCTCGCTCTTTTCTCATATACATTAATATTACATATGTCAAATATTTCAGGCTGGAGGGTTGCTAGGCGGGGCTGCAGTGGCTTGGCTTCTTGGTCCAGCATGGAAGCTTCAATCCATTGCCCGTGATGGCAGAAGAAATTTTGAGGATAGGGCGCCGATCTTTTATCTCACGAGGAAGCATCCCAAGTAAGTGGAGCAATCATCAACCATATAGGAATGTGAGGGTTTCTTTGAACTTATTGTAAATCTTATACCTGAATTTGATCTTACTATTTGCCTGGCTATAGCAACTGATTGTATCTAACTTTATTACTCAGAAAATTGGCAGATTATATCACTTGTTGTAACTGACCTGATATGGACATTGTACACTGACTACTAAATTGGTATGTGGTCACTGAGGAAATTAAAAGAATAATTGCTTATATGCTTTATATCCTAAACTATTAGTCCTGTAACAAAACCACCATGACATATTGATAATTACACGGCTCATCATCTTTTCAGGGATTTAAGAACTAATCAAAACTGACTATAAAAACTCAATACTCCAACATCTACCCTTCTAAGAATATATAAAAACTACTGACCTGTGACCACCCACCTTAACACCCCTTTAACGAAACTAGCAGGATGGTATGTACGAGGTATGTATAAATATTGAATTTAAACAGTGAATATATGACACATACAAATACAAAATACAAATACAATAAATAAATTTTATCACAAATTTAAAGAATCTCATATTCAAAAGAATTCTTATTTCATATCCAATGTATACCCAGATGCACGAACAATAAATATGTCTATGTATTCATGTATTAGTTTATATTGAATTAATACATGAATACAGGTGTCGTTTGTGCATTCATATATTAGTTCATTTTAAATTAATACACGGATGCATTAACATATATCTTGGTGTATTCGTTGTGAATAGTAAAGCAAATAACAATTTCATAAAAGTGGATAATTTTATATTTTTATATTTGTAGATATTATTTTTCTTCTTATAACAAAATGAGTACATCCCATTATGCCTCTTTTAGGAAGTGTATTTGATAATTGGAGTATATTTAAAAGGTTATAGGGTGCATAATCCTTCCCAAAAACTATTCAATTATACATGAAATCGCATACTAACTAAAATTGTACAACTCTTAAAAAAAACTTACTATATGTTGCATTTTTATTTTATTCTTGTTATTTTAGTCTTTAGCCGTAACTAAGTACGAGACTTGGTACTGTTTCCAACATCTAAATTGGCCTCGTCTTTCTCTAAATACAACAAAACATTTGTGGAATATAATTCTGTTCACTGCCTCATTTCTCTGTTCAATATAAATATTATTTATTAAACATATTGGTTTTTATTCCCACCAATTCAAAAATCTTAAGAAAATAAAAAGTTAAACTCATGAACTAATATTTGCCTATATAATGACTTAACGGTCTGATCTTCGAATTTAACCCAATATGTACTCCGTTTTAAGATATAATCCATTATGTAACTACATGGAAGACTTGTTGACATACTTCAGTAAATGAAATTTTTTATTTTATTTTATTTTAAGCTCAATTATTTACTTTTTTCTTGTGCAAACTAGATTGACGCTTTCATGTGATATAACACTTGAATTATAATTCACTTCAAAAATAAATAATATAATTTATAAAATTAACTAAAAACCAATCAGAGTATTCCAATTTTTTGCGTAAAAATGGCACTGGTATTTTTCGACTTGACACGTCACGCACGAAATTAACGGATTAGTATTCAGTTTTATCGTGTTCGTATAACACGCTAATTTTCATGTTATATTTGTGATCGTGTCATTTTCGTATAATTAGATTATATATATATATATAATATTGATTTAATTATTATTTTATATTTTTTCTTGTTTTATTTGTGATCGTGTCGATCGTGTCATTTCCGTATAACACTTGATTCGAATTTGTTGTTTCATATCGTGTGGTGTCAACACGAAAAAATCGTATCATTTTCGCTGTCAGATCCGATAGATCCTTACGAATCGTATTCATGTTTTGTCTTATCGTGTTACGTCGTTATCGTATTGCACAAATTATCAATCCTACGTAAAAAGTGCAATCACATGCTTCAATAAACTAATACTAACTTTTTTGTATGGCCAAATCCAACCTTTTATTGGATTAGGATAAGAATATTAATAAAAACTATCAGGATATTTTTTAACCAATGAGAGATAGCTATTAGGATAAATATAAACACTATACATAGGATTGCCCATTTTAATTCTCACAAGCTTAACTCAATTGGTAGCAGATTTTTCGAAACCTAACAACCTTAACATAGAAATTTCATCCTCTTTATGATGACTCATTATAGCATTAGACAAAATACTCATAACTTCTTAACTATTGAATTACTGTAATTTATCTCGTAATTTATCTCCTCATATATTCAGATGACTGGAGTGTAAGAGAGAGCTTCCTTTTTATTGAAAAATGGAAGAAGGATTACCCATTTTAGAAACGCTCGGCCAGTACCTCAAATTTTTAATCCCCATAGCGATGATATCTACAATACTTTCCCAGATAGCAAACTATTAGACGCCCATATTGTGAGTAAAACCCAACAAATCTCCAGGGAAAACTAGAGCATGTTAGAAGATAATTCTCATTTCTTAACTATATAAATATCTATACTTTGGTTTTGTTAACATACATTCCGCATCTTCCGTAATTGCAAATCCCAGAAAGAACCCGTGCATTTTACAGTTTGTTCTTTCGGAAACCTGCAACTAGGCGACCAACCGATTTCTTTTGATGGAAAGTCATGTAAGGTGATCCTGTAAGGTTAAGTGTCGACAGTGCCATACGAACTCCAACTTGCTTATTTGCTATGCACTCTTGCTCTCTCCACCAGCAAAACTGTTTGACACATCTTAAAGACACGGACCTCATCTAGGACATCCAGAATAGGAGCAGGAATGTCAGCACTCCATTCAAGCATAGGACACTCCACCTGTAAGCTGTGAAAGCTGCAAGTGGGCATTATCATTTAGCAAGTCTACAAGACAAGAATATTGTAGATGAAAAGTAGGAAATCAGATGCAAACAAAGACATTCTGGAGAAATTCATGACACTGACAAACAAGTCCTCCCAAAGTTTGAATTATAATTAGAAAATGAATAAAACATTGTTTCACAATTTCTGTCGAGCATGTCTAGAAGTGAATTGCTTCATCAAAAAACTTAGTTGCCATTGGAATCCCTACAGCATCCTACCATGTTTTCCCCATTCATGATATTTGTTTCACTTGCGAATAGCAATTTATATGAGACAAACCACTATCTTGAACCATGCTCCTCATCTCTTTCAAGAAAGCAAAATGACAGTCTTCCATAAATTTAAAAGTTTTCTTCTAAAAGAATGAGAGAGTGAAGGACTGTCTTTCGAACAATAAAAAAAATTTAAGACCAAACCAATAACTACAGAATAGCTAAATTTTAACATAAGAGACTATCATACTACCTCCAGAATGGTTTTCTAGGAATAGTTACTGCCACTTAATGGGATGAGATTTCAGACGTGGAAATTAAAACTAGGTATATGATATGGTTATTCAAAACCAATTTTCAGAAACTATCATAGTTGTTCAGGTGGCCTGAGCTCTGTTCATTAAAATGAAGGCGGCCAAGTGCTGAAGGAGTGTGTCTTGGCCCTCTCTCCAGGTGCACCTATCAGCCTGAGACAATTCTATATTATGCTTTTCTTATACTTTTTTAAATCAAGTTTCTGAAGCTGAATCATAGTTATTAAAGGGGCAACCCAAAGCCTCATAGAGAGGTGCATCGCACGCCTTCTGAACAAGGCACAAAAATAAGAAAAATATAAACAGTGATAAATTTACATGTTAAACCGTTGTAGCACTTTAGAAGCATTGATAGTAAATTTGAAGTAAACTAATCTTTCTTAAGATACGGATCAGATCAAATTAAATGAAATTTGCAAAAAGAGCTAGTCAAAGATTGTTAGGATGACTGTATTTTGGGATCGATTGAAGATCTAGCTTGCGCACATTCAGGTCCAAAACTCCAACATGAGAGTTCATATACCTTCAAGTTTATTAGAGAAAACAGACTTTTTAGGGTCTTTTTCAATATGTCCAGCATTGGATTTACAGGTAATCAACCTAATGGGATTCAAACCTATATAACTAAAAATAGAAATAGTCCACCTTTGTTGTCTCTTGTACTTAATTTTTCTTCCAATCTCTTTTTTCCCCTCTATCATTTTACACTATTCCTTGTTCTTTTAGGATCACTATTTCATGGAAAATGGGGAAGGACACCAATAGGGTTCTTTTAACTGGATTGTAGTAATTCTAAGTGGTACAGCATTTTCAAGAGGATTAGTTCAATTACTTTTTGATGGGTGTTTCCTTTCCCCTTGTCATGGCTTGCATCTTTAGTAAATACTTACATTATTAGTACAGGAGAGTTACCATGAAAATAATCAATATCAAATCTGGAGCTTTGAGGCTGAAGAGAACAATAGATACTTTTTTGGGTACTTACATGAACAAGTATAAGATGAGGAAACATGCAGTGGAGACCCCAAACCTTTCCCACTCCTATTGTCTGGACTTTGATAACCATGTGGAGGATTAGCTGGTGAAGTCTGAGGTGTTGATACTGCTAGAGGTGATTTTCTGGTGGAGCGAGGAGACAAGTTTGGTGAAATTTGGTCAGGACGAGAAGTTGGAGAAGGACTTGGTGAATCATCAGAACCACAATGTTGACAGCCTTGAGCGAAGGGTGTGGGAGAACGAGAATGTGGAGGTAAAGAATGCTGAGGAGCATCGCGTGGACTGGGTGAAGGTTCATAGGCATAACATGTAGGACAAGGTGGTAGAGCACGACGTGAGTTGGGTGAAATGGCAGGTGAATAAGATGGTCCAGTATGAACACTTTCCGGTGATTGAGAAAGTGTTGGTGTTGGTGTTGGTGTTGGTGTTGGTGTTGGTGTTGGCGTTGGCGTTGGCGTTGGCATTGGCGTTGGCGTTGGTGTCGGCGCTGGCGCGTAAAGAGAATGATTTAGAAATGATGACAGGCGAATTTCCTTAACTTTTCCAAAAACAGAATGATCAAGCCCAAGGTTTTCCATAGGAGGTGACCTAGTAATTATTTGAGCTAGCTGTCTTAATCTTTCTGGCTGTATAGGAATATCAGATGCAACTAAAGCTTCAACCATCACTGGGGGATCTTTTGTTGAGCCATCTTTGTTTGTTACTTGTATGTACACCATCTGCATCAAGAAAGATTCTATCAGGTCAGGAGTAATGGATAAACTAAATTCAGACTCAATTAGATGAGACCAGAGGCTCCTATTTCTATACTTACAACTATAACTAGAGATGGAAAAATATCAGTTGAAGTCTCATTAAAATGAAATTTTAATAAAACAGCAGCCGCAGAAACAATAATAGTAGGTAGACCCAACTAAGAAAGGTTGAATCTATCATCTCCTTGTGCAGATTGAAACAAAAAAACTCACATAACAAGTTTCAGGATTTAATTTAAGTAAATCAACTTTTGAAAAATTCAACCGCTAACACTGAATTGTAGTGGTATTCTAAAGTAGATTTAATTTACCTCATGGGGCAAAAGGTGCAATTCGAGTTTTAATTGTTCCTTCAACTCGGGAAGATTTTCTTTTATTTCGTAAATTGAGCTATTGAGAGTGAAATTGAAAAGAGGCAAAGACAGCAATGGAGTTCTCTCTGGAATTATAGTAACTCCACCAGGAAATTTTAGGATCTCAAATGAAGAAGGTTCCCCAAAAATCGTGGAGGTTAACGTCAAATTATCTTGTTGCAGAAACAGATCAATCAAGGACGACTTCAACAAACTCAAGGCCACTGGATTTGTTGTACTATTAATTGGATCAGGAAGGAAGCCAAACACCACATTAGTCCGGTTAGATAAGTCTGCCTGGTGCATTGAAAGAACAGCAACCTGTGAAAAGTAAGTTATCATCAAACTATTCTTCCTTTGAACTTGATGGTTGAAAAAGCAAGTACTGCATGAAGTAGAAAATTGAGCCCAACCTTCAAGTAAGGGACACCTATCTCCTCATTGATATCATATTCTAATCTCGAAATGTATGGTATAAGTTCAGAAATCGGCTTTTGAAGCTGGAAATATGATTGAACAGTTGCTGAAATAAGAATCAGAACCATTAGTCAGACAAGGAATGAAGATTTTTTAAAAAGCCATGAATAATAAACAACCATTTTCTTCCATGTAACTCTTGCTCTTTAGAAATATGATAATAAATGCTTGGAAGATTCAAGGAAAATAAAATACAAATAATGTGATAGAGCATATTTACAATAACGGTCAGAACAAACTTAATCCAACTAGCTGCTATAATAACTACCTTTTCTAAAAGTTATCACAATCTTCACAGCTTAATAGATAATGATGCAATCTCATAATGAATAAGCTGGTCTACAAAAGAACAACTGAACCTAAATGGTCCAATTCTACATTTCCAATTAGAGTAGATTATATTTGCTAGCTTGATTGACAAAGTATGCATCAATATTTGAATAAATGGCGCACATAATAAAAACGGAACTTCACTCGAGAGAATTATATTGGTAACAGTGTGCCAATGAGTGAACCAGAATTGTAAGGTACTCTCTAGTCCTATTCAAAGACCAATTCAGTAATAGACTTTATTGTCATTATTCCACAACCTGGAAAATAAACATTTTGGTTTGCTTGAGATTCTACAACTACAATTGAGAATACAAGGAACATTTCTCCTGCCTCAAGAAGAACCAGCGGACCATTACTTTGTCTACAAAGTCAAACCAGGAGAAACAGATCTTATGGCGGGTAATGGAATAGCAGCACAAGTTTCAAGAAGTGCAGATGACAAGTAACTAAATTCAAATAAAGACCTCGATCAAAGTTAGAGAATCCCGTTTAAAACTGTATAGAGTTAATTAAAGTAAAGCCACAGACATCATACAACTCATCTATAATTACCAACAATTTGTTTAACAGCCCAAAAAATATGTAAGAACAATTTATTGCTACAATCTTATCATACAGAGGTATCAATACTTTACAAGCTGAAAGAATGATTCAATGCCAAGTTTTCCAACTCTATCAAGAATCATGAACTCAACCAAGCAGTTAAAATGAGGTCGCACAGCAAGATATTACCCATCAGATGTCAACTTTTACCTTAGGAGTTCGCAAGAAATCTATACAGGAACTTACTCCAGTATAAAACATCAGCATATTCAAGTAAAACAAGCTTTAGACATTCCAAGCATATTTTCAGATTGCAATCACACGTCAAAAATGTCACTTTTAACAAACATCATGTAAAGAACCGCCACAACCTCATATGAAAATGGCATATGAGTTCAATTTTTAAGTATTACCAACATCTCCAAGCACTAAAGCCGCCCTCTTCAATAATAATTTAAAAAAAAAAAAAAACAATTAGAAACAATATAAGTAAAAGTACTAATTCAATTAGGGGTTTCTAGCAAGCACAAGAAATTCAACTAACCTCTTAACCTAAACCTAATTCTAAAGCAATTACAACAGAACTTCCTAAAACGCAATCAAACATGTAAAAATAAAAATAAAAATAAAAAGAAGCAGCTGTTTACCACTGAGCTTGATGGAGGTTTTAGCATCAAACCCAAGTTGCTTGTATCGAAGAGGAAGAACCCAGAAAAAGGCAGAAAAGAAAGCAGCGACACTGAGCATCAAAAGTAGGGCGCATTTGAAGCTGAAGAGTCTGGAAACTCCCACAGTCCATCTCTGGCAGAGGAAGGTTCTAGAACTGCCAGGCGGCGGCGGCTGCACAACTGGCAGTTGCTGATTATCGGCCTTCCCCATTCCCACCACAGCATCGGTTCGGAGCGATTCTCTCTCTACAATTCCGATTTTTTCTCTGGCTAGAGAACGTGTACGTATGTATCGGGGCAGCGTGCACGTACTGGAACGGGAGCGGGATGGGTTTGTCTTGATTCGGTTTCTCTCTCTCTCACACTCAGTGTCACTCTATGTTTCTCTCTCTAGAAGGTGTGGAGACAAGTTGGGGTGATAAATGGAGAGGGACAAGTGTGCTGGGCGAACAAATGCCCTCTCCATCTCCCTACATTAAACGCACTCAATCAAAATGCTTTTCACTTTCAACTTCTTGCTTAGCTTTAATGCTATATAAAATGCGGATCTTCATACCAATATCGTTTTTATTTTGATGATCTTTTAATATTTTCGTCAACTTAGACTCGGATAACGCACCTATAGGGTTCGAAGTCCATATCCCAATATATTTTTCGTGTCCCATTCATATTTCATTATCAAATCTATTGTTTTAAATAATATTATTAACATTTATTAATGAATATAATGAGTCATAATTAATATTTATAACCAAGTATTAAAATTTTAAAATATATACCCAAGTTATGTATTTATCAACACTAGTAATCAATTATTAATTAATAAAACTGAAATAAATGCTGAAAAGATTATATACTCTAACTGGGTATATTAAATAAGGTTGATAAGTACAAATTAAATCAAAACAGAGAAAATTGAAGAATAAAAATAAAAATAAAAAGATCTTTTTAAAGAGAAAAGTATTGCATCTATTCATTGAGTCCTCCATTTCAATATTTTTCAACGTTTTTGAGAAGAATGCAACACTAAAGGCGCTAGATTGTAAGCGGCCTCGTGTGAAAAGCACCAATAAGTTAATGAGTATGTGATGTCCTCAAATCTTCCGGGAGGAATTCAGGCTCGAGTCAGTAAAAATCTCAATTGGAGCAATCTGATATTCCAGCTTCCAAGCTAAGCGTAATCTCTCCAATCGGATGAGCTGCTATTCTCTTTGACATCTCAGCCTTAATACCACCTGCATCATTTATGACAATCACTCCAATTCCCCAACGGTTGTTTCTATTTAAAACAACATCCAAATCCACTTTAAATCTTCCTCTTCACGGCCTCTTCCAAGTGGGACACTGAAAGTACACCTATAGAAATTGAAAATTTTAGGTCTAATGAAGATTTTATATTTTTAAATGATATGAGTTCATTACATTACTCAGTTCAGGAGTAGCACAACTAAAGGAGTCGATCTGAGAGGCAAAGTCAGTTTGACGACATAATAAAATAAGAATATCACTGAGTATGAGCATCTAACTCCTTAAGGTGTGAATATCAGTAAGAGGTCAAAGTGAAAAATTGGTAAAATAAAAAACAAGTGTAGGTATAAAATTTAAGGGCCACTTGTTGCACATCTAATGACTTAATTATAGTGTCTCTTTGATCTCCAATATTACACTTCACTCTGTTCTTAGTCTGAGGGACTCCCACTTACCATGAAACTTACAAAGAACATGTCAAGTTTACAAAGAAAACACTATTCTAGTACCAGAGCTTTTGGGTGGTACTAGAAAACTGTGAAATTTACAAAACGTGTCAAATATCAATCATAAGTTGATAAGCATCCGAATAATTATGATATCATTGTTATTATTATTATCTACAAAGAACAACCATAATCTCTATAGACGAATAACCATCAAATACACTGTTATCATCCGTGTCCGTGCATCGCAGATGAGCTACTCTAGTACCACTCATAGAAAAACAATGTCTTGATTCCACATAAAAATTCATTCTGCAGAACAAAATATATTCAAGAGCAAAAACTTCTACCAGTTGAACAGATGATAAAATACAAGGTCAGATGCATCTATTCATCTCCCTCTCTAAATCAGCTTTTTCTTTTGGAAATATCGTTTCAAATGCCATATTTGGGCAACTGAAACCAAAATGCAGACTCCCAGTGACATCAAACTGTACCAAGCAACACGAGCATTTGTTGTTTCACTTACAGTTCGCATCTCTGCTTCTCTGCAATGAAAATTTGAAGAGGAATCGGGGTACAGAAGCATTACAAAGAAACAGCATAATAAATTTTAATGAATGAAACACGTATAGATATATGTATACCTATTTTTGAGATACAAAAGATTTTCATGGATGGCCTCAACTGCTCCTTCAAGCTTTCTTAGCTCAAGCTCAACACCCTACTAGAGGAGCAAAATATGTAAGTCATCTAAAACCTTTAAGGCTCACGTCTCATTCTCAGTTCCAAAAGTTTGGCTGCTTATTTCTCATTCAAATTACCATGAATTTGTTAGTATAAAAATACCATATGTTTAACTACAAAATCTAGGAGAAGCCATCTTCTAGTACCCAGCATGTGGATTTTAGGGGGGAAAGACTGACTAAATACACAAGTAGAAAAGCAAAAGAGGAATACATGTGGAATTTTTTTGGTTATAAACATGTTTTCTAACGTAAAAAGACGACATTTGGGGGTTTCCTAAGGAATTCATTAATAAAGTAGCAAGCGAGGAATGCTTAAAGTTTTCACCTCAATTTTCTCTTTTCTAGCAACTGAATCCCAATCCTTAGCTGCAATACCAGTCTTCCAATCAATATTGATACTTATATCGCCACCTCCTGCATTATGGCCTTCCCCCCAAAAACAAGCCAAATAGTTCCCACCCTCAGTAGTTGTAAATGCAAATTGGCCGTGTGTGACATTTTCCTGGTGGTGGAGGGTATTCCCATAAGGCGAAGTCACCTACAATAGAAATAAGATCATATTAGACGGACAGATACTGAAAGGTAGATGCTATTTATGTGTCGGACTATCAGCTAGACTGATCGATATAAAATCTAAGGCTTCCTGCAAATGCCAAAAGTCATCTTCACCAAGCCAGAATCCTGTCACCCAGACTTGTGAAGCATCATGAGATGGGGAGGAGAGTAAAACCAATACAAAAGGAGGTGAAACCTAATCAAAGAAAAAACTAAAACAGATCGATCAAAGTGAAACAATTCATCTCTATAGTTTTCAGGTTTGTTGGCAGCTGGAATTTTTCTGCACCTATCCTATAATTTGATATATAATTAATCAGATCCACCACCACTTATCAACTGTAACTACCAGATATATTTTAAAGAGAAAATCCAAATTGAAATTGAATGCCAAATTAATACAACAGAGAGTACTAGAAAACAAAACAAAAATGTTAAACACAAGAAAATAGTGAGATGTTTTCACCAGATTAGATGCCCTGCCCACAAATTTTTTTTAGAGATGTAGAAGCAACATGAAGACAAAGATGCATAATTATCAGCCAACTATTAGGCGCAAGGTCTCTCTGAACTAGAGATATGGGCCAACAATCTTTTCGATATGCTTTACATTTTTTGGTCAACATAATTAAGAATTTTTATACTAATTGAAAATGAAATTTTACTTAATGGAGAAAAAAGTGAGAGATGTTACAAGTTCAAAAGTCACATAAATATGCAGAATACACAGACCACAAGGACGACTACCCATGCAACAACTTTTTTTCCTTAATTTTAACGTAGTTGTTATCGCCAGTTAAAAACTTGACTTACCATTTTAATCTGTGCAAACTATAGGTCCGGGCATCATTTCAACATCATCTTCTCTTGTTGTTGCAAATGCCTATCGTGAATGAATTGAATCAAAACAGAAGAACGAAGAATGAATGCAGGTGTTCCTGGGCGAAGGTTTTCCCTCTGAATAAAGAGAGCTTACACTAAGTTCTTTCCTGCTCTGAACTGTCACTGCTTTAGTAAAACAATGATACATATGTATGCGTTATTCATTTAGGCACCCCATTAGATGTCAACAATAAGCAGATTCCTTAAGCTTTTTTCACTGATATCACGAATATCCTAAGGTTCATTTGTTTTATAAGTTTACACTGGAAGTTATATATGGTAAGCTGACAGTATATTAAAGCCAACTGCATCTAAGACCCACGTATTTTTGGTGCCTGACGTTTCTGGCATGTTTAAGTTCCAACAGGATCAATCTTTACCTTTTACTTTGTCAATTAATCAAGAAATTTTAAAGGCTCACGGTGTACTCGAACCCAAGACCTTTGGCCTTAGACATTAAGCCATTAACCACTCTACCACTAGACCAACACACTTATACTCAAACTTTACCTTTTGCTAAACAATAATATGGTTATTAGCTTTCATTACTTCAGACATTAATTTTATCAGGTTGCTCAATTCTCAATATCAGGTACAAAGGAAACTTAGTAGGAATGAGTAGCCTTTACAGCTGATAAGGTATAGACACGTGGAAGAAAATAGTGAGATGTGAGATATAGTTAGTTTCTATGTGTATCAACATAAATGAATGCATAATCATATTTCAGATTTGAAGTTAATTGCTATTTTTCAATGAAGAACTCATAAATTAGATGTACTTTCAGCCTTCAGCCATCGTATCATCAAATAGTACCTATCCTGATTTGCTTTAACCTATGACCTGATAAACTTTTCTTCCTACATCGATAGCTTCAACTTATCTCCCATTCAAACGAGCTTAGTATCATCACATGTAGCAAAATATTTCCTCGAAACGAGTTTAGCATAAACATTGACATAGTAACATTTGGGAAACCCTAACCTTGGCGGAAATGGTGGGGTGGAGTGGACGTGGTCATCGGAAATGACGACATAATCGGCCAAAACGACGACGTTGCTCTGGATTTCTTCGGAGACGCACTTTGTGCCAGTGGTCGGCAAACTCAACCATATGGCGTCGCTCATCCGCAGAAGGCAGAGAAAACCAACAGTAACACCACGCCGACGTTGGCACCCGCCACCATCTCTGTCTCTCTCTTTAAGATTGGAATCTCAAGCACAAGCGGAAAATTCAAAGCTCTCAGGTTGTTTCGGATTCTGGGGTTTCTTTGGAATTTAGATCATCAGTATGCCAGGTCACGGGTGTATAAGGGACTCCACCATAAGCCCGGTTGCTTTCGTCTCAAAACTAGTTTGTCATTATATTAAATAGGCTATTAAACGGTTTCGGTTTCGAATTTCTCCCAAAAAAAAAAATAGAACCGAAATCGAATCGTTTTAAATTTTTGGTTAATCAAAACTTGATCGGTTCTGACGGTTTGGTTTTCGGTTAATCAAAAAATCGAATTAAAATTAATGAATATTAAAAATAAATAAGATAATAATTAAAAAACTGGAACTTATTAACAATAAAATATTTAACAAATAATTAAAATAAGTAATAAAGTAATTATTAAAAATTAATTTTTCAAATTTTTATTTAATTAATTAATAATTAAAAATAAAAAATGATTTTCGATTTTGAACCGTTCGGTTATCGGTTAACCAATAACTAATTTTTTTAACTTTGGAACCGAAACGGAACCGATAACCGAATTTATCGATTTTCGATTAACCGAATTTTTCGGTTTCGATTCGGTTCCGATTCTAACCGAAAACAGTTTAGACACACCTAATTATATATTTTATACATGGGTAATTTGTCATTATATATTTGGGTAAATAGACATTTGTGTCCCAATATTTCGTATTTTTTCACTTAATATCTCATTGTAAGTATATTGTTGTTTTAATCTCTAATGTTTCAGAAAATTTCTATAACTATCTTGTCAATCGATTTTCAGCGCACAAACGCTTATGCAGCTGCCGAAATTCCATATTGGACTTCACGTCAATATAAAGATGAAAATAAAACAAGGAACAACTTCTCCAAAACAACGCCGTTTCATTTATTTTCGACGTCAATATGAGGAAATAAATGAAATGACGCTGTTTTGGATGAGATAGTCTACGTTTTTATTTTATTTTTACACTTACTGATGCAGCCCAAGTTTTGTGAATTTAATTATTATGCGGCATATGAGCCACGTTTTTGTATCAAGATTTTCGCAGTATTTTTAAGCTTGATTATCTAGAGTCCTAGACTATTAAAACTTCTTTTGTAAATTAGAGTTCTACTTTGATTAGGAGTCCTTCTTTGATAAGGATTAGACTTCATTTTCAACCTATATAAAGGTTTGTAAGCGTATGAAAATATTCAAATTTTGATTTACGAATATATGTGAGTTTTATTCTCTTCATTAGCTCTTGAATTTTCTTGTGTTTGCCAATGAATTCAATTATCGACGTATCGACGAGACATTCATCCTCGCTCGTGTGTCATTCATCGTCCCCGAGTTGTTGCGTCAACTATCTAGTTGGGGTATAGGCGAAATCTTGACCTATATCACTCGAGTGTTAAATTCGAGAGGTTTTGGGATATTCCATCTTGTTCGCTTTTTCCGTTCAAGGTCGATAGATCCTTCGCACAACCGAGGATCGTATCATTTGGTATCGAGCCGATCTTCCACGGCCTGTCTCATAGGGTTCGCGGATCGCCGATCGGCGCGCGGGTCTTATGGGGGTGGGATGATCGTCCCACATTGTCCGCTGAGGCTTATCCTGGATCGGTTATAAGGTCGATTCCACATTTTGTATCTTGCGAGGCTATTGAATTGAAGTGGGTGAGTCCGTCGATATAGGTGACGACTTGGATTTGAGGACAAATCCTTTTCAAGAGAGGAAATGATGCACCCAAGTTTTGTGAATTTAATTATTATGTGGCATACGAGCCACGTTTTTGTATCAAGAATTCAATTATCGACGTATCGACGAGACATTCATCCCTCGTTCGTGTGTCATTCATCGTCCCCGAGTTGTTGCGTCAACTATCTAGTTGGGGTATAGGCGAAATCTTCGACCTATATCACTTGAGGTTAGATTCGAGGTTTTGGGATATTCCATCTTGTTCGTTCTTCCGTTCAAGCGTCGATAGATCCTTCGTACCAATGAGGATCGTATCACTTACATGGAATTCGACACCACATAAGCATTTTTACACCGAAAATCGATCCCCAGAATATTAATATAAATTTTTTGAAACGTTAAGGATCAAAACAACAATATGCTTACATTGGACATTAAGTAAAAAATCGTAAAACGTTGTGACATAAACTGATATTCCTTCTAATAATTATGAGTTTAAATATAATTATATTTATAATACGTCCCTCAATTTCTTTATTAGTTTCACTTTATTGGACGTCCCAAAATTTTCTTCCTATTCTATTTATGGTAATTATCATCTATACTTATTACCATTTATGATACTTTTTGTTTACACATTTTGTCATTCATCGTTCATCACTATTTATCTTTACTCTCAACAACTCACTTATTTATATTTTTTACTCACACCCCTAACTAATATAATATTACACTAATATGGGACCCTTACTCCACTCATAATACATTCCACAAAATTTATTAAAACTCATGTCAAAATTCTCATGAATGAATTTGGAAGACGAAGGTAGTATTTATTAATTTCATATTTACAAAAGTAGTTCAAAATAAGTTAAAAAAATTATTTTATTATCATTACTACTATTATTAGTAGTATTATTTTTTTATAACTTGTTTTAAATTTTAATTTTACAAAATATATTAAAATTGATTTGCAGTTTCATTGAAGAATAACTTAAAGTTACCAAATACTTCATTCGTCCATAAAATGTGTTTATTTTATTCCGTTTTAGTCCGTCCATAAAATATGTTAACTTTCTTTTTTGGGAAACATCAATTCCATAATTTCAACCCTAAATCTATTAATTTATTTACAAAAAAATACCCATGACCCATATTTTTATTCTCATTATATATCCATATATTCATTTATTATCTTCATAGTCTACTTTTTAATCACAATATCCATTAATCTATTCGTTTATTATCATCACCCACTTTACACTCATCATAATTTGTTAAAACTAATACCAACAAAATAAAAGAACAAATATGGTGGACGGAGGGATAAACTATTTTTGTTTGATACTCCCTATGTCCCCGTCGAACATAACTCATTTCTTTTTAGCACAATTATTTAGGAAAATGATATAAAATAGTTAAAAATAATAAAAAGTAGGTAAAGTCCACATATTTTGAAGAGATAATTATTTCTTGAAAAGAAAATGAGCCAAATTACGTGGGACAATCCGAAAAGGAACACGGGTCAAGTTTAGTGGGTGGATGAAGTATTATTTAATATACTAAATGATAAACTAAATCCATATACCATTTTAATAAAACAGAAAAACATTATCAAATTATGAAAATTATTACTCCTCCGTCCACCAAAAACGTGCATCGATTTTGGTGGCACGAGTTTTAAAAAGCGAATGAGTGTAAAGTAAATGTGTATAAAAGGTGTGTCGTTTGGATAATAAATGAATATATTAATGGATTGTGAGTGTAAAAAGGTGGGTCATGAGTGTTTTTTTGTAAATAAGTGGATAAGTTGAGGGTAAAAATGTAAAGTTGGTATTTCTAAAAAATGAAAGTGCACATTTTTTGTGGACGGACCGAAAAGGAATTAAATAAACGTTTTTGGTGGACAGAGGGAGTATATATTTTTGACTAAATATTTCTATTATGGTGTAAAATTTTTAACGATGGTCTTAGTTCAATTAGGATCTATAATTTAATTCGCTAACATTGCATCAGAAAAAAATCAAGTTTTATTTATTTATTAAAAAGTTTGCTATTATTTTGATTTTACAGTAAAATAATTTTAAAATATAAAGTAATGTGCACTGAATCCAGTACTATATTGTTTTACTTTAATGAATTTATATTTGTAATTTAAGTTGGTATTTAACTATCATATTGATAATATTAGTCGCTGCATTTTATCCTTTTTCAACAAAATAAAAAATAATAATCAACTTATAAGATAAGAATATAAACTAATATTTTATTCTGCTCTTCATTTTGTGGACATACCACTCATAAGAAATGTTATTCTATTCATTTCATCATTCAATTCCAAAATTCATTTGCTTCATACCTAATTACTCCCTCCGTCCACTATAAACATGTATTTAATTCCTTTTCGGTCCGTCCATCAAAAAATGTGCACTTTCCTTTTTTAGAAACACCAACTTTATATTTTACCCTCAACTTATCCACTTATTTACAAAAAAATACTCATGTCCCACCTTTTTACACTCACAATCCATTAATATATTCATTTATTATCCCAATGACACACTTTTTTATACACATTTACTTTACACTCATTACAGTTTTTTTAAAACCTCTGCCACCAAAATCGATGCACGTTTTTTATGGACGGAGGGAGTATAATATTCTTTCATACCAATCAACTCACATAGAGGTTTATGGTATGATAAAATAAAATAAGGGCGAAATGATAAACCTTTCATGATTTCTATGCGAAGTATATATATGAGTTTGAATTTTGATAAAGAATATAGTTTATCGTCTGAATGATCGATAATAGGGAATGAATAACCAAAGAAAAAGATAGTTGATAAGGAATGTTAACCGGAGAAAAAAAAAATAGTTGATAACAAATTATATCTTCAAACTCCAATTTTAAATATTCAAATATGAGTTTCTTTAAATAATATACGTTATTTATGAGCTTCATAAAATTTATAGATTCATGAATGAATGTAGTAAATGAATAAAATAAAACTAAATAAAAGTTAAAATCCTGAAATGTGACTCCTAAGCTTCTAACCTTACTTTGAATACGTGGAGCTTGAGAATGGGCAATTTATGTTTGTAAATGTAATTCAGCTGTCTTTCATATACCTCTAGTCATTTATGAATTGGAGATTTTTAGAGAAAAAACAGTATTCACACTAGAGATTGCTAGATTCAGCCTAATCCATTTTGGATAAGATTTTTCTAGGCCAAAAGCGTTTGTTTTCTCAATCTAATCAGATCAATCGGCAAAATTTGTTCTAAATTGAGATCCTTGATGAAATAAAAAAAAAATGGTGGGACAGTTAGGTAGGTAATGGCATGGTACAAGTAGTCATTAAAAAGCAAAAAAAAACAAAAACACATTGAGATCATATATATAACTTATAAGAAAAATGAAATGAAAGGCGAAACTAATATATAATATGTATAAATGGTTTGTATGGAATTCCACCAGCGTCTTATAGGTTGAGAGGTGTTTGGCTAAGCTTATTTTAAATAGCTTATAAGCTCTAAGAGCTTATAAGATGTTTCAAGAGCTTATAAGACATAATGTTTCAAGAACATAAGTTGTCAAAGTGTTTGGATAATTTAGTTTATAAACTAGAGAAAGAATCGTGAGTTAGAGAGAAATTCATAGTTAGAAATGAAAACCGACGAGATGTGAAGTCGATAGATATATGTAGATTATAACGAATCATAGTAAGGTTATTTTGGTAAATTCATCACATTTTGCAAGATTATGAAAAAATAAGTTGGGGTTGAAATACTTATTTTAAGGAGCTTATAAATTTGTTGAGTTTATTTTAACAAATTATGTTTATTTGAAATTATTTTACCAAACATCTTGCATGAACATAAGCTCCTAAATTTATATAATTGCTTGAAAAGTTTTATGTTTAGCCAAACCCTCCGAGTCTATTATACAAAGATTTTCTAATGCGATTGATCTCTTTTGTGTAATTTCCCAACTATTATATAAAAACAAGATGTTGAGTTATGAGGCATGAAAATACTAAGCATTCAACCACGCTAGTGATAAGCTAACTTATTTTGGGGCCCATTTTGTCAGATTAGGCTTAATCGTATTTAGGGCTATTATTTCTTATAAATACTCATCTTACTATATGTAACTTTATCTGAAAAATATAATGCACAATTCATGGCTTAGCAGTGGTCCCCAGATGTAGTCTATATATAAGAGACGAATTGAGTTACTAATTTTCGTTTTATTTTATTTTGTTTTTGATTATATATTACTATGTGTTTTAATTCGAAATACGAGATTTATACAAAAAAGATTCTCTCTCTCCGTGCACAATAAGTGTATTACTTGTGGACGATATCAATTTTTAATAAATTTATTGGTAGATGTTATTTGAGTTGAGAAATGATCTCATCATGTGTTAGGTTATGAGTGGTATGAAGATTCTTTTTTTTATAAATAATGAGTGGTTGTGAGGTTGAATAATAAAGAGTAGTGTACTAAAAAGAAAAATGATATGCATTTCGTGGATGTCGAATTAAATAATTATGATACACTTATCGTGGACGGAATGAATATTAAACAATTGGTAAGTTCCATCCTCGTCTCAAAAGAATTAGAACTTACTATTATCTATATCCACATACTTAGTTTAACTGATTAAAAACTAGTAATTTTGAAGAAGAAAAAAACACTTTGTATTGTACTGCTAATTAATGAAAACACCCTAACTAGACTAGTGCAACGGTAACTGGATTACCAACTTCAATGCCCCTTGTCACTTTACAGTGTCTAGACCATACAAAGTAGTTTGGTGGTTCCCTTTCAACGGTCATAAATATTGGGTTTGGCTAGTGTTAAATCAAGACAACTTATGGGCTTTAACAAACGTGACATTCTGGTCCCACTCAGCACTGATCTAGATTCAACTATGATACACATATAGAAAAGGGAAATAATTATTCCCCACTCTTCATGTTTTTTTTCCCCAACGTATGCAGATATGCCTCAACTTTTATGAGAACTTATTTTCTTTTTCTTTGATCTGGGAAAGGTAGATCCTAATCTTGTTTTTAAATTTGAGGAAAGATTGCATTGCTATTTTAAGAAGCTTGTAAGCTCAGCTAAATACCCTCTTAATTGACATGAATATTTGGGTTTGAGTTAAATGTTTTTTCAACTAAATTAATATGACCTAAAGAGTGGATTATAACCATGAGCATGGGTACTAATCATATAATCAAGCTAATTTTCATTATGAATTGAAAATTTTATTAAAACTAATCTTGTATATCTATTTAGGTATTTAAACAATATGAGGAGCTAGAAAAGTGCTTCGAGTCACCACCAATACAACATATTAGATCAACAAGCACATATGGCATCATGTTGATGAATATGATAAGTGTAATTAATTGACAAAGATACATTTGATCCATCTTATAAGTATTTTGGCTAGACTCGTTTAGCGTATAACAAGATTATCTTGGCTGTGAAAATCTAATCAAGGATGTTGCGTGACAATGCCTAATCGTTAATTATTAACTACACTAATCATATCCCTTCAAAAAAAAAAGAGCTACACACAATTTTAGGAGACAAATTCATCTCATGCAAGGAAACTTCATTCTAATTGAAATTTTGCAAGAAAATCACACCTTAGTTACAATTTAGAGTATGATCACCATGCGTCCTTACATGATGAGGTCTCACATGAGATCATCTCGTCGTATAAATAGTTGGTGATAGTAAAATTTAAACGACAACATAAACATGCAATGCTAGTAATTTGTAATATCAGTTGAGCAGTCCCGAATCTGAAACTTTTAGAGGCATACTCTTTTTCGCTTTCTAGCTTAAGAAATTACCAATTATTAAACCAATTAACAAAAAGGCGTCCAATAATATTTTCATATAATACTACACACTCATCTTTTCTTCCCCACCAATCCATTCCACAACAACACTAGCACTAACACAAAATGGAAGTCCTCTTCTCGGAATTTACACTCCTCTCCGACCAAGCCCTCTGCGACAAGAATTTCGATCCATCGACGATTGAAGGCCTCATGAAGCTGTTCGAGGTCGAGGCGTACAAGGAGTGGGCCCACCTCGAGCTCGAGTGCCGGAACGAGTCGCAGAGCGCCGACGCCTGCATCGAGGAAGCCGAGGACTATCTCGATTCCGTTATGGAGAGCGCCATGGCGGAGTTCCGCCTCTTCGAGGAGGAGATGAACCAGACCTGCAAGGCGGAGCACGACACCCTCGTCAGCCTCGCCGACAGCGCCCGCAAAATGGGCAAGACTTTGGAGAAAGCCGCCACTTTCGCCTCCAACAAGTACATCGACGCCGCCGTCAACTCCGCTGCGGCTTCCATGAGATCCGCCGTTAGAGCCGTCACTTCCGCCTCTAAAAAGGTTCATCCTTCCTAGATTTGTCATTAATTTTAGTTTGCACTATTTACATATGTCAATTGTTTTCAGATTTATGAAATGTTGTGTCTTTTGTCGTCTGTTGCGGTTGAGAATTGGATCCATTGAGGGCTAAGAGATCAATAATTCAGATCTTCTGATTCATAATCTTCGTAATTCAGCGCTATTATAATGTGTATAAGAATTTATTAGTTTCATTTCATGGAAACGTCGTATCTCTTCAAGCCAAACTGTTATGTTCTATTCTTCGCTCCTCCTCGTCCCTGACTGCACCTGCTTCTTCTACTTTTTTATTGTGATAATTTTTTTATTTTTATTTTTTTTTGTCAATTTATGGAAAAATTTTAAAGCTGCGTCACGGTGATCGAACCTTGACTTTTGACTCTAAGATTAACCACTCTAAGCCAACGCACACAGAGATAATTTTTATTGTGGTATACCGTGGGTTACCAAAATTTCTTTCGCAACGTACAACTTAATGAAATAATGCATTCCCTCCTATTGGTATTTTCTGGCTCCGTCCCCGACAAGGTTAATGAAAAAGATGCCAAAGATTTAAGACACCTCTTACAAAAGCTAGCTTGGATCCTATACGTCCTTATATTTTTGTAGTGCCCCAAAATTTCAGGGAGTATAAATTTTAAAAGAAGTTCATTATTTCACTGTCTATTACTATTAGTTCTAAATTCATTTAGAAAAAAATATTTCTTTTACAATTCATGCTTTGCACTCTTTTAAATGTGTTTACCATTAAAAATAAAGTCAATTGGAGAAATTCTTGAATTTGTTAGAATTTCATATTAATTTTCTAATATTTTTTTGTATATAAAATATTATTAACTAAATCGATTAGTATAGCTTCAGTAGAAAGAAAATTTTCAAAATTAAAATTAAAATTAAAATATTTGTGTTCTACTATATTTTAATAAACATTAAATGCGTTAGCAATTATATGCATTAAAAATTAGGTGTTATAAAAACTTGAGCTTGAAGATGATGTTGACGATTTTGCTTCTAAAAAATGTTAAAAGATCTAAATTATTTCAATAATGATTTGATCTTTGTTTTTTGGTTCATTGCATTTCATAATTAATATTAAAGCTATGCAGCCAAACAAATATAAAAAACCATCATGTTTTTTTCTTTAAATACCCCCGAATATCATGGTCGGCTCAAGGCTGGAATAATGAAAATTGTAGCAGCTATACTTGATCTTGACAAATGAGGACATAACAAACTCTTAGATATGAGCCTTGCAGGAACAATAAAACAAACTTGGGACATAGGATTTGATATATCCTGGAAAAGTGAATGTTTCCAATCTGAATCGTTTGTTAATATGAGACTCGAAGTCTTGGAACAAAATGCGCTAAACAGATTTTACAGCTTTAAACTATATCGTTGACAATCAAGAGTTGATGAAAACCGCCCCTGCGACAAATTAATGGTTAAGGTGGGTTCGCATGGTAGGAGGTCATGCGTTAAACCCCACCAAACGCCTTTATAGGTTTTAGCACACACCCTGGTTTTCAAGTGTGGTTTCACATCTCCCGTGGTTTGTAGGTTATCAGACAGCGAACGCGGGTTTACCCAAGTCGTCTGGGTAGCGGTACGGGCTCCCATATATCAAAAAAAAAAAGAGTTGATGAAAACCTGTGTAAATTCTCAAGTCCTTGGAAAAATATGTTAATTTAGATTTTCTTTCCAACCGTAGTTGATGTTTGGTAAACGCTACAGTTTTATTAGTAAAACCGTAGTCAAATTTAGTGTAGACTACAATTTTTCTATTTCACCATAGTTAAATTTAATAGCGACTAGGAATCTTTTTTTGTTGAAAAATTGTGTGAATTTACAATTAAGGCTAAGATTTTATTTTTTAGTATAGAAATTATAGCTAATTGCTTTATTTAGAACCTGTATAAACCTATAATACTTTGTAAAAATATTAAAATGTACAAAATTTAATTACGTTCAAAACCGAAAGGTTATTGGCGCATAAATATACTTACTTTGGGCCAATTTTTGGTTTCCCGTGAACTTTAAAAATTATTACAAAATATACAAACTTAATGACTTTAGTATTTTTACCACGATTTCAAATTCAGGTCAAATGAGATCTGATTTGGTATCTCAAAAAATTACTATAGACTAAACGGTTAGTGATATAAACGACATAATAGAGAGATGACATAAAACATCATCGTTCCATCAAAATAAATCAGATTTTTTGATTTATATGATTCATCGCGTCAATCCTCATTACAAAAATCAAGTCTTCTAGTTTGTCTCATCGTCTGGTTCCAATTGAGATCAAAACAATCGATATCATCTCTCTACGATGTCGTTTATATCACTGATCGTTGTGTCAATGATAAATTTTTGAGATGTCAAGTCAGATTTAATTTGACATAAATTTGAAATCGTGATAAAATCATTAAAGTCATTAATTATTATTTTTTTGTGATAATTTTTAAAGTTCGTGAAAAAAAAACAAAATTGGTCCAAAATTGATGACGTTTATCTTGAATAACCCAAAAAAAATATTACATCCTAAATGCAGGTTCCAAGTATCAATGCAAGCACATTACAATTATTCATTTATAATATCCAAACAATATACTTAATCCTAAAAATGTCTTGACCTATTGATAATATCAATTAATGATTCGAAGCATTAAGCTTATAACAAAATATCATAAAATATTAATAATATCAAATTAAAGGTCTAAAATCTCAAGGTTGTAACAAAAATATATATATTGGATAACAATTTATGTCGACGAAAAGCTATCGTCGTATTTTAAATAAATGGGAATTTCATAAATACAAGTTAAAAAAATCAGAAAGAGCTAATAAACAACAATCACAATCTATGAATTGGTGGAGAACCCTAATTAAAAACGAACAAATCCCAAATCAAAAATGACAAAATCCCCATAAATCGACAACTTCTAGCCATCCACTACCTTAGATGAGTCAACAACAACTTCTTCAGTGAAATCGACAATAAAGTTTGTAAAATCAAAAGAAGTGAACAACAAGGTTTGTAAAATTATGGAATTACATTGGAATTACATCAAATTTTGTAATGTTTTTTTTTATTGGGATCAATCAACAAAGAAATTTAAAAGATCGCGTCATGTTGGACTTGAATCTTAAACATTTGATCTCATACATTAGCCACTTTATTACTATATCAACACATGCATACAAATTTTTGTAATTCTAATGTAGAACAACATCATTTTGTCAAATAATTAATTATTAAAAAAAAACTAAAAATACATGTTCGTGTTCAATCGACAAAAATAATTACTGATGGCACTTTCAAGACAATTTTGATAGTAAACATATATAGGGATGTCAATGGATCGGATCTGGATCGAATTTGTTAGGTCCAGAATTAGATCCATTTTTTTTTGTTTGGGTCCGGATCCGGTCCAAATTCATTGGGTCCAAAAAAATTAGATCTAAACTCAGATCCATAAGATCCGCATGGTCCAGGGTTTAGACCGAGATTCATATATTTGCTCTTCTAAAATAAATTTTAAATCAACTATAATTCAAAGCCATTATAATAATAATAATCTAAATATACAATAACACTATAATAATTATTTAGAATTTCTATAATCATCACTATACAAGAATATGTCAGTTATAAATTTATTTTTGTTTCCATGATATCAAATAATATTACAATAGGAATAGAAGTAGCACACATATCTTAACAAATAGACTACACATATATATTTCATATATAGTTTTTTTTTTTCAAATTCAATGTATATTTTTCTAATGTTATTGACCTATCATCCAATTCCATAATTTAGTTTATCCAACGTCGACTATAAAGAAAAATAATACTCCCTCAGTCCATCAAAATCGTTCATTGATTTTGGTGGCACGAGTTTTAATAAATTGTAATGAGTGTAAAGTAAGGGCACGTTTGGTAGGTTAGTTAGGTTTCGTCTAGTTAAAATGTACTGTTCAATTGGGTTTTGTAACCCACCACTTAGGTAGGTTATAAATCCTAAAGAAATAGTGCAAAACAGAGTTACCAAACAGACGCATCCACCAAGCCCGTCATTAAAACACGGGCCGTAAGGATACGAAACAGAACTACCAAACAAACGCAGGATATTAATATGGGCTACCAAACAGACGCATAACTTTGTTATCCTGACGAAACAATGCTACCAAACGGGCCTAAGTGAGTATAAAAATGTGTCTTAAATAATAAATGAATATATTAATGGATATTGAGTGTAAAAGGCCATAGGTGAGTTTTATTTGTAAATAAGTAGATATGTTTATGGTAAAATGTAAAGTTGGTGTTTCCAAAAAAGAAAGTGAATATTTTTCGTGACGGACCAAAATGAAATTAAATGCATCAATTTAGTGGACGGAGGAATATAATATACTTATAAATAAAAATAATATATATATATATATATATATATATATATATATATATATATATATATATGGAGGGTTAATATGAGAACCATTTTATTGTGAGAACGTGAGAACAAAACCGGTGAATTACGGTGAAAGTTGATGAATCCATTGGGAAAATTATCGAATCCAAAAAATAGAATTTTGACCTCATGGGATTCAAACCCGTGTGAAAAATTCAATTTTGAATTCATTAACTTTCTCAACGGATTCATCAACTTTCATAACTAATTCATTTGGTTCTTAGTTTTAGGATAAGAATGGTTCTTATTTGAATCAAACTATATATATATATATATATATGGATTCACGGATCGGATCTGGATCTCAGAAATCAAGATTAAAGGAATTATCCAGATTCGATCCAGATCTATCGGATCCTATTTTTTGAAGATCCAGGATCTACGGATCTGGACCGAGTTCAGGATTCACTGTCATTCCTAAACATATAGTTTGTGCATTTGATTCGTATTTAATCCTTTCCTTTAATAGTTAATAGCACGAGACCAACTATGTCTCACACAATTATTTCTTTTGATTGGGTAAAATATTATAATTCTAATTACTCTATAAAGCCTAGCATGAAAATAGAGTGAAAATTCAATCATTTGCACGGCTTTAATTTGTTGAGGAATTGATTGACTTATCCATAATTAAAGATTACATTTGACTAGGACTTTATACAAATCAATTCGAACTGAACACTACCAAGTTCAAGTTTCATTGCTTTAAATTTTAATGTTTCGAGTTCGAATCGAGTTCAAATTTAAGCTTTAAATTGAGTTCGAGCTTGAGTTTGATTGGTTGTAAATTTTTAGTTCATGAAGAAATGAATTCGATTCTATAATTACTCGCTTATGAGATATATTCAAATTAGAGCTCAACTCGCTCGTGATCGACTTTACTGTTGTCTAACTCGATCTCGAGTTCGAATTATTAAATTTTATAATCAGAATTATGATTATATTATTATTAATTATTTTATTAATTATCAATAACAATATATTTTGTAATTTATTATTAGTTTTGATTATTTAAATATATATAAATTATTTATTATTTCACATATTCGCGAACTGATTCGTTTGAATTCGAATCGAACATGTTTGCAAGTTCACGAGCCGAACATTCCTAGACTCGAGCTCGACTCGAAAATTTTATCGAGCTCGATTCAAGATTCGGATTCGATTATTTACAAAACGAACTTATTTCGAACGAACTTTTTTTAAACCGAACTTCGAATAGTTCACGAAAGATTTGATTTGTTAGAGACTACATTTGACTTTAAAAATATCGTCAACCGGGAGTAAATCTACAAACTGAGGGGCATAATGGTGAATTCCACGATACTAAAAGGTCAAGGATATTCAAAGTAGCAGGTTTAACAGGTGGCTTGGTTGGTAGTATCGCCCCCCCGTACCGCGCCGTATATAATAAGGGAAGCAGAGAGATAGACTGAGAGAGCAAGTGTGAGAAGTGTAGGTGTGACTTGTGAGTGTGATTCAGACACTTTCGAGGAGTTCAGAAATCACAGAGAGATTCGTGGAGATGGATTCGGATTACGGCGTGGCTAGAGAACTTTCGGATCTGCAGAAGCTTCGATCTCAATATCAACCCGAACTTCCTCCATGCCTTCAGGTTACTACTTTTTTCTTTCTTCAAAAGTCCAATTCTGTTTTGATGTAGTTCCATTCAATTGTTCGTATTGTAAAGTAATTTTACTTTTTTTTGGGTGTTTTCATGGATCCATTTTTACTTGAATGGTAATACATCGAAGATCTTTACGTGCTAAAATAAATATGCGGCGACTCTGAGTTTTACTCTGTTTTTTTGTATGATGACTTTGTGGGAAATAGATCTGACTGGGTGAACCGCATTCAGCTTGTTATTTGTTGTCTTTTTGCAGTATGGTTTATTGCATTTATTATTCGTGAAAAGCTTTTGCTCTTTTGATATTTAGGATATTCTGTGCAATAAAAGCTTTGATATTATGTGCTAGATGGATTGCTTTACCTCTACTCTACTACTTCGTTGGGGGTTAGTTTGAATTAAATTCGCCGATAGCTCATTGTATGATAGTTAAAATGTCTGCATCACTGAACCTAAATATTTTGTATACAAATTATTTTATGTTTACTTCAGAAGTGAGCGAAAATGTCACCTTTACTATCATGGATGGGATGAGTGTATGATTGATAAAATTTGTAATAAAGTGAATCAAAATTCATACTTTGCAGTATATTTTATGTTTGCTTAGTGATGTTTATTTTGTGCAGTTAGATGTAAAAATATGTTATTGTTAAATTTGGTCAGTGACAAAATACCATTAAATCAATTTTTTAATCATATTTAAATTAAGACGATAGGATTGTTTCAGCTCATGTATGGTGAATTATGTTTATCTTTGATAGTAACCCATTAGCCACTGACGCTTAATAAACCTTATAATATTCTATTCTGTGGTGCACAGGTTAATTGTCATTTATACTCTTAAGATTCTGTTATCTTACATCACTTGTACAGGGAACTACTGTTCGTGTGGAATTCGGTGATGTTACTGCAGCTGCTGATCCCATAGGTGCTCATACCATAAGTAGAACATTTCCTCACACTTATGGTCGACCTTTAGCGCATTTCTTGAGGGCAACTGCCAAGGTTCCTGATGCACAAATAATTGCAGAGCATCCTGCTGTTAGGTATATGTTATCTGGCTCAGTAGTTCCATAAGTTCACTGTCATGCTATGGTTTACAAGCTTGCATATCATCACCTTTCCTCTATGCCTAATTGCCTATGATGAATATGTATTATTCCACTAATTGGTATGCACCTTTCCTTATTCTTTCACAGGGTTGGGCTTGTCTTCTGTGGAAGACAGTCTCCTGGAGGACACAATGTTATTTGGGGTCTTCATGATGCCATTAAAATTCACAATCCCAAGAGTACTTTGCTTGGATTTCTTGGTAAGGCTTTGATCCCTTTTATTATGGTATGTACCTGTTAAATGTTTTGTACTTGGTAGCTTGTACTTTTGTGTATTTGGGAAACAAACTCTTTGTTTTTAATTCAGCACGGTTGTGCACTTTCTTGTTGTTGCACGTTATCTAATATACAATTTTGAAGTCAAAATGTGATGCCTCTCTTAGTTTTTTGCTTGAGTTTGGTTTTGTTGGGAAGACTGGCATCTTTAAGACAGTTAAATCTTGTCAGGTGGTTCTGATGGCTTATTTGCACAAAAAACTCTAGAGATAACCGATGACATTCTTTCGACATACAAAAATCAAGGTAAGCAAGGGTGATACAGTAGCATGTCTTCATATTTAACTTATATTTTCAGGTGTTCTTATTTTTACTATCATTTTGAAGGTGGTTATGACTTGCTTGGGCGGACAAAGATCAAATTAGAACAACCGAACAGGTTAACGCAGCACTTGATGCATGCACCAGTTTGAAATTGGATGCTCTTGTTATTATTGGAGGTATTAAATATATTGTCTTTGATATTCGTGCTAATGTAAGGTACTTTTTTTGGAAGAAGCTAATCAAGATATTTTATAACACCAAGTTTTCTGATATGCACTTACTTCTTTGTGAAGGTGTCACATCAAATACGGATGCTGCTCATCTTGCAGAAACTTTTGCTGAAAGAAACTGCCCCACAAAGGTATACAGTATTAAGACTTTATGCAGGATCAGAATGTTGCTCGGTTCAGTTTTAACTTTTAGTTGACTGTCTCATTTTTCTAAGTTAATTTTATGTTTTAGTTAAGAGTTATTGCTCTAATATTTTGGTGCCCAACTTCTAGAAATCTATTTTACTCATGTTGCTTTATGTTGTCCTGTCATTCTTGTTATACTCTAAATACCATTGCTAAAGAGAACTCTGAAATTTCCATGGTGGTAGGTATTCCTGTTACACTAAATGGAGATCTTAAAAACCAATTTGTTGAGACAAATGTGGGTTATGACACAATATGCAAGGTAAAAAAATTCTCTGCCTTGTCATGTACACATTTACTCTTTGTCCCCCAATATTATAATTTATAACTATCTGTTTTCAGTCCCCCCCCCCCCAATTCAATATATAAACAAAAGAAAGATGGGAATCTTAGCCTCTAAGGCTTATGATGTGTGGATACACTATTTTCTCGCTATTAAAGGGAAATGTCTGGATTCTCTTTTTGTTAACCTGATACGAGCTGTAGCATATGTACACACAGTATTTTGTCCATTTCCTCTTCATGCACGATCCTCAATGATATACAATTATCTCAATGCTTTAAAGTAATGTCATATCTTTTCTTTAGTTTCCTATAGAGCATTACTCTAAAGTAAGAGGCAGGCAGGTCCTCTTTCTTTCCCCAGAAACTTTAACGATTGGGTTTCTTTTCTTAATTTCAGGTTAATTCCCAGCTGATAAGCAATGTATGTACCGATGCACTCTCTGCAGAGAAGGTAATTGATATCTGCATTTACTTCTTTATCTTTATTTTGGGGTTTCCTTCTGGAGGTATAAATGGAGTACTGCTAATAATTGCATATTTCTGCTTTTTATATGCTTTTTTATATTCCCTGCTCTTAGATTTGTCTTGTGTTAATTTGCAGTATTATTATTTTATCCGACTCATGGGAAGGAAGGCGTCTCATGTTGCCTTAGAGTGCACTCTCCAATCGCATCCCAATATGGTTTATATTACTCCTTCCTTCATTTGTTTCAATATTTTTTAGCATTGTGGGTTAATGCATATTCTTTGTTCCTGATTCGAAGAGGTTTGACTGTTGTTGCAGGTTATTATTGCTGAAGAGGTAGCTGCATCAAAACTTACACTTTTTGACATCACTAAACAATTGTGTGACGCAGTTCAGGCCAGGGCCGAGCAAGGTAGATTACATCCTAAGCCTGTATCATATCATAGTTGTTGTGGCAGTGTATTGCTTTCTAACAGTTATTTTCTGTCAGATAAGAACCATGGTGTCATTTTGTTGCCGGAGGGGCTTATAGAAAGCATTCCTGAAGTGTATGCTCTATTGCAGGTATGAAACATTTAAAGCATTTGGCTTCCCATATTAATATGCAGTATAATCCTTTTTCCCATCTTGAATGCCCCCCCAAATAGATATAAATGAGCACATATTGCCACTGTCTTCCTTGCTCAACATAAGTTGCAATTGAAAGCTTAGGTTTTTCCGAAACTTAGAATGTCAAGTGGTTAGTTTTGCAATATTTGGTTAACATATTGATCAAATTATGATTACCTGTGCCAAAATATTTTATTTACAGGAAATTCATCGTTTGCTTAGAGAAGGTGTGTCTGCTGATAATATTTCTACCCAGCTATCACCTTGGGCATCTGCGTTGTTTGAATTTCTGCCCCTGTTTATTCGTAAACAGGTAAGTCTTGTTTTCCTTCTTTGGTGTAACTTGAAATTTAATTTCTTTTTAATAGTATTGCTCACCCCGAACTTTTGCTCTGTGGTAGCTCCTACTTCACCCGGAATCAGATGACTCAGCCCAACTTTCTCAGGTACTTGAATTATGTAGTTATTTCTTATACTGGAAAATGGTTGATTATCAATTCTCAGCTTAATTTAATCTTCCCCCGAACTCGACAGATTGAGACAGAAAAGCTTCTCGCCTATCTAGTTGAAGTAGAAATGAACAAGCGACTGGTATGCTATCTGTTCCGCATTTATCATGGCATGGTTCAATTTTGTTAAGTAAGATATAATTTTTTACAGTGTTAGAGTCTTGAAAAGCTGTTACTTAATTTTATGCATCGTATTTGTCGGGCATGTTGGATTTAGACGTCGAGAGTCTCGAGACCCTATTACTCACATCTTCACCTGATCCTTATTTTCATGTTCATGAAGACTTGCAAATAAAAATAAAATGGGTCTTCCATGATCAATAAAAGACTTGAGCTATTCTTGTCTCTGATACTTTTTGCTACATGGATGATTCTTGGCCATTTTCAAATCATAGTGCTAAAACTCTATCTCAGTAAATTGCTGCAATAGTGATTCCTGATCTATCTCAAGGGAGATCCCATTCTCCATCCCGATTGAAATTTGAAACCAGTTGGTTACTGGAAAGTTGATTGTTTTGAAACTTATTTTCAGTACAAGATTGTGATTGTTATGCATCTATGTCTCTTTACAGAAAGAAGGAACCTACAAGGGTAAGAAGTTCAATGCTATTTGTCATTTCTTTGGATATCAAGCTCGGGGCTCATTGCCATCGAAATTCGATTGTGACTATGCCTATGTAAGCTTGATTTAGTTTATAATCTTGTGTTTCTTCCTTCGACTTCTCTCTTGTTGAAACTTTTGCTTGTAACTAATAAATTGTAGATCTAAAATTAATAGTGTTGTTTCAGGTGCTCGGTCATATTGGTTACCACATAATCGTGGCTGGTTTGAATGGCTATATGGCAACGGTCAACAATTTGAAGAATCCAGTGGACAAGTGGCGGTGTGGGGCTGCTCCTATAACAGTAGGTTTCCAATTCCTTCCACTCTGATGACAGTATATGGCATGAATGATTTTTTTACAATGTGTTTGGATTATTTCCTTTTTTCTTTCCCATTTCTATGTAATCTCATCTCCTACCTGTAATTCCAGGCCATGCTGACTGTGAAGCGCTATGGTCGTGGTCATGGGGATTCGAATCTTGGAAAACCAGCATTGCATCCAGCAACCGTCGATTTGAAGGGAAGGCATATGAGTATGTTTTATATTGCCATTCTCCCTCAATCATGTTAAATTCAATCTTGTTAAATATTTTAGATACACAATGAATGACGATCAACTAAACTTCTCTGATCCTTCATTTGATTTCGTTTGCAGATTGTTGAGGCAAAACGCGACGAAATTCTTATTGGACGATGTTTACAGGAACCCGGGACCTCTTCAGTATGATGGCCCGGGTGCTGATGCCAAGCCCGTTACTCTTTGTGTCGAAGATCAAGATTACATGGGCCGGATAAAGAAGTTGCAGGAATACCTTGACAAGGTTCCAACCCCCTCCTAAATTTTAAAATGCTATTGTAACCTAGCAATAATTTCACCTCTCTTTCATTCTTTTACCTCGTTTCCCAGGTTCGCTCGATTGTAAAACCGGGATGCTCTCAAGATGTCCTCAAAGCTGCTCTGAGTGCCATGGCTTCTGTAACTGATATTCTCTCCGTGATCACCACCACTTCTAGTGGAAATATCCACATCTAGATGTAAGCTTAGACATCTCTTTAGGTGCTACAGCTTGCCAACATCGGATTTCGGGATATGCCTATTCGCACTTCCTTTCTCGTTCACAACTCAGTTGCAGATTCTATTTGGATATTGAATGATTAGACAATGACAAGTTTTGTTTGGTTCATGAAAGTTTGAAGAATAAATTGGGGCTTGCTTCGCGGTGTAGGAAAAGGTGCTACTATGAAAAAACCAACTCTTATGGTCGAAAGTCGAGTTTGACTTAACTGAAATCTCATTTTCGTTTTCAGGTTTGATCAGTATTATTAGTATTTTATTAATCAAGAGAATTCAAAATGTGTCTCAGAATTTTGCTTTGCTTGTCCTTGGCTTATCATTTGATCAGCGTTGCTTTCAAGTAGTTTATGTTACGTTATTTTTTATTATTTTTGAACAACTGCTATTACAAATATCTTATCGATGCACTTCACCATTGAATTTTCGGGCATGAATTTAATCAAATAAGGAATTTTATTGGGTCAAGGAAATGAGACTTACAATATCTCACCAAGAAATAGAGTCTTTTTTTTTCTTTCTTTTTTTGCCAATTAACTATTCAATATTTTTGTGTTTCTTTCATTTGTCACGTATGCTATAAGTTTTCTCCCACAGAGCATTACATTTTTTTTCGTTATGATGTATACAAATAATAAATCTAAAGCATGACTGTATTTGAATATTTTAGCTAATCAAGTGTAACATATATGAAATAAATCACTTCATATTGAATACTAAACAATAAATTCGTCAAGTATAATTTTTTATTCACCTAACTCAACCCTCATCACCAACCTAACCAGAGTTCACACACCCCGTCTCTCTCTGTCAAAATAATGGTGGTGCAGCGCGTACCTGCAGCTGCAAGCATCTTGATGACATACACAAATATCACTAATAAGAAATTTCTTCACAACCCTATCCCCATAACTAACCTATTTTACGAACACTCACTCTCCCTCTCTCTTACAAACACTTACTAACTCTCTCTCTCTCTCTCTCTCAATAATGCTACTAAAGATCAAGGGAGTTTGACTTTATGCAAGTGATGTAACTATTGAAAAGAGGAAGAATATGTTGTACCGATCAAACTGGAAAAGTAAGATGATTTTTCCATATATATGGATTGTCCGGAAAGAAAAGAAAAGGATTTGATCGATATAACAAATTTGTAGTTATATATCATAAACTCTTTAGTACTCCTTTCGTTTCCCAACTATGTTCTTGGGAATGTTCGATGCATATTTTAATAAAAATTATTAAGTGTTTGTGAATGAAGTAAGGATCTCATATTAATGTAGTATTTAATTAATTAATAGTGGATCATGAGTGGTTAAATTTATAAATAAGTTGTGTTGATAAAGATAATAAGTAGGGATAATGGTGGAGTATGAGTGGTAAAAAATATAATAAATGATGTTGTTGAGGATAATAAATAGAGAATATTTTGTGAGGTGGTTTTCATAAATGAACGGAATAAATTTGGGGGACATACCAAAAAGGAAAACTATGAACAAATTTTGGGGACGAAGGAAGTATAATTTATTGTATATACATAGTGAGGTTAAGATAATAATCATTTTAAAGTGAGAACTAGGAATCATGAAAATTCACAATGAATAATATATATATATATATATATATATATATATATATATATATGGGAGAGTTAACATGAGAATCATGAGAACCAAAAATGATGAATTCGTTGTGAAAGTTAATGAATCCGTAGGGAAAGTTAATGAATCCAAAAAATAGAATTTTCGTCCCTTATGTGATTCGAACCCGGTGAAAATATCAATTTTGGATTCAAGAACTTTTCCAATGATGCATCGACTTTCATAGCGAATTCATTTTATACATTGCGAAATTTTATGGCTCTTAGTTCTCACGGTAAAAATGGTTTTTATTTGAACATAACTCTCTCTCTCTCTTTCTATATATACGACTATATGAGGGATCAAATAGTATCAGAGCCTGAGGTAATATGTAGTATTCAATCTCATTCGCTCATCTCATAAAAATTATTGAATAATAGAGAAAACAGATTATGAAAATTAATAAATTTTTGTTGTTCTATTGACTCTCATTATATAATTAAGAGCTCGTTTGTTTTTGGTGTTGGGTTTGTTTAGATAATTTACTTGTTTTGTTGTATTAGTTAATCACTTTCACAAATTCAAACATAGTTTATTTTTAGCTCTAATTTTTTCATTAATACGGAAATTCTATACATTGATTTAAATTAACTGTTTATCATTAATATGCATGTATACGATGTGCAAATTTATGTTCAGAGCCTTTAGGCGAATAGAGCCTTCGGGTAAAATTATATTATAAGGTTAGCCTGAGGAAATAAACTAACTCCCAATCCAAAAATTCCCCCTAAAAATGCATCTAATTTTGTTGCCATTTTCTAACTTTTCTAATTTATTTATTGTGCAAGAAATTATTCTTTTGAATTAATAGCAAGTATCTTTCAGTATTCGCTTAATTATTTTGCATCCTCCCCATTGTTTGTGCAGTTTTAGATATTAAGATCATATAACCATATAAATGTATACATTATTAGAAGACCATCATTCCATAAATAAATCAAGATTTGGAAATATAAAAATAATTTATGTTGAGTAGCATTATGATGTGTGAGGCACATGCACAATCCAATCGTCACTTCAACATGACCTCTAATTAATCCAACTCTGTTACTTCTATTTACGGCCAAAACACAAAAAAAAAGAGCTGTCATCCAGAGATAAGTAGTTTCAATCTCCTCTTTATTTATTGAACTAATAAGACCTGTGCACGTTTCTACACTTTTAATTGAGATTTGAGGGGATCTATGGTGTGGGTGGTCAAAAAATTTATCTTAATTAGGATATAATTTAATTTTAGTTGTGAAATATTAAATTCTAGTTATAAATTAATAAAATCATAATCAAAATTTTGTTTAATCTCTAATCAACAATTAATTGAGATTTGCGACTGTCGGATGTGAAATGGGATTCAATCATATATTCCTGATCCAGATTTTACAGCTCAATACAGTTCAGAGCAATCCACAGACCAAGTTTTGTTGTGTAGCAGTCTTCTTTAGCAAGAATCAGTGAAACAATATCAAATAAATAATTCTAAAATTTGGGTGCAAGGAATTATGTGGGGAATAAATAAATGTATTTGAGATTTGGGATGGGAGTACTCTTTTCCCTCTCGAATAAAAAAGAAAAGAAAAAAAATGTTCATTAGGATGACATAGTAATAAAGTAGATTTATGTGGTCAAAAAATCAATCATAGGTTTGAATCCCAGTAATATGTATGAGTCTGTTTTGCTTGGTTTGTAGACTATTGCACAAAAACTTGAAATGTATCCAGTGCATACTTCATTTTGTATAATTTGTAGACTATTGCATAAGTATATGAGATTTATCTAGCATATACCAAAGATAGCGACTGTAATTTCAATTAAAAAAATAAAAAATAAAAAAGATTTGGGATGGGAGAGAGGAGTGGGGGGTGGCCACCGGCCTTTGGCGTGGTATACATGGCTTTAATATGATAGCGACTGTAATTTCAATTAAATATATAGTGCTTAACCATTATTTAAAATGTTATCTTTTACATTATGAATTCGCGTACACGTTATTTTTGGTTCATTCTACTTGACTTGTTATATTTTTAATATGATTTTAAAGTATTATTAAATTCAATTAAGCTCTCAATTTTTGGTAATACATTTCAGTCACATTTAATAATAGATGCGTTGATAGAAACGGGATTCGTGCAGTGAAGGGGGGTCTCTCTCAATAGTTATTTAAAAGAGAACATGAAAATAATGGCACGATACAAAAATTAATGAACTAAAAGAAAGTCTAATGATTCAGATATAATAACATAAAACGAATCAATTTAAAACGTCAATAAAAGTAGAAACCCACACCTAATAGTCTCTATTCTTATTTTAATACATAATGTACACCATTAATAAAGTAATAACCTATGTGTAGTATTTTCCTTTAATTTATACATTAATTTGTCCACGATGAAAATCTACTTTATGTTTATTTGAACCTGATTTTCTTGAAAATATATACATAGCGGATATATAAGATTAATCGTGTCTTACACCGGTTATCTTTTTGTTTTTATGGAAAAGATTATTAATAAATCATTCATATATAGGAGATTATTAAACACAGAATTTTAGCATCGAGATTGACTTTGTATTAAATTATATCACCTTAAAGACCATGTTCGACTTAATTTATTGTTTCTTTCTGAATTTCAATCTCACTCAAATATGAAATATGTATATTTAGTGATGCTCATGTTTGACATCAAAAAGTATATTAGTTGCGATAAAAATGAATGATCAATTAAGGGATAAGACTTCTCTCATTTTTTAGATCTCGAAATCCACTTTTAGTACAACAAATTCTGGATTAGTTTGTCTATATTCGTACACACAGTCTGGCCTCTTCTGATATTTAATTAGCAACATTTTTAATTAGGAGACATTATTAATTTTAAATCATCGACAGAAAAAGTTAATATCCTTTTTAAAAGTAATAATTAGTTGTGGATTGGCCTTTTAGCATTATCCACTTTTTTCTATTCACGTGATTCTTTTGTAGTTTGATTTTAGTCAGATTTTTTTCCAGATGTAAGGCTTAGATAAAATAGTATAAATATTTAACAATATTTGTTGAATCCAAATGTCAGATAATATATGCCAGAAATAAAAATATATTCCAAATCTTGGGCATATTTCTTATTGTTGTTATTTTATTGACCCAATAGTCCAAAAGCCCAACCCACTCCCCTGAGACAGTCCAATTATTTTCTTCCTTTCTTTCACTTTCGCTGGTAACTCTCTTCCACAATTCAAATGCTCTGTCTCTCTCTCTTTTTGAATTCATGGAACACCAACCGCTACATTCGATACGCATTACATCAACTTTATGTTTATATACAATAACCTACAAATAACATAAGACAAAATGCTCTTTCTTTTATTCTATGTTCTAGCTGTAGTGACATATTTTTTACTTTTCTTTTTGTGGTTAAATATCACTTTAAACTCTAAACTGTACCTATTTTATCAAAAATATCCTGAATTTTAAAAAATATAATTTCAAACTCTAAACTATTAATATTTTATCAAAATATTCTAAATTTTTCACTTTAAATCTCAAACTATTAATTTTTTTATCAAAAATATCCTACATCAAATTTTCAGCTCCCGAAATTCGACGAGAAATGTCTTCTTCTCATTCGATGAGCCACATCAGAATTTCGAAAGCAAAAAATGGATGCAAGATATATCCGATGAGCCACATCGAAGATATCAATCGTCCAATTTCGGGAGCTAAAAAATGAATGTGAGATATTTTTGATAAAAAATCAATAGTTTGGGGTTTAAGTGATTCTTCTCAAAATTTAGTATATTTTTGATAAAATGTTAATAGTTTGTAGTTTAAAATAATATTTTTTAAAGTTCAAGATATTGTTAATAAAATGAATATAGTTTGATAGGGGTGCTTATTGGATCGGTTTCGGTTAACCGAAACCAAAATTCTCCAAATCCAATAACCGATACCGAAACCGATTGGTTAATCGGTTATCCAATTAACCGATCGGTTAGTCGGTTCGGTTATTGGATAACCGAAATTATCCAAATTAAATTTCTTTATTTACTTATTTGGCTAATTAAACTAATTTTTAATTTAATAATAATAACAATAAATAATAATTATTATTTGAATCTAATTAAACTTATTTTTAATTTAATAATAATAATAATAATAATAATAATAATAATAATAATAATAATAAATTAATAATATTATAATTTCGGTTATTTGGGTATATCCATTTGGACCCGATAACCGAAATTAATCTCAAACCATTAACCGATACCAATCCAATAACCAAATTAATCGGTTATTGGATACCGATAACCGATCGGTATCGTTTCGGTTCGGTAATAACCGATATCCAATACCCGTTTGATCACCCCTATAGTTTGAGATTTAAAGTGATATTTATTTTCTTTTCTTTTCTTAAGACAATAACTTAAACCAATAATATTATATCAATTAAGCCACTTTTATGAGACAAATGCAACAAAAAATGCTGATGTGACTGACATACCAAGTTTACAATGTTGTAAGTTGTAACACAATTCCACTTTCTATCCATTAGTCAACCCAAAAAAGTAAAAGTAGAACTTCCAAAATAATACATGATCCCATTGACGCCACTACGCCACCGCCACATATAGAAAAGACAAAAAAATATAATATCATTTGGTACGATCTCATGATGAAATGAATTTTAAATCTCAGTAGCGTTTTTGTAGGTCTGAATCTGTTATATTTGATTTTTAAAGTGTGATTTATCCGTCATGTATGATTTGTAGGCTATTATACAAGAAAATAGTTTTTATCTAGTGCATAAGATTTCCCATGAAGTAAAAATAATAATTAAAAAATGCCCAATAAAAGTATTAAAATAGATAATTTACAAATTAGAAGATTGATTCGGTTCGTGATAGAAATGCCATCTCTCGTTTAATTAATTATTCAGTCTGTTTCATTACTTCATTTGGGAAATTAATAGGTAATTTATAAAATTCATATCTTATAGAAAGAGTAACTATTCAATTACATAAAAGAAACATATGCAGCATCATACAAAGCTACTTAAAAAGGAGGTTGAAAGTAGAGGCCTAACTATTGAAAGTTGAAACATGGGATTATTGCCATTTGTTCTAATCAAATCACATGAAACTCGTGTGTCTGTAGCCCACACTTCCCCTATAACCCAAAAGGATAATAGGAAAAAGTAAGAAATTAAAAAAAAAACAGCAAATTAGTAATTGTACGCTTATTTTATTTATACATTGGTTAAATAGAGCTGTGAAAGTATTCCGACTCAACAAATTTGGCCCAAGCTGGTTTTAGCCCATAGTCCGATGGGCTAAGGCCGGGTTGACCGTTTGATAGTTATTAATTATATATGTGTGATACCATTTTATTAGATCAATATATATGAATCGACTCAAGATTTCGATCACATAATCAATCATTAACATAAATTATGAATAAGTCATTAAATATGAATTTTGGATCTGTATATTAAGTTGTCTTGTACTTATTGGTTAAAAGTATCCCCTTCCCTAAAATCACCTTACAATTACATTCTAGTGAATTCATAACCGAATATAGTATTCTCATGAATTATTTTCATTTCTACCCAAAAAGGAGAAACTTAACATTAAATATAAATTAATAAATCACTTTAAACTAAGTCCCCGGTCTCAAGAGGACTTCTAATTTGCAATATTTCTTATTAATTATCATTTTAATTCTTTTACATTATCTATTTTGATAAAACAGTATATATATTCGAATGGACTGCATTCAATTTTCTACATATATATTGACGTGTACAAATTATAGTACACTACTTTTAGCAGAGAAAATGGGCATATTTATTAATATATTTGATATCGTGTTGCATCTGGTTTGTGGATGGACAAAATTTCTCAAAGTTGTGTGGGTGGGGCCCTAAAATAAACCTAAATATGGGCCTTCACATTAGAGAAAGTGATTGCCTAATAATTGCAATAGATTTACTATAGAGAGAGAGATAAAAGCGTGATCATCATCTATTTTTGGCCTCTCACCACTTTAATACATTTCATCGATTACGTATGTGGAATGTTAGATGGCTTCGAAATATAATTTTTTTATTTAATATAATTTCGTGTTTCGGAAAATGATCAATCTATGATATAAATTAAGATTCAAAATCAATACACTCGTTTATTTGACAAGTAAAGATATATTAGATGATACTCATATTTATATTTATATTTATGATTTAAAATTTAACACACGGAATTCATATTTAAATCCAAACATATGTAATGTGGTATATTTGTAAATTTATTTGCATTTTAGGATCGATTCTTTTCTAATCTTGACCTCTGATGTGCTAATTTTCATCTTTTATTAAATTATTAAAGATTTGATCAATCTCAATTAAGTAATAAAACACAATAAAACTAGTCAAAACATATTATTTTATAGGTTTGGATAATGGATAGTATTTTTTTTTCGAATCCAAGACCAGTCTATAAACCTCTATTCGAACCCCTAAATTCATAAAGAGGATATGCATTAAATGTTAATTCAACCCTAAGACTTATCAACATAAATGATAGTGCCACGTCATTGAGATTGATGATCATTTGAGGATGATAAAAAAAACTTGAATAATTTTAGTTTTGGATAAAAGTGTCTCATCGGCCATTTGAAAGGCCACTAAATCTCCACCGTTGGATCTACAAATTTATGTCAACTTGATACTTCCACATATTGTGCTTATCTGTCATGACAGATCCAGCAACAACTGCCAAAGGTTTTACACCATTTGCCACATGGGTCAAAATAGTAAATAATTCGAAATTATCATGCAGGTGAGACCAATTTAATTTCGATTAAAAAATATATTTTTAAGCAAGAGAATGATATGTGACAAAAATTCCAACAAGAGGCCAAAGAACATCATCACTCCATTAACATATTTCAGCAAGCAATAAATTTTTTATTTTAACTTTGTTAATTTCAATGGGGACTTGACATATTACACATGCTAAGAAATTTTATACTAGATCGAAAAATCCAGCAATGTCATTATTGAGACAATTGTATAACTAGTTAGATAAAGTTGAAAATGCAAGAATTTTGTTATAGTGGCTATAATGATGATTTAAATAGATTTGGCTCTTCAAGTGCACTCTCTAAGTCATAGATCAACCTTTAAGAATCAATCTAATCCATCAATACTATTTCTTTAAATTCGAACCTTCCTTGAGAATAATCTTTTTTTTGTTTTTCACTTAATTTTACTGACAAAAATGAAAACAAGTTGTCAAGGGGCATGTGTAATAAACAAACTCCAAAAGACAATCTATATAGATAAAATCAAACTATAGGGCAAATACTCCCTCCGACAAGAAAATTATACAGCAATGGTTTTGGTTTGGTTTAATTTTGATTATGGTCGATTTTGTTCTAGAATTGCTCGGATCCTGGATCGCTTAAGATTCATAATTGATGGTTGGTCCTATTCGGATTCAAGACGAATGGGTTGGTTAGGAAGCTGTAACCATTACTTATTTATTGATTCTGATCCGGATAAAAATCATTCATTGACATCCTTATCCTTATGTAATAAACAAACTCCAAAAGACAATCTATATAGATAAAATCAAACTATAGGGGCAAATACTCCCTCCGACAAAAAAATTAATCACAAAAACACAATTATCATTCGCAAGAAGACAACTTTGTCCACTGCCCAAAACCACCAATATTATTTGTATATATATTCCAAAAACAGAGGAAACAGCGCACTTTCTATTCGCATCCGCGAATTCTGGTATCCGACTCGGACACATTTCTATCTCTCTGCTGCTTCGGCCACTGAAACTCACCTAATGGAGGAGCTCAACAGATTTGAAGCAGAAAGCATAGAAAGAAATGAACAAGAATATGATGAAAATGACCCAGAAAGCAATGATCTTCACCAGCCTCTCCTCAAGAGAAACAGAACTCTCTCATCAACTCCACTCGCCATTGTTGGAACCAAGGTTTCCCACATTGAGAGCTTGGATTATGAGTAAGACTCTGGGAATTTCCTATTTCTAGAGGTCTTCGATTTATTGAATTTTGCATGTGGTGTTGTTGGACTGTGAGTGAGAGCTAAGCTAAACTCCAGTTTCTTGAGAATGTGAGGCTGAATCACAGATGTTTGAGAGAATCCCACTTTACAAGTTTTGGTTTTTATTTATTTGTGTTGTGGGACTATGAAATCTCTCTCAATTCCATATAAAATGATTTTCTTGAAAAATCTTGAATGTGGGCTTTTTTGATATTAGGATCAATGAAAATGATCTGTTCAAGCAAGATTGGAGAAGCAGATCAAAAGTTCAAGTATTGCAGTATATATTAATGAAATGGCTGCTGGCATTCTTAGTTGGGCTTCTTACAGGGGGGATTGCAACTTCGATCAATCTTGCTGTTGAGAATATAGCTGGATACAAACTTCTAGCTGTCGTCAAATACATAGATCAAGAAAGGTATTCAATTTTGTATTCATAGTATTTGATTTTTTTATTTTTAGTTTAGTTTGTACAAATTCTTGATTTCATTTGATGTGAACAATATCCATTTTGCAGATACATGATGGGTTTTCTAGTTATGGCTGGAGCAAATTTTTTTCTTACACTTGTAGCTGCACTTCTCTGTGTTTTATTTGCACCTACAGCAGCTGGCCCAGGAATTCCTGAAATTAAAGCCTATCTCAATGGAGTTGACACTCCTGATATGTTTGGTGCTACAACATTGATTGTTAAGGTAAATTCCGATTTTCGAATAATTGGTATATAAATTTGTGAGCAGAAAAAATTATGTCTTCATTTAAGCATATGAGGGTGTTTCTTATATGATTGGAATAGGAAGATACATATATGATACAACTAGTCTAATATAAGATGTATGCAAAGTTCTTGCTCATGATCATGATCATGTTACCTCGATACTAAAGATTTGTTGCTGTTTTTCGTGTTTTTTGTCGTATTAGATCATTGGAAGCATCGGAGCCGTTTCTGCAGGGCTAGATCTCGGGAAAGAAGGGCCTCTCGTGCACATCGGAAGCTGCATTGCCTCGTTGCTAGGGCAAGGTGGGCCGGACAACTACCGGATCAAATGGCGTTGGCTGAGGTACTTCAATAATGATAGGGACAGGCGCGATCTCATTACATGTGGTTCCTCATCCGGAGTATGTGCTGCCTTCCGGGCCCCGGTTGGCGGGGTTCTCTTCGCCCTGGAGGAGGTGGCCACATGGTGGAGGAGCGCGCTCCTATGGAGGACGTTTTTTAGTGCAGCGGTCGTGGTGGTGGTGCTGAGGGCCGCGATTGAGTACTGCAAGTCGGGCTACTGCGGGCTGTTTGGGCACGGAGGGCTCATCATGTTCGACGTGAGTGGCGTTGAGGTGAGGTATCATGCTATTGACCTCATCCCTGTGGCTGTGATAGGAGTTCTTGGTGGCCTTTTGGGAAGTCTTTACAATTATGCTCTCCACAAAGTTCTCAAGGTCTACAATGTCATCAATAAGTAAGTACCATTATCATTGATCTCTTGATTAGGGCAAACGCTCGGGGTTTTATCACGAGCATTCTGGTTGAACCCTGGCTTCTGTTTTTAAGGGCGAGTAAAATATCTGGAATTTGAATAATCGAACCAAACCAAAATATCGCATTCAGTTTTATTTTTTTTGAATTTTCGGTTCGATGCGGAATTTTTTTCTTTAAAAATTCGGATTATTTGGTTTGGATTTGCATTTTCAAAACCAAACAAAACCGGAATTTGAATTATTTATATTTAATATTAATTTTATTTAAATAATTTAATTACAATTTTTAAAATGAAATCATAAATAATAATGGAAAAAATAATTCAATTTCGGATTTTTTCTGGTTTTTTCAATCTGGATTGTTTTATATTCTAAAATTTTGGATAGTTCGGTTCGGTTCATACTTTTTGGAAAAAAAATTACAGAATCGATTTGGTTTCAGCAAAATTCTGATCTGAAAATCGAATGCTCACCCCTACCTGTTTTCATGGCAGGAAGGGCAAGATGCATAAGCTTCTCCTCGCGTTGAGCGTCTCCATCTTCACTTCCGTTTGCCTCTACGGGCTCCCGTTCCTTGCAAAATGCCGGCCCTGTGATCCTCCTGCTCGACTCCTCGTGCCCTTCGACTGGCCGGAAGGAACTTCAAGCAATTCAACTGTCGAGCGGGTACTACAACGATCTCGCTTCGCTCCTCCTCACCACGAACGACGATGCCGTGAGGAACATCTTCTCCATAAACACTGCATCAGAATTCCACATTCTTTCACTGGTCATTTTCTTTGCATTGTATTGCATATTAGGCCTCATCACCTTTGGCATTGCTGTCCCATCTGGTCTTTTCCTCCCCATCATTTTAATGGGGTCCGCCTATGGGCGAATGCTCGGGATCGCCATGGCGCCCTACACGAAGATCGACCAAGGGCTATACGCGGTGCTCGGAGCCGCCTCCCTCATGGCAGGTTCAATGAGAATGACAGTCTCCCTCTGTGTAATCTTCCTCGAGCTCACCAACAACCTCCTCTTGCTCCCCATCACGATGCTCGTCTTGCTCATTTCCAAAACCGTCGGCGACTGCTTCAACCCGAGCATCTACGAGATCATCCTCGAACTGAAAGGGCTGCCTTTCTTGGATGCACACCCAGAGCCGTGGATGAGGAACATAACAGTAGGTGAGCTTGCTGATGTCAAACCCACTGTCGTCACCCTCAACGGGGTCGAGAGGGTTGGAAGGATTGTTGAGGTCCTGAAAAACACGACGCACAACGCGTTCCCGATCATGGACACCGGGATTACCATCACTCCACCACTAGGCTCGTCGCCAAACAGTGCTAATGAGCTGCACGGGCTGATCTTGAGGGCTCACCTCATACTAGCCCTCAAGAAGAAGTGGTTCCTGCCCGAGCCGCGGAGGGCGGAGGACTGGGAAGTGTGTAAAGAATTCAAGTCCATCGAGCTGGCCGAGAGGGGCACGACCATACAGGAGGTGACGGTGACCAAGGCCGAGATGGAGATGTACGTCGACCTCCATCCCTTGACCAACACGACCCCGTATACCGTGATTGAGAGCATGTCCGTTGCAAAGGCCTTGGTGCTGTTTAGGCAAGTTGGGCTCCGGCACATGCTCGTTTTGCCCAAGTATCAAGCTGCAGGAGTAAGTTGCAGAAAATTCAAGATTCAGTACTTTACTTGCATAAATTTGACCCCCCAAAAAATTGTGAATGAGTAATACTGACCTGTTTGTGTTTTTGATCATTTGTAGGTTTTCCCAGTGGTGGGGATCTTGACGAGGCAAGATTTGATAGCACACAACATTTTGGATGTGTTTCCTCATCTCACTAACTCCAAGGGAAAGAAGGGCCTGTGATCTCATCTCCCAACTCCACCATTTCCACATAATATTCTTGAGATTCTTTCCCCGATTTTTGTCCGGATTCATAGAAATATATCACACAAAGATTTTAGTGGTTAATATTTAATAAGCACGAATGAAAGTGCAGTTTGGACCATTCCAACTGTAGTTCACAGTGCCATGAATCTTTTGGGGTGTTACCCAAATTTTGCTTCTTCCAATTCAAGGTGTGAAAATCTACCAATCTGCTTCTTCCAATTCAAGGTGTGAAAATCTACCAATCTTGTCCACTCACAAGCTAAATGCGAAAGCGAGCAGAAAAATCGGAAAATACACTCTGTTCAAACTCATAAATTGATTGTGTCATTTTTAGCAAGTAAGTTATTTCCAATATTAGAAAGTCTGGATTTTACACGTGACTTGAGGTGTTTGACTGAACATAAGCGCTAAAAAGCAGTTTATAAAATTCAATCGATGTGTTTGTGAAATTGAGTTGTTAGAGAAGTTTTCAAAATAAGCTCTATTAAAAAAAACTCAAACCCAACTTATTTTTAATGATCTTATAAGTTACAAAAACTACAAAATAACATTGATATATTTTTTATTTCCATATCTACCCTTATTATCCAAACATTTTAGCATCTTATAAACTCTTAATACACCATATCTTATAAGTTCTTAAAACAACTTATAAGTTGTTGGAGCTATATTTTTCTAAAATAAACCCAAACACCCTCTTCATCTGTATAAGTTCAACTGTCAATTGGTCTTTCAAAATCACTAACGGAATCAAACTATTACTAAATAAAATTATGCAGCTTAATAATGTATTAATTAAAATTCGGGCCAACACTAATGCTAAATTAATTTATGGGACTAAACAATATATTTTCCCAAATAAAATCCATATATTATACCAAACGAAGAAGAAAAGGGAGAGAGTATATTATAGAGAACAGTGAGGCTGTTGAAAAATGTGCATAGAAACATATCCACCTGCTACAAATGTTCAATGTCCCTCTATTCGCCTTTCCTCTTTAAGTTGTGACTAGAAAAAGATTGATAATGGTAAAAGGGGAAATATATACAAGTACACACTTTTACAAAAGTGTATACAACCTATATCCATATTTTAAATTTGATACACGTGTATCTTAAATCCATTTTAATATATATCTATTGAGTCTTTGTGCGGTCTTGATGTGAAATTGACATAACATCGACTCAAACATAACAAACACGTGAATCAATAAATGATTGCGAAATTATTTTCGATGTATTCGATATTATTATGTTAAATTACTTTATATATTACGAATCATGTTTTTATATATCACTTAATCATGTTAAAAGTGTGAGAAAAAATAATTAAATCAACGAATCATGTTTTTTAAATAAAAAACATAAATGAATCAAAAATTAATTAACAAAAAAATCCAAAATTCGATTGACAATTCCTTGTTTCGGTCGATAGGAATCAAGAATCATCGACCGGAATTTTGGATTTCATCGATCGAATTTGAATTTTAAAATGAAAATAACAATTTTAATTAATTCCTATCTCCGTCGTAGGAAACATAAAAATGGTCGTGGGAGAGAGAATTATCGACAAAACTTCAATTTTGCGATGAAATTAATACAAATTATTTATTCATGTATCCGGTCGTAGGAAACATAAAAGGTCGACGGAATCAGCCATTTTTCGATAGGAAACAAGATATATCAAATTAATTTAATACTAATTAATTTAAATTGAATGTATGATATTTAAATTAATATTTATATTCAATCTAATTTAACCCAATCTTTTAATAAAATATTAATTTCTTTTCATCCACTTACACAACTCACAACTTATTAATTTTGAAATATTTAATAATGAAATTATCCTTAATATTTACATTATTAATTAATCTTGTACAAAATAGTACTACTGAAAGTAAAAGCTTACGGCTAAAATTGCGAAAAAATTGAAGAAGACAAATAAATCTTGAAAAATTGCGGAAAAATTCTTGAACAAAGATTTGACCACCAATAATTGAACCAATTCTCTCTATTTATACAATCGATCGTAACAAATACAAATCCAACCAATTGCTCTTGCTCTTGCTCCTCTAATTTTCTTTCGTTCATTTCGATTTTATATTCAAAATTTTCAAATTTATTTCTTCAATCCGAACCGGTAGCTATGTCTCAACAAGTAAGTTATTGAATTTTATTTATTTTAGACACATGTTTTGAATTTATTGTTGTTTATGATATTAATTTGTGTTTAGATTTATTATTGTTAATTTAGTTTAGATTTATTATTGTTTATTGGTATGGATAAATTATTGCGTTTAGATAATTAAATTAATTGGATAATTAGTTTAGTGTTTTGAATTTATTGCATAATTTATATAATTCATCTACATAATTAAATTAATTGGATAATTAAATTAATTGGATAATTAGTTTAGTGTTTTGAATTTATTGCATAATTCGTATACATAATTGGATAGAATTCGTTTAGATAATTATTGCATAATTCGTATATATAATTGGATATAATTCGTTTAGGTGAAATTAGATGATTTTATAATAGTATAATTAAATTAATTGCATAATTCAGTATATATAATAGTTAAATCATTTAATCATGGTTTTTACAAAAAAAAATAATTTAAGCGTAAAATCCATCTCTCGGTCGATGATACCATGATTCGGTCGGCCGGAATCATGGAATCATCGGAGAGATGGATTTTACGTTTAAATTATTTTTGATTGATTCGATCGAGGAAAGAAGAATTATAATAAAACAACTTATTTAATCATGATTCGATCGGCGGAATCTTGAATGTCGACGGAATCTTGAATTGTCAATTGAATTTAATACTAATTATTAATTAGTTATTAATTGATGTATCCGGTCGATAAATCTTGAATTGTCAATTGAATTTAATACTAATTATTAATTAGTTATTAATTGATGTCTCGGTCGATTGAAAACAAGGAAATATCGTAGGAGACATCAATGTGTTCGACAGGAGATAGATTTTTAGTTTTAGAAATTAATATTAAATGAACTTATCATATAAGTCTTTTCAATTAGGATAATTTTAGTGTACTTATCTTAAGTTTTCAATTAGGATGAATATAGTAATTAATTATAATGTAAATAACTAATTAATTCATACTTTAATTAAATTAAGTTAAAAATCCCTCTCTCCGGTCGACCAATTCCTTAATTTTAATTTTAAATGAAATCAATTAGGATAATCCCTGAAATTAATTTTAAATGAAATCAATTAGGATAATCTTCGAATTATTTGTTGTTTTAATTTTAAATGAAATCAATTAGGATAATCCCTGAAATTAATTTTAAATGAAATCAATTAGGATAATCTTCGAATTATTGTTGTTTATGATATTAGATTTCTTATTGTTAGTTTTATTTAGATTTATTATTGTTAAATTTGTTTAGATTAATTATTGTTAATTTTGTTTACATTAATTATTGTTAATTTTGTTTACATTTGTTTTGCTTATTTGTTTAGATAATTCGATTGTTTCTGCTATTTATAATTATTGCATAATTCGTTTAGATAATTGGATATAATTATTGGATAATTCGTTTAGATAAGTGCCGACATAATTCGTTTATTAGATAAGTCCCCTTTTAATTAATTTATTGTAAGAGACTTTATTTATTTAATTAGATTGCTATTTTTTTCTTATTTGTATATTTGATTAGAATGTATATTTGTTTTGTACATTAGAAAAATCATATTAAGGCGTATATTTACATTAATGTAATCTTGTATTTGTTATAGATGTCGGGATGGAAGAGCATTATTGTTCGATATGGAGGCGATGGGATCCTTCTTTATGTTACATTGGCGGGTATCGATCAAATGCCTTTGTTCGAATGGACAATGTAATTATCTGGGAGTTCATAGAGATGATTAATCAAATTATGTTGGGAAATTCGTTGAGTACAACCTACCAACCTGCATTATCTATCGAGATCTCGGGTGGTAGAATTATCAAATTACTTTTGAGTAATGATGATCAACTTTTCGATTGGCTCATGATGCCCAGCGGTCTATGTGACTCACGATGCCGACCACATCCCAATCGGAGCAAGAACTATATAGACCTTCGTTTGAGATACCATCCTCGTCAACATATGACTACACTTCCCAAAACATATCGTTCGATCGTCGTTGACACAACAATTTACATCATCGATTGGTTTGATCTTGATACATCTCAATATATGCCGCAACACATGGATCCATCCGAGAATTACATTTCCCAACATATCTTGCAACCACAACCGGGTGATACACTTGTTGAGGGCGGCGATGGCGGCGACTACGTTGAAGAAGAAGAAGATGAAGCAGTCGGATGAAGAGGAAGAAGATCGTGAGTGCTTTTGGTGAGCTATGGCTCATTTGTAGAGTTTGGCGCATGGATCCGTCGAGAGGGTGGATTCGGGAAGCTTCTATCTACGATTATGCGAGTAACACGCAAGAGCACGTAGGAGGCTAGAGCGAGAAGAAGTTGAGGAGATGAGCAAGCTGGCTAGTCCTGTTATTCCTCATGATGCTTGATTAATCTCTTTGCTCGTCCTCGGACTCGGTTCCGAACCCGATGGTGACGAAGGTTCCATCTTGACGACAAGGATGAAGTGAAGATATCCGTGGGGCTATGGCATTTGGAGCGTCGAGTAGAATTTGTTATTCCTCGATCCGATAATTCGAGGATTACATTCAAATGTCGATATCATAATCGGTGTCCTTTTCTACTACGTGCATCGCGACAAGGTGGATTTTGGTTTGTCCATAAGTTTGATGCTATACATACTTGCGCACGAACTAGTGAATATCGGAGTAAGGAAGGTTAATGCCCGTGTAATTGCAGCATACATATCACGAAAAATCTGCGAAGGCGGTGAAGTGCTAAAGCCGAGGTCCATTATGGCTGATTTGCGGCGAGTACGGTGTACACGTTACATACTGATGTAGCAATGCGAGCCGTAATAGGCGATCGAGATGATATCGGTGGACATGAAGAATCATTTCAGCTACTACCGAGTTATCGCATATGTTACGGATGAGCAATCCGGTTCGATGGTGACTTGGATATTGGATCGGATGGTCGGTTCCGTCACCTCTTTGTCGCCCTCGGTTCATGCAGTTAGCGTACACATTGTGCCTCCGACCGTGATTGTAGTCGACGATGCGCGCGAAGGGCGCAATAAAGGCATATTATTCGTTCTTGTGACAAAGGGCGACAACGATCAAGTTTTCCATTAACTTATGGAATTGGTCCGATCGAGAATGATGTCTCATGGACTTGGTTTATGTCTCGACTACAAGTGCTTATGGATCAAATCCGGAGATGTTGATTGTTTGAGATGCCCATGTCGATATAATGAGCGCGGTCAGTGTGTACCACGATGCAACACACGGATTATGCTACTACCATCTGCTGAAAAAATCACCCGTTTGGGCAACCATCCGCAAAGTTATTTGAAAAGCCGCTTATGCGTGCAAGATACACACTTTGAAAAGCGATGGCTATGTTAAAGTCTCGTGAAGGCCGATGGTAGTGGCGCATACACCAAGTTGGTGGAGGTTGGAGTGCAGTGGGCTAGATCACGGTGCCCGTTAGGCGCTACGGTTTATGACATCGAACATTGCCGAATCATTCAATTCTCGAATATTGTGGGCTGAGCGATTGCCAATTTGCTCAATGATTGAGGCAATCCGTCACATTCTGAAAAATGGTTCGATGAGAGACATGAAGCGACAAAAGTGCAGCGGTGAATTGACCCAAGCAGCAGCGTAAGATGATGGTATCGATGGAACTATCACGCGAGATACGATGTAGTGCCCTCGTGGACTCCACTTTCAAAGTCGAAGCACGGAAGCAAAACATTGAGTCAATCTCAATACGCAATCGTGTGCGTGTTTGGAGTGGGACATGGATATGATACCGTGTTCTCATCTTTGTTGCTGACTATATGATGCAATTTAAGTTTAATTATGTTAATTTTTTGATCAAATTGATTTCACTTACATATAATTGATTATATAAATTTTTAGTCATAAAGGTCACTATATATCTAACTATGTGGGGTACTACCATTACGCAAAGCTAGCGAAGCATACTCGTATCGGATCAATCTGTTCAGCCACGATCTAGTTGGATTTGTTCCTCCGATGTTCTTTGGAATTACGTTATGCCTCCTAATAGAGTCCGTCGGTGGGGCGCCGAAAGTGGGTCGATATCGTCATCCAGCGAAGTGGGATCGAGTAGTAGAAGTGGTGCACTACGGACATGTAGCTTGTGTGGTAATGAATCTCATGCAGCGTCGGAAGTGTCCTTACTTATCCGAGGCAGTGACATTGTAATGAAAAAAACATTCATGTAAAGATATTATTAACATTATTATTATTTTAACTTAATCAAATTGAATTGAATTGAGCGACTGAATAGCGAGTTTTTCTCTCCTTGAGGCGTCGTCTTCCTCTATCATTACTTGAAACTATTCTCTTTTTAGTGGTTGTGTTTCTCATACAATTTCGATCGTTTCCATCACTGAAATCGAGGTAAAGGTTCCTTCTACGCCTATTTTTTTTTCGGTTCCATTTTCTTTTTGAGTACGTTTGTTTGTTTGAATAGCGGTGAAAACTTTGATCTTCACGAGTTTTAGTACTAATGGAGTGCTAGTATGTGGTTTTCGTTGCTTATTTTATCTACATCGACGGATGCATGTTAGTCTTGATTCTGTTTCCTTACATCACTGTTTTGGAGACCGGTTTGTTCATTTCTCGATAGACTATCTTATCAGTTAAGCTCGTTGCTTTATAGGTTAAAGTGTATGTTTAACGTATTCACCTAACATTGACTTAAGCTGAGTCCTAAGATTTATGTTTAGTTTGAGATTTACGTTTCGATATCTTGTTCTTGATCGATAGGTTAAAGTGTATGATTCTTCAAAACAGACACACAAATTCATTCAACGATCTTAGCTTGAGTTAAATACTAAGTTGTTGTCACGAGGATTAATAACTATCGTATAATCAAATATTCGATAAATAATATGAACATCCATTTGCATCCAACATACCAATACATACCAATATACAAATACATACCAATATACCGATGCATGCTAATTTCTACCTCTTCCTCTTCCTCTCTCTCGAACTTATATGGATCACATATCTCATATATATTTCCACCTACTTTATGTCTATATGCTACAACATTAGGCGTACCCATTCGATGCTCGGTGAACCGAAATAAGGCGTTCCACGATCATACGCAAATGGACCATCAACGAAATCGTCTTCACGGTGAATACCTCGAAGAAGCAGCTCGTGTAATAATCGCATCATTATTCCATGATGGTATCGGTGGGAGTTAGCCTCGAACCATCTAGTGAAGAGAAAAGCGGCCGCAATAATCTAGTCGGGCACACGAAGTCCATCATCCTCGCATCCACTTGATCTGGTCCATCCTCCAAATCGCGAGTCAAGCGACCTTGATGACGAGTGCATATCCACGCGTACTATCACGAAACGCCGCTCGATGGCGCGAGGATAATGATCTATAAAATTAATATTTAGATAAAATAAACAAGGACACGTAACCATTTAGATAAATTAATATTTATTGTATTAAATAAGGTTACTGCGTGGCACGTAACCATGATGTATAACCCGCCATGCCGAGGACAAGCTGCTATCGATGCGCTGGTGGCTGCCATGTAAACAATGCTCTCGGGGTCATGATCAATGGTGCCTCACGCGGTCTTGAATGTGGGGCGAAAGCATTGCGTGTACCTCGGACCATGAATTTTGCGAAACATCTATTGACATTGAAAATTAAGTAATTAGAGATACTACACATATATACTATATATTGATTGTATTAAAGACTTACGAAAAACTAGTATCGAGGATGATTGTGTTTGATAATCCACCCCATCCAATACGTCGATCCGGCATCGAGTCTCATCCTCAAATACACCATGAATAGATCGACGACCGCAAAATTATTTTAGGGATACATATCGATATAAGTAGATGTACTTAAAAAAGCGAAGCATATTGTATAAAAGCGTGCCGAACATCAAAAGCCTCTGGCATTTCGATATTCACGAAAAATGCAACTGGACTTGTCGATCGATACCGAACAACCACCATTGCCTTATTTGTGTTCAAAGCGGGTAATTTATCAATATATCATCGGATAATGGGCGTGGCATCGGACTATTCACGTATGGTGACCTCATTCTGGTAGAAGGTCTCGTGCCCGTTCACTCTCCGGATCCCGAACTACAAACATTTAATTTAGAAAATGAAAAACATAACAAATATAATGAAATATTATAAGCGCGAATATGAGACTTAATAGTTACATTCCTCCAACTGCTGCTGCGGGCTCGAAAATCGCCTCGGCGCGTCTGGGCGTCGGATCACTAAATAGGTCCATCCGTCATGGAATGATGAGATGTAGTTCGGGGCGGTACCATGGATCCAGTGAGAGTAGCGGGAGGGTATCACTGGGCGATGCGGTCTTTGCCTCGGTAGGCTCAATATGTCCACTTGTCTCGGGACATACGGGTGGCGGTGATGTGGTCTCTGATCTTCACCTCTCGTCGTCGTCGTCGGATGGCGTGGGACATGAGGTGCATGTGTGCCGTATCGTCCCTATGTGTGCAACCACGTCGAGTCTTCTCTAAGAGGTTTTCAAACCACTTCTTTATCTTTGGAATAAATTTGTCTTGATAGACCTCTCGATCGTCGCCTTTGCTCTGTCCTCCTCCGGACAGATTCCGGATAGATTCACGAATCCAGCGACGATCGGCGGAACTAAGGCATACAGGTGCGACCACCATTGCTCGATGAAGCTGCCTCCACGGTATGTCTTCCGTATCCGTCTCTCAGCGGATGGGCGTCTATCCACGTATGGCGGCTGCGGCTCATCAACAACCGGAACCTCAGCGAACCCAACCGGCGATGTCCTGCGGGTGGGTATCGAAGGTGAAGGCTCGAGGCTGCTCGATGGAGACCACGAAGATCGGGATCCTCAACAAGCGTGGAGCCCTCGCCGAACTCGGCGTCTCGTCGAGGCTCATCCACCGGAGGTGGATGAGACACACCCGACGAGAAGGGAGCGTAGTCCCTCCTCAAAGGATTTGACGGTATAACAAAATTCACACCGAGTGGAGAGGGTGTGAGGCGGACACCCGATGGCGGTGCTAACCTCGAATGAGTCGGCTCGATGGATGTGAGATGATAATCGACCTACAATAAATTGAAAGATGTTATTTAATATTCTAATAAATACAATACCTCATACATGATTTAAAATTATAATAAAATTGATACCTCTTGCTCAAAAGTGGTGTAAAAGGCTGCGGTGAGAGCTACTCTTGAACTTCCACCTCAACACTCTCGGATCTGTTGTGGGATTGATGTCGTCCAGTTATACTTCCCAAGCTGGTATGATCTCGGTGACCAAGCATATAGTGCCCAGGCGGTCCGTAAAAGTGGTATTGAGCATTAGGTTGACAACTGCGTCGTATAATATCTCAATATCTCGTAGCTGTAGGCCCCACGGAAATCGGCAAAACGCCTCGGATCGTCGACCAATGCCCAAACCCAATCAGCTATTATCTTCCCGTATCGTATCCAATCACGAACCCATAGAGGTAATAACGTGGGCCACGTAAATAGTGACGAAGATCTACATCATCACTAAAATCACTACTACAAAATCTATCTACTAGATTACGTAATGTAATCTGTGTGCCCATAAAAAGGTTATAGACCTCAGCGTCGCTCAAGTCGTAGTCAGTGTGGGATCAAATGATGATGACCCAAATTGCGGTAGGTGACTAGAGCATAATCTTTAATGGAAAACATATATATCTTCCATTGATGAAAAATACATCTCCGGATCGTGGGCTCTATCGGCGGGAGACTAAATGGTGCAAAGAAAAACTAGACTTAGGCAGGGTCCAATCAATCGGATGACCAAAGCAACCCCCTAAACATATCTACCAACTCTTCATGCCTTATCTAGCAAGACATTCTTAATATATTTAAAATAATCGGTCCTATAATAAGTCTTTACATCCGCCACCACATTTATCGTGGTAGGCCTCAAGAAAACATGATCGACCTACAATTATATCAATGTCACATATTACACAACGTCTGACAAAACAACAAACTACTACAATAATTATTTCATTTGTATATAATTAGCATCAATAAACATCCTATCATACAAATATAAAAATAATTAGAACTACAAATCACCTATCAAAAGCGGCCATAATTAAGTAATACAATTTAACCATTCTAAACCATAAATGAAATATTATTCAATCATATACCATAAACGCTATTTATTGATCATATTCCAAAGCAGATATCTCGAAAACATACAAGCCATAAACAATATTAACATACTCAATAACATAATTCAACGTATTCATATTCAATTATATACAATCATATTATTCAATAACATTTACCAACATTTATCCAATCTCAATAACATAATTCAACTACTCATATTCAATCATATACAATCATATTATTCAATCACTTCTACCAACATTTATCCAATCTCAATTACAAAATATATTTAAGGTAAACATACTAAGGGTTCACACGAAAACATACCGGTAAATGCGACATATTGCCTTCGAAAATAATACTTGCATCATTACAAAATTCAATTAATAATTTCAATTAATAACTAATAATTATTTCAATTAATAACTAATAATTAACAACTAATTATACAAAATTCAATTAATAATTTCAATTAATAACTAATAATTAGAAAATTAAATAATTCAATTAATAACTAAATATTAATAACTAATTAATTTGTTGTCTCGATCGACCAATTGAACTTTTCGATCGGTGAAGGCTTCTCCGGTCGGGGAGAGAAGCCTTCACCGATCGGAAAGTTCAATTAATACAACAAATAATTCAATTTTAATTCACCTATTTTCCGATCGGAGACAACAAATATATTGAAACAATTCGTTGTTTCGATCGAATTACCTGACTTCTCGATCGGTGAAGCCTTCTCTCGAAAGTTCAATTGGTACAACAAATTAATTCAATTTTGCGTAAAACCAACATTTATCATTTCAAATTTAAACATTCCACATATAAATCTAAAATATTTCCTATCGAAACTTGTAAAACCAACAATAACCAACAAAATATTTCCTATATTTCCTATCAACTTCAATTTCAAATTGAAACATTATTATAATCTTACAAAAATATGCAACTATTCAAAATCATCAAAATCATCTTAACATATCAAAACAAAATCGCATATCAAAATCGCATAACTATATTTATTCCAAATAATATACGAAAACATAAAACATACCAAATATTCTCACTCGATTCGAATAAGCAACCAAATATCCTCACTCCCTTTCTTCATTCGAATAAGCAAAACCCTAATTATTAGAAAATTGAGTTAATACATAATTATTAGAAAATTCAAATAAAACTCTCCGATTGAAAAGCCGTTGTCTCGGTGAGAAAGGCTCGTCTTCCGTCTTCTCTCCGATCGAGCAAAGCCTTCTCTCGGTCGGTAGGAAGAAGGCTTCATCGATCGGAGAGAAGCTTAGTCGACCGAAACATCAAAGCAATTGAAAAATTACCTCCGGTGGTGAAGCTCGATAATTAATTCCGGGAATGGGAATGAAATTCAGCTCAATCTCTCTTCTCTTTTCTTTCGAAAATTTTGAAATTGAGAGGGTGAAAGTGAGGGAGAATGAATTGTTGGTAAAGTTATACACGGTCAGTCAACTCTATTAATTGCACAGTTGTAAATTTGCAGTCTTTAATTTGTTAAAACATTGCAGGCAAATTTGCAGTCTTTGTTAAAACTTTGCAGGCTTTTTACAGAATAATATATTATAATGAATTGGGTATAGGTTGTAGTAAATTTTCAAAATGGATACGGGTAGTATATAAATTTATAAATAGTGGTATTTAAGTTTCGCCCCCATGGTAAAACATATGCACTGGTAAAGAACATGGAAGTAGCCATTGATTGACAGTGTACAAAAGCTTCCTGCTTGATATAGCGAAGCATGAGATAGAGCAAACACCGATTAGCATACAATTTACAATTTCAAACACAGCTCAATCCAACGATAGGCAACCAAGTGGCTCATCGAGACTAGCATCGATCAATCATCAGTGCCAAAGTAACGGTCGCCAAATTCTCCCATACCTGGTATCACACGGAATTCTTTATTCAGAGCTACATCGATCTCTGATGTCACAATCTTCAAGGAGGGGAAGCGTTTGCAAACACAATGTATGCCCTCGGGTGCCTGCAAGCATATGCACACGGGAAAATGTAAGAGTTCATGTTGATCCCAACTACATGATAAAAGCTATTTCTTGTCGAAGAGAAGATGACTCACGGATATGAGGTTTAGAAATATAATGTGAGATTCTGGAACTCCTTTCTGTATGAGCAACTCGATTGCCTGATTAGCAGAGTTACCTGATAGAAAAACATTTTATGTTAGATTTCAGGAAAAAAGATCATAACCAACTAAAAGTTGTCGATAAATGTAAGCAGATTCATGTACCTGTAGCAAGGACAGGGTCAAGGAGGAGGACATGACGCTCCCGGATATCATTAGGAAGTTTTTCATATATGAGCTGTTTAGGTATGAGAATATTAGTAAAAGATTTTGCAACCATTCTGATAAAGACTATGATGCTCAAACTGATACAACGGGAATAATAGAAATGCAACCTGCTTCCCATCATCACCCTCACGGTGGATCAAGATCTTCCCAATTTTAATCCCTTTGCAACAAGCGCGTAGTGCATTTTCCATGCTTTCACCACTGCACGAAAATAAAAGTGATAGATATAATCCTATTTGCACAATTAATATCGAAGAACAAAAACCCATCTTCAAGGAGATCAGCGAAAAGTCAGCGTATATATTATATAGCAGGTGGAAAATGTAAAGATGGGTGAAGATGAAATTGATATTCAAATTCATGAGATATCAGACGGTTAAATATATATATATAATATACACTAAATCTGATGGTAAGCACCAGCTACTCAAACTCTACCTATTTGAAAATTGCTTTCAGTACTTTGCTATATATTCAGAGCATGATTCCGGAGTTATTTCCTTACCTCCGAATAATGGAAACCCCACACAGTTTCTTGCAAAAGTCAACACCAGTATATATGGACCCTGCATTAGAGTAAGTGTCAATTATACAATTAGTGATGTCCACAACCACTACATACTTGAACACAGAACAAGAAAAGGCACCCCCACCCCACCCCAAAACATAAAGGAAGACACATGTGCGCACACACACACACATAATACACATAATTTTCTCAAGTATACCAGTTGGGGTGACAATTTGTTTCTCAGTGAATGGTAAATGACCAAGACCATGCTCTGCAACCTGAAATATCATAATCAGAACTTCATATTTAGGAACAACTGTTATTCGGTAATTTTCCGGATTAAGAGAGTTCATAATTACCAGACGTATAAGCCTATCAGAGTAAAATACAAAATCATGTTTTGAAATGTCTCGGTCTCGAATCAGGGTATGCATACCTCTAATCTGTAGCACAAAATCACAGCATCAAAGTCCACGGATTAAGAATTACCACAAACATACAATTGCAAGAAGTAAATGCTGCTACAAATAATGTAGAGCTATAGTGACTCATAAGGTTCAAACATGCAAGTCCCAAATCTAGTTGTTTGATTAAGAGTACTATAACAGCAAGGAGAAAAGCTATTAAATTATCGTTTATCCTGTAACTGAAACTAGATATTTCGGTAAGTCTGTTACTCAGGTGCTCAAGGAATTTCAGAAAGACTAAGCACTAGCACAGACCAGTCATAAGACTCATAACTATTATTTCCTTCCATGCCCTCTGATCTGGAGAAGCGAACTAAAAACATCTGCTTCTAAGTTGGGCGAACTTCTTGTCTTCTAAAATTCATTTATATGCAAGATAACATAAAATCGATAACAATTAACAAGAACAAGATACTATAATGTATACCTGGAAGGTTGATTGTATGACAGTAACATTTGGATATATTTTACACAGGTCATGCTGGCCAAGTTTGAGTACGAAGATGTTGGACAATCAAGTCGATTGCAACATGATTGTCACCTCCACGGGGTATAATTACATCAGCATATTTCTTGGATGGCAGAACAAAATCATCAAAAGCAGGCTTCACAAATTTCGCATACTGTACCAAGGATAATATTAGAAAAGAAACATGTTAATATGAAGGATGCAAGTAAAAGTACATTATCTTGAAACTCCCAAACAGGAAATCAGGAGTTTAGCATTCCTAGTATGTTTTGTAGAAAAGAAATGCTCAATTCTAATGCAAGGTTTCACGTTATGAAGAATTAAAGCTATTAGTCTCCAGGTGCTCCTAACTAGGAAATATAAAAACAACTGAGGTTGGCAAACTGAACCATCGTCGACCTCAGATGCACCCAAAACAATAAATAAATTCAAGCAACTTCCTGAACTTTGCACGGCATAAAATAAATGAAAATACATTAATCTTCACTATAAAGGAAAAGGGAAAAACAGTGAGAGCCTTGCCTGTTCTAGCACAGAGTTTATGTCCCTACCCTCTCCACTATATCTCGCCTTATTCTACGAGCAAGCCTCACATCAGCATCTGAATCAAATAATTAACATAGAAATTTGCATGAATTAACATAATTTTATCTATAGCTCAACTCAAAATAAATGAAATATAGAAATAAATAATTCAAAGTTCACCTGTGTCAACAAAAATCTTCATGTTCATAAGGTTCCGCTTTTCGTTGATCATGGAAAGCGAGGATACCCTCAGTATGATTACATCAGATGCATTCACCTGGAATCATAGGAATTCCAAACATTCGCCTGAAAAGTTTTTAGAGTAAGCGAAAAATACAATCTGCAGGTAAATATTCAACATGTCTACCTGACGGAAGCTGTCCGAACACCTTTGATGTGTTTTAAAGTCATATATTGGGACATGGACAGGCTGGCCACATTTTAGCTTTTCAACACACTCAAGAAGCTGCTCAGTATCAAAAGCATCTGTAAAGGATATATTTATAAGTATTGATCTAGAAGTTTTCTCACCAATCTAGTAGCAGCAAAATAGGTTGATCTCGTAATAGTTCAGATAAAGGTAAAGTTCCACATCATGAACTACTATACCTGGATGATCAAAATTGTATTCGTGCACACGTTCCAACTCTTCAGGAGTTAAGCCACGATAGAAAGAATCCTGCACTAGACCAGGACATGTTCTAAAAGAAACTCAAAAGAATCAAGAGAGTAATCGACTTAAGTGATCTGAAGAAATTCTCAGTATATGGTCTTAATTTGGACAAAAAAAGCACCAACAACAAGCAAATAGGGGATTTATCAAAGTGATGGCAATATATAAGTGGTACTCCCTGTTTTAGGCGAGCGCTTTATATTCGATACTATACCACATCGATATGTATATATATATATATATATATAGTTAGCCTTACAGAACCTCTGTAAAATTAATTCCAGAAAAATGAAGTTCAGCAAAACTAGATATTGAAAGAATTGACTCTCATGATGTAATCTAATATGGAAAGCCCACTCACAACTAATTATAGTTCCCCATCACGCTTCCACAAATAGCAACAAAGAAATCAAAAGTTTGAGAGCTCAATTGCTTTTCAACAACATCAGCACAATATAATTAGAATATAACACAAGCATCAAAATAAAAGAAATAAAACACCCACACAACCTGATTGACTAGCACCACGCGATGATCATGAAGCTGCTGAATAATCATATCGCAAACAGTCGTCTTCCCCGACGCCGTTCCTCCTGAAACCCCTGCTCCGAGAGCAAAACCAAACAACAACATTCAAAAACATCATCACCAAAACGAGCGCATAGATTAAAAGTTGGAAGTACCGATCACGAAAGGCTGCTTCTGTGCGGCGGAATCGGCGGCGGTGAAAGTGGACGAAGGCGGAGCGAGCGGCGTGGCAGAGCGCGGGGATGGCGAAGAGGGCGCGGCGGAGTGCAAGCTGTCGAGGCGGAGGCCGGAGAAGTGGGGGCCGGACGCCGCCTCCATGACGTAGTCGATAGCCGTCGTCTCCTCCGGCATGGGTGGTGTTATCTGAAGGGGTTTTTGAAGGACTGAGAAAGAAAGAGAATAAGGTTCTGTTTGGTTTAGTGGATTCCTAACTGTGGCGACATTGTGTGAGAGATCTTTTAGCAATTTCTACTCCCACTTTATGTACTTTTTGCTTTAAATTGTTTTAATTTAATATTGATCATTGTATGCACATGATTTTGACGATATTGACTTACTATAACAGCAACTCCTACCGTTACTGTATTGTAGCGGAATATGCTTCGTGGGTGGCCTCACCAATGGTCCCGAACCACCAGGTAGGAATGATGATGGATGGATCAGATCGGATCGATTGGGTTCAATCTAGATCGATTTTTTCTTGGATCAGGATCAGGTCAGGATCTATCGGTTAAAAAATTAGATCAGGATCAAGTAAGATCCGCGGTCAGGGTCTGAACCAGGATCCATATGTTTCGCTTCTAAAATAAATTTTAATTAACTATAATTCGCGATAACGTCATAATAATCTAAATACAAAATAATATTATAACAGTTATTTAGAATTCTACAATTATCACTATATTGGAAGGCGTTACTTATAAATTTCCTATAAGGTAGGAAATAACAAACAACTCGATCGTCGGTGGTGTAAGTGGCACGATCCGCCATGAATATCGACTGATACATAATTGGGAGAATTTTAAATAAAATTGGGAGTAGATTTGTTTTGAAAGAATTTGAAAAAGGAAATTAAAGAGTTTTAAGTTGATATTAGGTATTTAATTATAATAAAAAATAATATATATATATATATATATATAATAAAATAAAATAAAAAATTAACGGATCCGCGGGTCGGATCTGGACAGGATCTGGATCTCAAAAATAAATCTCAGATTCAGATCCGAAATATGGGAATAGGATCGGATCCGGTCCGGATCCATCGGTCCAAATTTTTGAGGATCCAGATCACGAAAAATGGATCTGGATCCACGGATCTGGACCGTGTTCAGGATCCATTGTCATCTCTACCACCAGGTAGAGGTGAACATTTGAATTTCGGTTCGAATTTTTATTTAATCCGAATCGATCCGAAAATTTAAATTTTATGAAAGAAAAAATTTGATTCGAATTAAATATTCGAAAATCCGAATTTTTTATATAAAAATCGGAACCAAACCAAAAAATTCGAAATTATGAAACAATCGAAAATCCGAAATCATTTTATGTTAATTCTTATATATATTTATATTAAATTTAAATATATTTGAATAAAATATTATTTTATATATATAAATTATATATAATTGAATTTTCGGTTTAAAAATCAATCCGATCCGAAATTTTAAAAAATTCAAATCGATCCGATCCGAAAAATCCGAACCGAATTTTAAATTTCGATTTGGTTCGGATCGAATATTCGATTTTCGAATTTTTTACTCATCCCTACCACCATGCCTGAACCAAGTTAATGAATAATATCATGTTCCTTAGAACATCTTCAATAGTTTATTTTACAATAAGATGAATTTTATATTATTATAAAGTAAAATATAGAGTAATAATAATTCATCTCTAATAGTCAACTCTACATTTAACTATAGAATGAAATATTCTATTTGTATATCTTTAATATTGGATAAAAAAATTAGATGGATGAATAGTATCAATTTACATGTAGAGTAATAATATTCATTTCTTTTAATGTAAAGTGAAGTGAAGTGTATTGTTAGAGATGAAAGACATTCTACAATAGAGTGATTGTTGGAGATGCTATTAGAATGTATACTACAAATTACGTTAGTTTTTTTTACATTTTTTTGTGTCTTATTTTTACTATTTTATTTTCTTTTTATTTATTTTTGCAAATATACATTATTATTATTATTATTATTATTATTATTATTATTATTATTATTATTATTATTATTATTATTATTATTATTATTATTATTATTATTATTATCAATTGGAGACTTCAAAGATACAAATTTTAATTTAAACATAGACATGTAATTCTAAAAATTGAAATACTCGTAGAAAATGAAGATTATGGTCTCAAAACTACTGTCTTCGATCGCGAAACTTGTCTGCAGTCGATCAAAGGCGATGATGGAGACAAGGTGCTGCGACAGGAGGCAGTTGTTTCGCGATCGAATCCTAATTTTCTACATGAATTTTATTCTTTTATAATTAAATTTCTATGTTTAAATTAAAATTTATTTTAAGTCTCGATCGAAAAATATTACATATATATATATATATAATATTTAATAATTACATTAATAAATTAATTCAATAATAGAAAAATAAAAATAGAATTATTCATTGTAAAGTTAAATATTTAGGTAAATATTGAAGGCGAATATATGATTATTCTACATTTTATTCTATAATAATATAAAGTTAACTTTCTAATAGAGTTAACCATTTGAATTGCTCTTAAATGTACTTGTGCATGACTTTACATGGATTTTTAGTGTATTTGGCAATATTATAGTCTTTACTTATTAATCTAGTATAATAATTTGGTGAAAATTTTGTATGCAGTACAACCGTCTTATCTATAGACACATATATGCAGGATCGAATTAATAGAATATTTTAATATTTTTAAGGCTAAGATAAATATAATTCAATAACAACAATACACGGCAAATGAGGAAGAACGGCACATAAGTTAGGTGCTTTTAGGATATGCCACGAGCCTTGGAGGTATTCGAGTCCTTACGGCTTTTCCTATTTTTATACATAAAATCTCGCGTCTGATTTTCATAGACAAAGATACATTCAACAGTATATTCAAGTCGTGTTTTGAATGCCTACTGTGGTGCTTTGTAAGGCTCTCACATGAATATATTTCAGATTATAATTTTATATTCCTTCCGTCAGCTAATTTTTTTTTTTATCTGTTTATCAAAAACTCGCATCTTCCTCTTTTAGATATTTTTTTATATTTATAATGTGAGATTCCTTTTCCATTCATTATAATTCATGTCACCAAAAACAATATAAGTTTTTAGTAGACAAATAAAATATAAGGAAACATGTATAGTATCAAATGGTTTTTCCCATTGATTTATTTATGAAACTCGATTATCATAAAAAAAAATTAGATCTAGGTAAACATTTCAATATGGGATGTTGAGTTAATTAGTCATTTTTGGACCCATTATAGAACCCAATTGAATAATTTCAAAGACCTTCACTTTAATAAGTTTTGGATTTCACGAGTTATTCATTGGCCTTTTGAAGTATTTTTAATATGGGATGTTAAGTTAATTAGTCAATTAAATAAAAGCCCACAATTACCACCAAACTCTCTTGATTCTCATATAAATACTTAAATGTAATGTTTATAAGTTTATAACATAATACATATATAGTTTTTTTTATTATTACTTCATACGTTTACGATAAGTATATCACAATTGTTACATTAAGGCGTTACACGAAAAATGTATCACTTTCTTTTTAGAAACAATATTTCTTATTGTTCAACCAACAACCACCCATTATTTTATCAAAAATTATTTATACTACTCATAACCTAACACATGGTAGAACCCTTTATCTACTCAAACAACATCCACCACCAATTATCATCCATAAGTGATACACTTATTAAGGATGAAGGAAGTATCTTGCATCATAGAATGATTTAAATATTGCAAGATTTAGGCTGAGACTTAACTTTTCCGCAATCAATTTCTAACAACAAACGCATTACAAACTACACAAAACACAGTACAAAATATATATTGAAAATGAAAATGAAATAACTATTAGACATACTTACAATCGTTAAGATGGGATAGAATCATCAAGAATCAAACTATTTGTCGTTCTACAAATAAATGCCGACTTAATATTAACTCAAAACAAAATAAAAAAGAGGACAATAATACGTTCTCCATAATAATCTCAACAAAATTATGGTCTAGCTATTTTCTACATGAAAATCGCGACAAACGCCAACAAAAAGAAGCTGAGGAGTTGGTGGTGCGATGCGGCGGAGGAGGACTGTGTAGTCGCTGCCGGAGTAGTGGAGCTGTCGGTGGTGGATGACGACGGCGAGGCATCGGCCGCCACGGTTGTGATCTTGACCTTCATCCCCTGCTCGCAATGGCCGGATGTACCACACGCAAAATAACGTGTACCTGGCTTGGTTAGCTTGACTTTGTTGTCACCGCCGCTCAATGAGTTCGACGCAACGCTAATGTCGCAATTCTTGAATGCGTTTTCACTAGGTAGTTCCGCAACATTGTGCAACGAACTATATTTGAACTCTGCACCAAAGTATAATAAATAAATCGAGCTACTCAATTTCAATCTGATAAGAATTCGTCAAAATCATTAGGAAAACTTGTAAAATAAATTAAATTTGAATTTGACAATATTCTACTCGTTAGATCGAGAACAAGATCGCCAGATATAAACGTCATTTCCAATAACATAAAACTGTATCGAATACAAATTTTGTCCTGTATTGACAAACTGAAATATGAATCGAACATAAAAATGTAACAAAAAACCGAACATACATACCGAGTTCATCTCCAACTTTGAAGGTTTGAGCAGAAGCCCAAGAGTCGAAATCGGTGGATTCTTCCCAACCTTGGCTTCCTCCCACAGTATGTTTCGCCGCTAATGCTTGTCGGAAAAGTACTGCTGCAGTAACAACCACTATGAATCTGCATGAAATCACCATCTTAATTTATGTCTTAAAACTAGAAACCTTCTATTCTTTGGTATCTTCTGATGATTCCAAGGTATCGATCTCATCAACTATATATACAAGTGTAGTAGTTGTTTCTTCAATCTAAAGATATAGACATTCTTAGCAAGAGGTGAAAGTTTTGAGTTTAGTTTGTCTGTTATCGAATTGAGTGTGATTTGACCTGAATATAATAATATAAAAGTTTGTGTAATATTTCTAATTGTGCGATGGGATCAAAGTTTATATTTCAATTATATATTTGTAAATTTACAAACATTATTTTGAGATTTGTCAATATCTGAATTTGAATTCAAATTTTAATGATATATTTATAATTTTATCGGTTTTGTAATTATAAAAATGACATTGAACATAAGTTTGGATTCAAATCTTAACATGTTTCAAATATATTTTTGTAATTAGTATGTATTACTATACGAGTTTGAGATAAGAATGGATAAGAAAAATATTTTAGAAAAAATTAATATGGAATTCAAGTATGTGGAATTTATTATTAATCTTTGTACTACATGTTTAATTAAGATAGATAAAATTAATGTGAAATATATTATAAATATATTTGAGTAATTAATATGCACTACTATACGAGTTTGAGATAAGAATGGATAAGAAAAATATTTTAGAAAAAATTAATGTGAAATTCAAGTATGTGGAATTTATTATTAATCTTTGTACTATATGTTTAACTAAGATAGATAACCAATTATCGTATTAATTTATATTGAATTATTTAGATATATTATAAATATATTTAGGTAATTAGCAGGATTAAGATTAGTAACCGTGACACGATTTCATTAGCTAGCTCAACTAAAATAAATCCATACACATTTACTAAGAAAATATACAATATTTGAAATAAAATAGAAAATAATCCGTTGCGGTGAAAATAAAAAGATAAAAATAAATTGGTAGTCTTAATATAATTAAATATGGAATATCAACAAAAACATTAATCGATACATATTTAGTAAAAAAAATCTATAATCTAAAAATAAACTAGAAATATTTCGTTGCGATGGAAATAAATACAAAAATATAAAAATAGATTCTGGTTTGAATATATGAAGTCTTATAAAATTAGTGGGATTCAAGTATTTTATTTATTACTTATTTTGGTTGTGAATGGATTTAGATTTAGGTTTTGAAATTATGAAATCTCATAAAGTGATTTTCCATCAATTTATTATTGAAACAACTTATATTTAACTATTTAGATATTTTATAAATTTATATGAGATTAGATAATTAAGTGGTATTATTACATAAGTTTAGAGACGAGAATCAATAGTAAAATCAATTTTTAAAATCAAGTTTGTGACATGTATGAATATATAAATTATATACAAGTATTTCTCTAACTTTTTTTAATCTTTTGTTATTTATTCTAATTTATTATTACTATACTTTCTAATGTTTGAATTATTACTACGATGAATAATCAATTATTACAAGAAGTTATATTTATAAATTTAAACAGATTCTGGTAATTAACAAATATGGTTATAGATTATGATATAAAGTTATTTCCCGTCGAATTTCGACGGGTTATACACTAGTTATAAATATACCACTAAATATGAATCTAAATCTAAATCTTGAACTGTTTACAGACATATGACTTCACATAATAATCTTTCATATATCTTTACGAACCATATAAGATCTGACCAAATTTTATAAATATATATTATAAACCAAACCATTCACCATTTTAAGATATGCATTCCCAAAGGGTGTAATTTTATTTGCTAATATCTACAATTTGCATATAATAGACTAATATTTAATGAAATTTTTTATATTCTATCACAATTGAAAATATAACAAATCTATATAATAATGTCAATTATTTTTAAAAAAAAAATTACAAACTGATCACCAATCTATTAAAATAGTTTGTTGATGCTTCATATACCCTCAAGCTTCAATTTGGTTTGTCTATTTGTAACAAGCATTACTAAACGAGCTCTTGTCCAATCAAATTTTCTCAAAACAGCTTGTGCCTCATTTATTCTTGAGCACACTCTCATTTCTTTCTTTCTTTTTTGGGGGGTTAAATCTTGAACAAAGACTAACTATAGTTTGTTAGATGTTGATTCATTACCATATTTATGAAACTTGATTGTGAAGTCATTAGATGTTGTCTGTAGATGATTCTAGAAGCATGCCTCTTATCATTTTGGTGGTTTAGATATTAATTGAATTTGTTTGGTTGTTAAGCGAATTCTGGTATTATTTTCAAGACTTGGCTTTGAAACTAAGCCAACTTTGCCATCACAGAGAAAGCTGGCTGCTTGCATATAATTATTTTAATGTATTTTTTCTCAGACACTAATTGAATCTAGTTGAATCTCATCACTAATTTTGAGCTTAATAATTAGTAGGTGAGATACATATTGTCTGGTTTCATAATTAGTTTCCGATTTTCTATTTTCCATTTTCCATTTTCCATCGGTCATCACTATATATATATAGTGATGATTTACATTATTATCTCTATTAATAGGGAGATACAAATTTAGTGTTATGATTTACATCGGTCATCACTATATATATATATATATATATATATATATATATATATAAGGGTGGGTTATTGTAAAACATTTGTTATCCTGTAAATGTAAGAACAATGCATTCTCCATAAAGTTACTGCACAAAAAAAATCGCACAATGCATTCATCTAACAAAGTAATGCGATGGTTGAAAATGATTATCATATTCTCACTTTAAATAAGGTTTTATTTGAATTTATTCCTATAAATATATATGTGCGAAACATGAGAACCATTTTTATTGTGAGAACTAAAAATGATGAATTCATTGTGAAAGTTACTATATACAAAAAAATAAAATTTTCGTCCCTCAATAGATTCAAACTTATGTGAAAATTCTGAATTTTTAGATTCATTAACTTTCATAAAGAATTCATTTTATTCATAGCAAATTTTCGTGGTTCTTAATTCTCATATTAAAAATAATTTATATTTGAACCTCACTATATATACTATATATATATAGAGAGAGAGAGAGAGAATAAGAAATATGAATAAATCTTGACCCTTGATAAAAGGGAATCAATGGATCATATTAAATCGTAGGACTACTTTTATGTGCTGTGAAATATAACTATATATGTTGCATAATTTAAATGCACAATTTTTTAAAAAGGTATTTTGGTAATTTGGTTATTTTCGTGTACAAGTTATTTCCCTATATCTAGGGGATTTGTTATGATCTAATATGGATCTGTTTAGTTTAGATTGTTTATTTTTACTTTATTTTTTTTTACGTTCCAACCATAAATTAATTACTTGTTCATCTCAATTTATCAATTTTTCTTCAAATAGTTATTAAATGAAAATCTCATTTTTTTGTTTATTTTTTGGATTTATGCACTGGTACAATATTTTTTCGTTGCTTTGCCTGTTGGATTACGTTGTCTTTTTGTTTATTTTCATAGTTACATTTATTTTTGCTACGAAAAGTTTTTTCAGTGAGACAATTATGCTACATGATGTTTTAATGTGCGCAAAGTATTTGTTAGATAATGACTAAAGAAAGGTAGTATATGTTATAAATATGCTACAAAATATTTTATGCGTGCAACATATCAATATTTCATTTTCAATACAAAAAGAAAAAAACGTACAATGTTTTATTGCAAAAATAATGCAATGTTTTTATTATGTAGGTGCTACAGATAGTTTCGCTAGTATAACAATAAATTATGCTACATGATGTTCAATGTATGCTAATTAACTGTTTAATGTGTGCTAAAGAACGATTAGTTTGTGCAACAATAAATTGAGCAGAATATATTTATAAATATGCTGCAGATTGTTTAACAAGTGTAATAATCAATATTTCATCTTCAATACAAAAAGAAAAAGCGTACAACATTTAATTTCACAAATAATGCAATGTTTTCATTATATATGTTCTCCGTAACGTAGACGGTGCAACAAAATTACGCTACATAATATTTAATGTGACGAGATTTTTAAAGATCTAAAAGAGGCAAATCCCTATAATTAAGGAAGGTGGCGAGATTTTGGGGATAATTTTTTAATACATTTTTACCCTTGTTCGACCAGATAAAATAAATGGACATTGTTATTATCAAATAATTTTAAATTAATCAAAATCGTTTAATTTGACTAAATATGTGTTTAGTATTATTTCTTTTTTACTCATATAAACACTCTTACGAAACCAATATATATATATATATATATATATATATATATATATATATATGGAGGGTTATGGTGAAAATAGATATATAGGTAAAAAATAAGAATGTATCTCAATCACTCATTAAAATACAATGGACGATCCAGATTTTCAAAAATTAATATGCTTACATCTCTTCCATAAATTACAAAAAATCGAATGAATGTTAAAATTGGTAAACGTGAAAAAAAACTGCCACATACTGAAGCTTCCGAGTTTCAAGGTAGGTACAAATCATCACATATATTCTCATAACTAATCATATCAATAAAATATAACAAAAAAAAGATCTTATTTTCTGCAACACAAAAACTGCATTCAATACTATCATACGATTGACATTGCTTGTTGCATTTTTTTATAACAAAATATAGCTCTTGTTTAATGAAAGTCAATCATCATAATTATATGTAGCACATAATGGTCAAAGAAGTTGCACATTTTTAATTTACCTTTTGCACAAGTTGAAATATGAATGTAGCATACGATCGGTATTGGCAGGGGTGAAAATTTGGAACTGGAAAATCGGTTAGTATCCAAACCAAACCGAGTTTATGGAGTTCGGTTACCCGAATAACCGATTTTGATAAAATCGGTTCGTTGTTCGGTCATGAAAAGCAAAAATTTGGTTATCGGTATACCCGAATAACCGAATGGGTATCTAGATAACCGAAATAATTATATTATATATATATATATATATATATATATTTATAATTATTTAATATTATATTTTTCTCCAAAACTCGAAAAGTATGGAAAAGCGGAAGCGGTGAAAGGAACGGGAAGTCGGAACCCTAGTTGGAGGCTCCCACATCTCCCAACTCAATGAACATGTGAACCGATTACCAGACCATCGTGCGCCGTCGCCTTCTCGCCTTCGACCGCTACCGTTGTTCACTATCACCTCCACACAGCCACCAACTGCTCCCACTACACTCTGCACTCCGCACACAACACACAACATACCGCCTTCGACCGTGCGTCGCTTGCTCGCCACCCAACTCCCAGATCTCCGTGCGCCATCTGTTGTCTGCACACCGCCTTCGACCGCCCGCCCCGACGCTGTTCTCTCACACCTCCGCACCGCCGATGTTCGCTCCCAGACCATGCTTGTTGTTGAAAGTGAAAGATGTATATATTTCTCTAGTTTTAGCTAAAAAAGAAAAACAAACCGGTTTATCCAAATAACCGATAACCGAACCGATCGGTTATTTGGATAACCGAATAACCAATCGGTTTGGTTATCGGTAAGCACATATATACACTTTTCGGTTTTGGTTAATCGAAACCGAACCGATTTCCACCCCTACGGTATTGCTTGTTGCATTTATTATAACAAATGTAGCTATTGTTTACTGAACGTCAATCATCATATTTAGATTGTAGCACATAGTTGTCAAATAAGTTGCACATTGTTAGTTTACTTTTTGCACATATTGAAATGTGAATGTATCATACAATTATCATTACTTGTTGCATTTATTATAACAAATGTACTCTGGTTTTAAAAACGCCAATCATCATATTTATATGTAGCACATATTTGTCAAATAAGTTAAAAATTGTTAGTTTACCTTTTGCACTTGTTGAAATATGAATATAGTTAACGAAAATTCATACAAAAACTTAAATCATCCATTGTCTTCTGTTCGAGAGATTGAAATATAGTAGTTTTTTTTTCCGAGAGAAAACAAATTGATAAAAAAACTAACCATATCCATTCAAATCATATATAATCCCATATAATTAGGAACTAACAGATTCTCTCTCAAATAAAATTATAATATTAACCTTCTTAATTTTGAAAATACCCTAAATCATAGCACACGGTTTTAATAATGACAACATTTATAGAATCAAATCTAGCCATTAATCTATCATATTTAAGGGCTGAAATTCATTCTTATTTCTCACAAAAATATTCATTCTCACATGATCCATCCTATATATATATATGGCGGTTCATATAAGAATTATTTTTAACGTGAGAACTAAGAACCGCGAAAATTCGTTACCAACAAAATGAATTCGCTATGAAAGTTAATTAATCCGCTGAAAAAGTTACTGAATCGAAAAAGTCATAATTTTCACCCATGGTTCGAATCCCATGAGAGGCAAAATTTTCAATTTTTTGGATTCAGTAACTTCTCCAGTGGATTATCAACTTTCACACCGAATTCATTATTTTAACCGATAAAAATGTATACATAATATAGTTTTCGCCACTCATGAATCCAAACAAATAGAATTTTAGTCCCTCATGGGTTTCGAACCCGGTGAAATATTCTATTTTGGATTCGATAACTTTCTAAGTAGATTCATCAATTTTCATAGTGAATTAATTTAGTTATTAGTTTATAGTTTTTAGTATATATATATATATATATATATAGAGGAGGATCAAATAGTACCGGGCCGGAGATAGTATGTAGTACTCAATCTCATCCACTCATCTCATAGATCCTATGGTTCGATTTTTCGGACTTTTAAGCTTAATTTCCGATTTTCGCTTCATTAAGGGTAGATTAGTAATTTGATTTGTTATTTGATTGCGAAAAACAAAAATGCATGCGGTTGAACTGCATAATGCATTTAAATGAACAAAAATGCATGCGATTGAGCGCATAATGCATGTGTTGGAAGCTTCATGGCGCGCCAGTATGGCGTGCCAGTGCGCTTCGTGCTCGCGCGGCGTCGCTCAGTGGTCGTTCGCGCGTCCGTTGGCCTGCATTTTACGTTTTGTTAAATGCATGAACATGCTTTGTTAAATGTATGGACATGTTTTGATCAATGCATGAACGTGTTAAGTTAAATGCATGTTTCTGTTTCGTGGGAACATGCATTTTTATGTTTTGTTCAATGCAGTTTCATGTTTTGTTCAATGCATTTTTATGGTTTTCGACATGAAATCTATCATCCATCATTCTATAACAATTCCGTCGTCTCTTTCACTGATTATCGGCGAATTCGCCGTGAACCACCGTCATAACCACCATATTTCTCGATTCTTCAATCATCTATCAAATTCATCTTATATTTTTTTCTCAAAATCCATCAATTTTGTTCCTCAATTTTTCTTCTTCTTTTTATTTCTTTCAAAATCTGTTATTTGTAGTTGTTTGTGTATCTTGTTGTTGTTCGCCGGAGTTGCCGCCGTCACCGCCGGTGCCGTCCGTCTCCGACGCCGCCGTCGTCGTCTCCGGCGTCGCCGGTGTCGTCTCTTCTCGTCAAAAAGGAGAAGAAGGCTGATTTGTTTTTCCTATTTTGCCCCTTGCGAAAATTAAAAAGAAAAAGAAAAGAAAATGAGCTGCCATGTGTTAGCTTGTGGTATGGCCACGTGTTACAAATGTGTGGTTTAGATTGAGTCTTACGTATTATCGGGGCCAAGATGCTACGGGAACCCAACCCTATATATATATATATATATATATATATATATATGGAGTGGTTATTGTAAAAACTCTCCGTAATGTATAAACTACGAACTTAAGAAATCGTCTGAATTCATCGTGAAAGCGTTTGAATTCGTTGTGTAAGTGTCTGAATTCAGAAAAATAAAAATTGACCCATCATGAGATTTGAGCCTAGATATGTTTAAATTCATCAAGCAAGGGTATGAATCTATCGTAGATCTTCACGAATCAATGGCTGAAAATGATTTTTATTTTATATTTAAAGATTGATTTGTATTTGATTCAATTCCTATATATATATATAGAGAGAGAGTGAGATTTTTAAATTTTGATGGCGTTATATAGGATAAATCATAAATAATTTTATAACTAGTATTTATTTTTAGCAATAGAAAAGTGGGATGAGATTCAATGTTTCACAGTTTTATATATGTCATCGTATTCCACTATTGTATCTATTATTTTAATAATATTTTTATAAGAATAAAATTTATTATGATATTTGCATCATATCTAACTTTTATTTTAAAAAACTATTTTTTAAAAAAATCATATACAATAACTTTGGATTTATCACCCTAAAAATGAATTTTAATTAATAAAATGAAATTAAATTATAAAAATAATTATATATCCTAATTAGGTGGAATAAACCCTAGTAGATAATTGTAAATTAAACTGAAGCATACAAAATTGAAATTAAAATAAAAAAAGATGAAAAAGTCCTTGAAAATTGAAAGTGGACACTGGATCTCAACCAGGAAAAGTCTATAAACTTTTTCTATATACACAAGTATTTAAGATTTGATCATAGAAAAGAATCTTGATTTTCTTTTCCCGAAAGAATCTATTATAACCCCATACTAACTTTTTTATGCATGTCCATGTTTCTCTCTATCTAAATACTGGACCAGTTAAATCAAGAATTGAAGAGATTCGCTTCGGAATTTCGCCTCAAATTTAGAGTAATTCAATCAGCGCGTCTATTGTTCTATGATCAGAAGCCATGACAAAAAGAAGATAAAACCAATTCTTATATGATATTCCATCTCATATTTCATTCATCAGGCGTTATAAATTCGACCAATTGGCTGGGATTAATATATAAAAATATGTATATATATCCGACAAGATTCTGAATAGTCACTTTTGCATAAAACACAACATTCCAGATATACATTTGATGCTTTGTCAACATCAACAAACAAGATAATTTAATGTCTCAAGTTTGAGTGACACCAATCAGCCACCATTAGCAGAGGGGCTCATCCTCTTTCTTCTCTCGTTCAAGCTTCGACTGGAGAGCATCTTTGGGAGGCAACATTGTGTAGACCTAAATGACTTGTCTTCTTCTTCATTGGCTCGAGATAAGTCATTTGGGGTCTTGAGTTGTTGGGCTAGGGTGGTGCTTGTCGGAGCCTCATTTTGGTCGACTGCAGATTTCTCTTTGTTATCATATTCATCATCTAGTAAGCTCTCTTTGAAGAATTGGGAAAGCCTCTTTTCTTATCTGGAGTAGGTGGTTCGGCTACAGAACCATTGGCTTCTTCGAGGGCAACTTATTTGCCGATGAGTTGGGGTGGACCGGAGTATTTCCACGCGACGACGAGAAATCTGCAATCCAAATTCATAATCATCTCTATGTAGTTGTACAAATCCAAATTTAGTTGAAATTTTGGACAATAAACAAGCATATGAAAATAATATATACTGTCAATACTTTTTCTTTCTGTAAGTAGTAATTCCTTCTCTAAAGTGGGCCGGACCACCTACCCGTGGCAACTTGGGCTGGATAGATTTTCTCAACTAAAAAAATTTGGCAGCCCGGTCCAACTAATCATGGGCTATCGCAGGTTGTAAGGTCCCTACCCCAGCGGCCCATTAATTTTTTGGCGCGATCAAATCCAAATTCATATTTATCCTACATATTTGTAATTCTTATTTAAGACTTAGCAGCTACATCTAGCACTAAAGTATAAATGAGAATTAATTAGAGTACTGAAAATATTGGCTGCTTGTAACTTCAATTATTATTGGCCTTAAGGGGTTAAGGATGAAGAGGAAGACCATCTCCTTAAATGTGGATTTATAACTCATTCCTACCCTCATTTTTTGAACCACTGATTTTAGGTGGTTTAACTACCAGTAGTTGTGTGAATAAATACACTTTAAAATTGATGTAGAGGGGAGCACAAATATATTTCACTAAATTTTGAATAAAACCGGTCTTGGAAAAAAGACCCGTTAAAGCCAATCAAATTGACATTTTTATTTTACTTCATGATAGACTAGTCTCCTATTCTTGTATAATCAACAAGCACGAAATCTCCGGCAAAAGAGGCATTAACCCAATCGAAAGTGAAAAGAGAAATGATCTTGAATCTCATGCTTGTTAGGGGAGGGTGTTTCTTACCACCATTAACACTAACGAAGTCGTCTTCGCAATCCGATTCCAACCATGGTTGGGAGTCGAAGAAGGCTTCGTCTTTGCTACCTGCAAAAATGGAGACACATCTTAGAACAACACCAGAAAGTAAGACTTCGTAGCTAAACAAACACCTTATGAATCATTCTAGCAACTTGATCATCGTAATAGCATCAAATGATATCAAGATAAGGTGATCAGGCAACTTAAAAAGCAACAAAGGTTGTTATCATGGAAGCTCAAGCCAAAATCAAGATATTTCAATCTCCTATTTCAGATGGAACTCGCTCAATAGAACAATTAGTCACATAACAAAAAAACTAGAGCTTCTCAAAGCGTGGGGGGCTAGAATTGGAAATAATTAAAGAATTCTTTTTTCTAGATAGAGATTCATTAATGCATAGACAGTTATGGGCAATTAGGTCTTCCACATGAACACAATGTAGACAGGCATGGCCTCTAGCAACAAATGCCTTGTCCACATCATGCAAAATTTTGTCTTCAACTCTCTATCATTGTTGAAGTAGCTAAGAAGGGCTACCGACCTCCCAATCTAACCCACAAAACAAATATCTTGTTATAAACAAATTAAAATATCAAGTCCATCTAAATAAATAAATAAATTAAATAAAATATCAAGTCCATCTAAATAAACAAATTAAATAAAATATTAAGTCCATCTAAATGAACAAATTAAACGCCACCATTCAATGTATCGTGTTGACTTATTAACTACCAAGCAAACACGGCATTGTTCAAATTATACGAGCTCATAGTAATCCAAACTTGATGAGCATTATTCGTCGTTTATCATAGAATAAGTTTTGAGTTTACATGGTTGGATGAAATTCGAACTATTATACCACCTGCTAAAAGAAACTTTTGTGTACATAATTTTTAAGCGAATGTTATTTTAAAACATAGAAGTAGTAAATATCTTATTTGATGGCAACTTTTCCATGAAAAACACAGCTCTATAGTATTTAAACTATTTTCCATGGGATTATAACATCTTAGAATCTTTGAAACATATAACAAAGCATATATATCAAGAAATTCAAAGTCCGGGAATTTATTCAACCATGAAACTGGAAAAAGGGCCAACCAAAAACGATTAAAAATTATAAAAAGGCAAAAAAGAAAATTCATCAATCAACTTTATGACTACCCGGAAAAATACAAAAAGAATTTCTTGTGTGTGTGTTGGCCTGGTGGTAGAGTGGTTAACGTTCGAGACCAAAGGTCTCAGGTTCGAGTCCACGTTGACGTAGCCTATAAAATTTCTGTATTAAATTAACAAAAAAAAGAAAAATAGAAAAAGCGTGTATAAAACAAAGAAAGCAGCAAGATTGGTGCTTTTCAACAAAATTTGACAGCTTGATAACATTAGCAATCTAGGGAAAATAAAAATAAAAATGGCAAGCTAATTATGGAAAAAGGGTAAAAAAGAGGTGAAAAAACATTTATAAGACAGCATCAAAATAGCTACAAATAAAAATATAACGAGCAAATCTACCCACCTATGCTGGTATAACGGGCCGGTGACCGCAACGAGCTGACAGCTACGTCGGCAGCCGTACGATCCCCTTTGCTGACCGAGACGGGTTTTTCCTTGACCGGCGAGGGGATCAGAAGCTTATCATTTTTCGACCCGATTGAGAAACGGAGCTTCGTGGTTGAATCCGAGTCCTTGTGCACTGAAACACACGATCCCATCTTTCCCCAGATAAAACACAGCTTCTAAATTCGTATATGAATAAATATAATCATTCACGGTATCTTCAACAAACTTTTATTTTTTTCAGAAAAAGGGGAAATGAGTTCTGTTTATAGCAGTTTCATCATGGAAGACAAAAAGGTGGGGAGTTAAGAGAGAGAGGGAGTGAAGTAGAAGAGAGAGAAGGGGGAGAGGAATTGAGTTCTTGCGTTACGCTCACTGCAAATGGGAATATAAATTGGAGGGGTGAGAAACGGATTAGATGATGATGAAATTCATGGCTTCGAAAATGCCAAAAGTGAACAAGAAAATTAAGCGAATAAAACTAGATTTGATGAGAGAGATATTTTGATTTTTCAGAGGTGGGGTTCGAAAGCGAAGTTAGTGTGTGTATTGTGTGTGAAAAGAACATGGTTTTGGTCCCACCGGAAAAGGTGGAATTATTGGAGTATGTTTATGTGGTGGAATTTCTTCGTTTTTGGACTGCTGCCATAAAAATCACGATATAATATTTGATTAATTTTCACTAATTAGTAACTGCAACGTGTTTGTGTCATTGTGCGTACTTATTTTAGATATTGTTGTAGAAATCATGCGTGTATTATTATTGTATATTTTATTTCTATCAAGTGTCATTAAATGATTTATTAAGTGTAACTTGTATGAATTTGGGTTAAAGAGGTCGTCACGAGCTATAAATTTATTGAAAAATTAAAATTTGATTTAACTTGACAGAAAACTATTTTACTTTTTTTTATTGTGATATTCTTGCTGAATTATACCGAGTCCCACTAATATTGAAGAATTCTAATCAATCACTCCTGAATTTATAACTAGACCTATCAAATTAATTTCATTTTTTGTATAGTCGAACTTTTCTGTCGTTACTTTTCATCTTCTGTATTTTTAAGTCTTTACTATTTATATTATACATATTAGTATATCATGCGATGCATAAAAAAAATATATAACAATTTATATAATGTGAAATAAAATTATATTTGATATTCATAAAAAATAGTTGAACACTAACAAACCAATTTTATCTGTACTAATTAAAATGTGTATACCCAAACATTATAACTCATTAGTATCCCTTATCTTTGTAAAGTGAGCGAGCAGAGTGTGAGCGAGCAGAGTGTGAGTCCAATAACTCATCCTCAACTCAAACGGAGAAAAAAAATAAAATATGTATACACATCAATGGATTAATTAGTGGCTATTATAAATAAACATAGTTCTTATAAAATATTTAGTAGTCCACCAAATACGAAACTTTATGCTATAAACCTGGTATAACTTCATTAGTGAAGTCCATATTTTTAGGGTTATAAACTCAAATCATTCACTACAACGTACATTATTTTTCAATTCTTATCTCCAACCACCCCAAATGAACCCAGTCTTCTATTTGCAGCACAACCCAAATTCAATGCAACGTAGTGAAAAGAAAATCATTTCTAACTATTGTCATTGCGTACTATAAACAATATTAATATAATATTATAACGCCCAAAAAGCTATCGACATAAATATTATGTCAAATAGATTATTATTTGATATATAAGTGTCATAATTCACAATTATTATAATACTATTATCTTTATTCAATACTTTTAAAATTTGATAATAGTTATGTATGCATTTATCATGGTAATCATAAGGTTACAAATATAAATTTTTCTATTTACTTGATAAGTGTAATTTTGATGGTTGGAGAACACTTAAAAAAAACATGGTGTATTTTCCATGAAAAAAAGAATAAAGAATTTGTTTAAGAATACATACAAATACCTAAGCATCGTAGAGGCATTGACTTTTAACTAACGCCTAAAGGGTTAATAATTGCCCATTAATGTATGAACGTTCATCCATTTGCATTTTTAGAGTCTTTGAATTATTGCAATTATAGTAAAACCTATATAAATTAATACTCGATAAATTAATAATATCTACAAAATAATAAAATCTTCCGTCCCGACTTGGGCCTTTAAAAAAATCATCAATTTCGATAAGATAATAAAATAATAAGTTTTGGAAAATCCATTTATAAATATTAGGTCCCATCAAAACTCTAAATTAATAATTCATAAATATTACAAAATTATAAATATTATGGTAATTTGCTAAAATATGAATCAATTGTTACTTGATTTTTCTTAAAATTTAAATCTAATTGAATTTCATCCATAACTTTTTAATGGTCGCTAAGAGTTCCGGTGTCGAGTTCTCTAGTCGCAACAAAAATTGTGAAGAATTGTTGTCGCTCAAAGACTCCTTTCTCGTGGATGGTTCCAGTGATCTTGAGTCATCTTGATCTCGTCATTAGTAGGATCTTGATAATTTCGACAATAATTTCCTCTAAATTTTGAACCATTGCACATTCATTATTTTCACGGATAGTCCACCGGTTGTTGGCGTCCATTTTATTGCGATAACCAACATCCTTGATCATATTCTCAAGCTCATGTAGACTTTCTTCAAAATTTGTCTCACTTGAGTCGCGTAAGATTTCTTCATTTGAGCGGATTTTGCAATGCCTAAAGCAATTTGCTATTGACACTGAGAAACATTGGTTGTCAGCGGAGCGCAAAATTGATGACATCTAAAACATTAATCTTTTCGTGATTAGGTAGCCCCAACTCATGACCTTCCAATAGATTTTGTAGAATCTCCTACGATAGTGCATCTTGAAAGCTCTAATTATTCCCATCACATGGTTGAATCTTTGATGTCGTGTTGGGTGGCAAAAGAATAGCTCAACATTCAGTAACCCTTCATATTTTTTGGATGGGGTTTGGACAATTGTCAACCATCAACAAGATTCTTCTATCATTCATTTTGTGATCAAACCACCGAACATATTCTTCAAAAAGCACACTAGTCATCCATGTTCTCTTGTTAGCACGATAATGACAATTGATGTTGCTCATGTTGATGTTTTTGAAGCAACGAGGCTTTGCATATTTTTCAATAATCCACAAATGAATTTTTTCTGAACCATCCTCGTTGCAACAAATAACAACTGTAAGTCTCTCTTTGTCTTTCTTTCTTCCCTCAAGTTGCTTGGTTGCAAGAGAGTGATCAACTTGTAACTCAGAAAAGCAGACATGTTTCATCCAAATTAAAACATCCTTCATGTGAAATTGGTTTATTTTCTCCTTATGGCCTCAGGTTTCATTTCCACGTCCCGCATGTCAATGAACCACTTTCTCCAAAACGACGGAATGATTTAATACCATGTCTAACCTTGAATTTTCAAGTCAACCTTGAGAAAATTGATGTTCGGGGAGGTGTTGAGGATACAAAAGCTTCATTGTCTCCTTTGCTTTCTCCAAAATAAGCTCTCCCATCATGTTGACTCGATCTTGATCTTGAAGAAACCATTCATAAAGAACCTTCTCCATATCCGGATAAGTCGCCGATTTGTGTCGCTTAATATCCCCATCATTCTCAAAGTTGGTTGAAAGGTACTGATGATCTCTTGAGTGTTTGATATTGTCACTTGACTAACTTTCAAACGATATTTTCTTCAACCCACTCTTGTAAATCTTTTGAGTGCATGTGGATCTCTCTATACTCACATAATGCTTTACGATTTGATCATTCATGGATGATTTTGTGATGACTTTTAGATGAGAAGACATAGTTGGGACTTGGGTGTTATGAATTATTTTATTTCCATATCGAGATTTATATAGTATATGTTTCCTTTATGATGCATGAATATATTTAATTGACAATGAATTGATACATTTATGTAATTGTTAATTGTATACAATGAATTTATATTATACATGAATATATTAAAGTAGATACACAATGAATTGGTTGTTGATACATGAATATAATTAATTGAAACATAATAAATTCATTTATTTTCAATACATGTATCAAATTTGCTGAATTTAAAAGTCTCTCTTTTAATTAATAAATTATTAATTTATCGATATATTAATATCTCTCTAAATTAATAAAATTTCATAGTCCCAAGGATATTAATTTATAGAGGTTTTACTGTATGTTGAACTTTTCAATTTTTTGCAAACTTAATATCCCAATTTTTTTTATTATTGAAAAGTTTACGTGACATGCTTCAATGGGATCGATTGCACGACTTTTTGGTGATATCAAAAAATGGAGGGGTTAATTTCGCAACATACCGAAAGATAGTGACATAATTTCATCTTTCAAATATTATGTTATAATTATAATTCCAAAATGGAGAAAAAGAAATCATTTATTGACAATCAAACATCAATAAAATTTGAACATTTTGGAAAAAATAATAATATAGACGAATATTTCGTAATATCTAATATTAATATATATGTAATTATTTAAAAAAGAATGTATACCTTATATTTCCATTATAATTAAATTTGGTCTTCTTTAATATAGTGTACGTAAAACAAATAAGATCAATTGATTACAAAAAAGAATTTCATACATTCTGTTTATATGAATAAGTTATTTTATCTCCGTCATATATCTTATAATACAGCGCATGCAATAATTAATACTATACTTTCTTTAAAGTGAATATCTTGGATTATGTTAATTGGACAACGTTAATTACTATAGCTATAAGAAAAAACTAAAGATAATTTCAAATTATGACAAGTTTGCGAATGTTAAGTTTATATTCAATTATATATATATATATATATATATATATATATATATATATATATATATATATATATATATATATCAAAACAAATATAATATATATTTTAAATAAAATTCCATATATAGTACTCTCTATCCCATTTAAAATGTCTCTTTCCTTTTGGGTTTCCCATTACAAATGTCTCATTCCATTTTAAGAAATAATTAACCCTTCAAAAGTGTGGACCCTACCCACTTTTTAACACTTTAACTACTTTATACATTTCTCCTAAATAACCGTGTCCAAAAGAAATGGGACGTTTTAAGTGGGACGGAGGAAGTATTATAATTGTAACACCCCGACTTTTTTTCTATTTCATTTATACTTGTTAAAGTGCGTTTATTTTTTAGCATCACCTTAGAGAGATAATAAATAGTGGAGTATATGTTAATCCATTGTTTACTAAAACGGATTGGAACTTTAAAATATTTCAAGTCTCTTGATAACATATTATTTTAAGCTAATTTTACTTGATTTATATCCAATTGAAAGGATATAATTTGAGAAATAATAATAATAATAATAATAATAATAATAATAATAATAATAATAATAAAAAATAAAATTCAATCATATATCTTATCAATAATGAAAAGTATATATCACATATAAAAAAGGTCACGTAATCAGATACATAAGTCTAAAAACTGAAATGATCTTAATTGAAAGCTAAAAAAATTATTCTTATCTGTTCACTTAATAATCCAAAATAACGAGTGAGTTTACATTAACTATTTGTGTGAAGACTATATATCCATCAGGTATTTTAGCAACAAATACTTGTAGCCGAGATATTAAGCTTTAATATTTTATCTCATGTGTTTATACTTTTAATATCCAACAGTTAAATATAGAATATATGATAAATAAAATATCTAATAGTTTTCATGCAAATATATATATATATATATATATATATATATATATATATATATTGATAGGATACTACCAACCCTGGCCCAAGATCGGGCCCAATATAAATAAGTCGACATTAAGCTCGGCCCAAACGAGTTCGGCCCAAGAGGACTCCTAAAGCCAAGTGGGAGCGAGAAGATTCGACCATATCTAGAGAATCCTAATTGGAGAAGAGATATGATTGAGATCCTATCTTAGAATAGATCTTGGATTCGAGATCTAGGTCATTATAATCGTGTATAAATAGATACTAGAATTAGACGGAAAGAGGCATCTAAACTCTCTGTAATCGCTCCTCATATTATTAATATACGGATACTCTCTCTCTCCCCGTGGACGTAGATCTTATTCATAGATCGAACCACGTAAATCCTTGGTGCAGCATTTATTTCCCTAACGAAATTAAGATCGATCACTTTGGCCGTCTGCATGGGGCCAAATTCGTGTTTTCGATCAAAGTTTGTTTACAGGGAATCAATCATGACAATGAGAACAAGAAGTCTTGCATCCAGAGCCGCTGCCGGCAACAACAGCAACAACGGCGACGGAAAACGTCGAGCTCAGCTCGGGAAAAACCCGGTCAGAGAATCGACCCCTGAAGGGCACGTCCAGAGCCTCGACGAGCAATGTAATCCCATCCTGCGTGAAGAAGCGAGAATACCAAACGAAGAGATCGCAGCGAACCAAGGAGAACCTCCAACAGAGAATGAACCTTGGCGACGCCGTCGAGGGGTTTCTGAGAAAACAAGGAGAGCTTTCTCGAATACCTCACCAAGCACAAGGTCGGCGCGTCCCAAGAAAGAAAGGCGAAGCCTCGTCTAAACACGAGGCACCGCAGAGGTGGATCCCCAAAGATCCAATCATACCTCGCGCGAGTTGGGGCCCAAACCAACCGCGCAAGGACGAGCAGTAGCGGTAAAGGACATCGTGACCGCCGCGAGGTCGGTCTGGTCACCAAAACGAGTTCGATCGGCGAACTCCGCCCCACTCTCCGAGGCGGCCGACGGGTGCGGAAGATAGTCACCCGTTCTCGAACAAAATACTCGACACTCCACTCCCGCACAAATACGGGTGCTAGCATTGCCCTCTCACGACGGACTAAGGGACCCGCAGAACTTCCTCTCGAAGTTTCAGTATAATATGATCAACCAACGCCTCAGCACAATTCACATGTGCAAACTCTTCCCGGAGTTACTACTCGACAACGCCGCGGGTGGTTCGACGATCACCTCCGGAAGCATTGGTTCCTACCGCGACCGATGGCGGCCTTCCATCGAAGGTTCTTCCGGAAGGCCGAGTCAAAAATATCGCCGCACACCTCCTCACTGTGAGGCAAAGCCGGGACGAGTTCGTTAGCGACTTCATGACCGAGTTCACAAGGAATGCACGAAAGTCGAAGACGTGAATGACCTCCTCATCATCTCGGCCTTCCAAAACGGCATCTTGCCGGGGCCTTATACAAAGAGATCGTCAATACGAACCCGTACTACTGACGGGCTGTGGCGCATAGTGACCGGTTCGCCAAAGTGGGCGAGGCGATAGAAAGAAGCGCGAAGCGAAAAGACGGAACCCTCGACAAGGAAGGAAGACGAGGACGAGAGACCGAAGCGGCCGACGGGCGCCTTGAAAAGAATACGTCGCCCAATAGAGTCGAGGCTCGGACGCGGAGCACCGGGCGACCTCAATATACTCCTTTGGCGAAACCAAGGCGTAAATCTCGAACTCCACATGAATATGTTCGAAACCTCGACCGATGACGGGGTCAAAACGCCGAACTAAGGACAAGTCTTGTTCTTTCCATGAGGATTACAGGCACGATACGGAGAAGTCGCGAGATCTCATGGGAGACATCGAGATGTTGAGTGCAGACGAGTCCCGAAAAGTACAAAGGGCGGCCGACGAGTCGTCGATCTGAAGCCCCCATCGAGGTCGGAAGAGAGGAAGCATGAGAGGAGGGAAAATTGTGCCTCACAAGAAAACAAGACGCGACATCGACGAAGAAGGAGACGACGAACCCCAATCGACGGGATCATCTCCACCATCACGGGCTCTCATGGGATTACGAAGTCCTCCCACAAAGCTGAAGCCCAAGTCCCCACACCTCCGAACACAGCAACAAAGGTTGAAAAGGACGAGGCGATCACTTTTTAGAGGGCGACCCGTACCTCGATGGTGCCCCATCGGGACGCGTTGGTGATCCAGGCAGTGGTCACAAAGAAATTGGTGAAGCGCATATATATCGACAGTGGTGTGTCGGTGAGCATCCTATTTAAGGAATGCTTTGACAAGTTAGGAGTAGAGGCGGCGCCTCAGCGCAGCGCCGCTACCACTTCAAGCTTCGTGCGGGAAGAGACGCCCCGGGCAGATGTCGACCTACCCACCCGCGTGGGAAAGGCACCGACGAGCTCTACTAAAGTGGTTCGATTCTTCGTGGTCGATGCCCGCTCACCGTACAACATCATACTTGGGCGAGGCCGCTAAGCGCAGATGAGGCGGTGTGCTCAATCTACCACGACAATGAAAATCCTACAAAAGGAGGGTAGCCGTGATCCGGGAGACGAGCGAGCTAAGGAATGTATGCAGTCGCCACGAGAGGTCACGAGGACTTCGGTCCAAGACCATGCAGCATAGCAACTAAAGAAACCCGAGGAGTTAGAATCGGGAAAGGCGTCGTGACCCAAGAGAACTCGGTGGGGAGGTCGCATTGTATGAAGACGAGCCATTCAAGGGCGTAAAAGTTGGTTCTACCGGAGTACCTCAGTTAAGGAAACAGATCTATCACGACCCGCCTACTTAATTAACTAATTAATCAAGTAATTATCATTAATTACCTAATTAACTTGCCAATTAAATAGAAAAGCTATGACTATGGGACGATTTGAATCATGATTTCTCAATAGGGATAACTCAAATGTTAAGGTTGCGAGGTTTTATAAAATTTAAATGGGAGTTTCGTTTGGAAATAGGATAGCCCAAATACTAACGAACATCAATAATCAATGAATCAATTCCCGACCTCCAACAAGGTCATCATCAACAATCAACATATTTATACATATCAAAATATACAGATTCAAAGACATTCAAGTTTGATAGTATCATGTCAGTATCAACATTAACAATTCAGAGTATGCACAATAGATAGGGTGGCTGAGAATTGTGTATGGAGACAAAATTCTCGGGCATGACAAAATATATATATATACAAGATCAAAAGTCCTAGCTCAGTGTCCTTTCTGCCGCCATCTCCTCGCTTAACCTGCATATAGTGAAAACATATGCAGGACATGAGCATTGAAAAATACTCAGTGAGCACTGCCATAAAGCATAATTGACTTGCCACTTATTTTTCTAACACAGGGGTTTTAGTAAAATAACATGTACTAGCTTTTCACATATAAAACATTTCATGATGCATGCTTCTTATCATTCTATCTCATGCTATGCCGGCAATCTTTCCGTGTCGGTCCCGTAGGCTCCCCGCTCACGGATACCATATCTACGCTTCTTTCTAGGTATCAAGAGGTAGGCCTCCCTCTCAATACCGTGATCGGTCCCGAAGACTCCCCGATCACTCTTGTGTACACACGACTCATACTGGGAGCTCATCCAGCACAAGCCCGACGTCGTCTATGATCTCGTAGATAGGCATAATGTATATGCTAAAATAGGCAAGTCAACTCATTTATAAAACATGCACTTTCATTTTGAGAAATAAACAATTATTGAGCGCTCATTAAAAGATATTTAAGAAATGCCACCTGGATAAGATAATAGTACCCTTTTACTCAACTTTTCCCAATTGTTCGTTCTTTACGTCCTTCCTTGCCTCACTTGATCCTTAATTGAAGTGATTTTCCACCAATTTCCCACTTAAATATGGATTAAAATTGAAAATTAAAATTTAGTGTGTGCTTGTGTGTGTGTGTGCCGAAAATGTGATGAAAAATAGTGTGGAAGATGATCTTATGTTGTTTTGAAAATTCTAGAATGTGTATTTACATGTCATGTACATTTTATCTTAATTTCATTTACATTAGACACAAATTTCCATAAATTTATAATTTCACCTCAAATTTTACTAAGGTTATACCTTAGTATATTTTAATTATTAGAACTATATTTCTAATAATTAATAAAAATATAAAACAATTTATATCCATGATTGAAATTAAATTCATATAGCACAATTTAAATTCTTTCATATGTAAAAGTTCAACTAATTATAATCATGCTTCTAAAATTTCAAAAAATAATTCTTTTATCACTAAATATTAGTAAAATAAATTTATTCAAGCAAATTAATAGCTTGAACCATAATTCATCTCATTTTGTAAGAAAATTCTCATATAAAATATTTAATGCATTTCATAGCACAATTTCTATTCAATAACATTTTTCATTCTAACACACATTAATAATCATATTTCTCATATTTAATCATAATAAAACTCATTTCTAAGAATTCTCTAAGTTTTCAATCTCATATTCCTCAATTAAGAAATAATCGAATTTCTATCGATTAAATATACATCATATGCCTCTTATAAATTCTTATAAATTAAATAGCTTCTAAGCCCCTTATTATACTTAATTAGGCTTAACTTAATACTATAAGATTTTCGGGTTACTACAAGATCATCCAACTCCTAAGGGAATTCAGAGATGTGTTCGCCTGGTCGCCCCTTGACATGATCGGGGTCTCACCAACTATCATCACCCACCGTCTCAACATTGACCGAGTGTGAAACCGGTTCGGCAAAAGCAATGATTTTTGCGGTAGAACGAATCAAGTCATCCATGACGAGGTGAACCAATTATTAAAAGCTCGTATACTGTTCGAAGTCAAATATCCGACCTGGATAGCCAACCCGGTGATGGTGAAAAAATGAGGAGGAGGATGGCGAATGTGCATCGATTACAATGATCTCAATAAACATTACCCTAAAGACTATTACCCCTTCCCAATATCGACAAAAGGTTGGCGCTCGGTCGGTCTGAAGTCTTGACTTTACGGACCTATCTGAGGATATCACCGTGTCTTGATGGACGACGAAGACGCGGCCAAACGGGCCTTCATTACTGACTTGAGTCTTCGCATATAGAAGATGCCATTCGGACTCGAGAATGCGCGAGCCACCTATCAAAGAATGGTGGACAAATATTTCACCCCTATATAGGGCGTAATGTGGAAGTGTCGTGAGCGACATACATCGTCAAAAGCAAAGAAGGAAGCGCAGTGTGGCCGACCTCAAGATTGTCCTCGGCTTACTTAGAAAAGTCGACCTAAAATTAAACCCCGAAATGCACGTTCATAGCTCGTCCGGAAAATTACGGGGTGTTGGGTTTCACAAGGGTTAAAAGCCAATCCGTCCAAGGTTCAAACCATTGTGGAGATGAAGATGCCAAAGAAAATTCACGACGTACACAAGTTGACAGGGTTGCATAGCCAGCTCACGGCTTTTCTTTGAAGTCATGGATAAGCGGCTCCCTTCTTCAAAATATTCAAAAGGTCTCAGGAGTTCTCTCGGAATGATATACACAAGTCCGCCTTTGAAGATCTCAAGAACTACCTCGCCAAACTCCCCACTCTATCCGTCCCGAAAGAAGGAGGGTCCTTTCCTATACCTCACCGCCGGACGAAACCATAAGTGCTGATCTTGATGCGAGAGGAAGGGCGTCGACTCCCGTGTATTTCATCGACCGGCGTTAAAGGGACGAAACAAGGTACCAACCTTTGGGCTTCGCCACGGCATTAGTAAATGCTTTGCAAGGAGATTACGTCCATACTTCCATGCACATCCCATACAAGTTCTCACCGATCACCCACTTCGCAAGTATTAACAAAGCCGGAAGCCTCGGGAGAATTGCAAAGTAAGCGATTGAATTGGGCGAACACGATGTATCTTTTTGCCCACGTCGAGCCATCAGGTCGGTCGCCTTAGCGACTTTCTTGTCGAAGTTAACTTTGCCGAGAAACCGAAGCTCACCGAGTCCGTGTCGAGGCGATACGAAGCCGAACCAATAGATAAAACACCGGAGGATTCTTTGGCAAGTTTACGTTGACGGGCTTGGGGAAAGCAGTGGCGGGCGGTATCCTACTCCTAGGACCGGATGGCGAGATCACTATGCACTTCGGTTTGCATTCAAAATACGAACAACGAAGTGGATTATGAGGCCTTAATTACGGGACTTCGCTTAGCTCAAAGCCTTCGTGCGAGCCGTGCAAGTTCACGGTGACTCTCAAGTCATAGTGAGTCACATGTGTTGGATTTGTATCTTGGCGGTTTGATTGAGCTTGTATACAATGTTTCCTGTTACCACTATTACAATCTCCTATCTGAATTGAATACTTGATTGCATATATCGTGTCCCTTATCTCATATATAAGTTAGATCATACGATGTGTGAAGATCACGAAGTCCGTATGATTGGTCAAGCTTAATGAGATATAAAAGTTTCACACCGAGACAACTTAAGGACGAGTTGTCGGTTTAGGTACGCAGATAGATAAGAAGTGACTTGACTTAGTTGCTTGTCTATGCTGGTACGTCTCTGACGTATTGAAGGATCACAGTGAGATGAGTTCTTCTTTCTGACCGTCGTGAAGAACCAAGATCTCGGTGACTTACGATGATCTAAACCTCGATAAGGTATTAGGTGAGTATGAGTTGCTAACCATCACTTTGACTTGTTATGGGTGAGGGTTATATGTTCTAACCCAAGATTCTCCGCATCTTGGGTGGTGGCAGTGCTTGTATGTCACGCTAGTTATCTGTATCGAGTCACCGTATCCGTTTAGGATGATGGCGTCCCTTAAGGAGCTCAAAGGTTTATTGTACTAAACCCCGCAGTTGAGTTAGCTCAAGTACAATAATAAGGTTGAGTGGTACTACTTAAGAAATGAAGTTATTAATCGTTTTAAGCGATGATTGCTATAAATGATTAATGGACGTTCGATATCTTAAATACGGGATTCGTAATGTCTAAGTGCAAGCCCGACTCAACTTCGGTAATAAAGGGTAAGTCAAGATTTATTCTATAGTGACATGAATAAATGTTTATAAATTAATTTATGTTCTCAATGAACATAAGATAATTAATTTATTTGAGGCCCATCTTTATTCCTTGCATTTGATCCTGGGTCGGCCCATCCAGTTCGTAGCTCAAGAAAATCGGCGCCCCTAGTAGCTCTCTATGGCAAGATTTTATTCTCTTTATCCATAAGGATATAATTATATTTATGGTATATGCATAGATCCTTTCCATATAAGATTATGGTAATAATCCTGAGAGTATGGTAATAATCCTAGGAGTATGGTAATTTCCATATAGGATTATGGTAATTTCCATATAGGATTATGGTAATTTCCATATGGGATTAAGGTAGTGCATTATAAATATAAGGTATGAGATAAAGTCTAGGTTAATGCTTCATTATTGACCACAAGATTTTCGTCCCCCTCTTGAGAGAAAAGAGTGTGATTTTCGAAAATAGTGAAGAGAGCAAAGGGTGATTTTCCGAAGCATTCTCCATAGATCGTCCTCACTCGACGTTGGAGATTGGGCATCCGGGATACAGTCCAGAAGGTCAAAGCACGAGTCTCGACCGTTCGATCCGTTCATCCCGTTCGATCCACCTCGACAGATCCAAAGGTAAACACGAGAAAACCCCTACGTGTTGCAATTAATTATATAGACGCATGCTAGGAATATAATCAATGTATGGTGAATTAAATATCCAAGATAGATCCTCGGGGCGAGGGCTAAACATATGTTTTCCCTACAATTGGTATCAGAGCCTGGGATCAGAATCTTGGCTCTGTTGGATTAATTCACGTTTGATTATTACGTGCGTTTTATTAATTGTGGATCCGCTGCTCATCGTGGCTCGCTTATTGTTTTGTTGGTTTTGTTTTACACCACGAGAAAATTCGTGGTTAGATTAGATTTTATTCGTAAATCTTATCCGTAAAGAAGAACGAAGACGAAAGAACGAAGAACTAAACGACGGAAAACAGTGTCTCGGCAGTCCCTCGACGGTATCTCGCGAGCGAGCCTCACGGTCGCGAGGGAGATCGCGAGGGGCGCGGGCGGCGGGCGTGCGTCACAAGACGAGATCCCGGCGCCACGCGAGCGAGCGAGTGGTCGCGATACGGCGCGCAGCAAGCGAAAGAGCGAGCTAGCGGGCGGCAGGCGCGTTCGCGCGAAACCCGGTGCCATGCGGCGGACTTGCGGTCGCGAAGTTTCGGCGCCGGGCGACGACATCTCTCGCGATGTTCGCGCCGGGCGTAGCAGCAAGACGCAGCGTGCTCGACGGTCGCGGTCGCGTTAGCGATCATGAGGTAGCCCGCGAGGACACGCGAGCGGCGCGCGATGAGGCTGGGCGCGCTGGCCGGGCCTCGCCTTCAGCGCCGCCCAAGCCAGATTGGGCCGACCCGCCCGCACCCGCTTTTCCAGCCCAATCCAGATTTTCCGGTCCGTGCGGCACGCGAGGCCCATTTGTTGAATCCGGTCCGTGCCCGTGCATGCGAGGCCCGTTTTGAAGTTTAATTGCACTTTGTATATATATGTAATAGATTAGATATAAATGTGCGGGTTTCACGATTGGGCGCGATGAACGTTTTATTTTATTTTTATCGCTCATATGCATGTCGTGGATGTTTAAATTATGCAGATAGCATGCTATGTATGTTTATATTACGTTGACAAACCTTTAAGTGTTTTACGTAATTGATACGCATAGTAAGCATGCTAGGTTTATCGCGCTTATCAAGCATATTTTAGAATTTCATGAGCATGTTTTACATGTTGAGTTCTATAGAAAAGCATGCTAGGATTACGTGATCTGCATGGACAAACCTTTTGAATAAAAAGACTAAGCAAGCAACCGCACAAATTAATTTTTCAAATTAAATGTCAAGACCTCCACCTTTGATCTCTAAACAAAGTGAGACGCATCGTGAGTAAACGCCCACCCGCGTGGCTTGCTTGCACCGCTTATCATAAGTTTGTTAGATGAGATTTCTAAATAAAACTTTTAAATCTATTGAGAAGTGGGAGTTTCATGTAAACGCCCACACGCGTGGCTTGCATGTGCGATTTTCATAAGTTCTCTAGAGATAGATATAAAAAGAGATAACAAAAGAATTTGAATTGGGCGGTATGGTCCGAGTGAGTATGCCAATTCTAAGAATTCATTTTCTATCATTAAAATTGTGGTCAATGCTTAGACATCACCTCAGTACAACTTCCCGCCAAGTCCTTCTGCGATAGTGATGTGGTCAGTAAGGTCCAATCGTTAATTTCATTTGTCATAAGGATAAGTTGACATGGATTGAAATTAAACGACTAAAAGGTATATTTTAGTCCAGTCGGGGGTTCATGTGTAAACGCCCACACGCGTGGCTTGCATGTGGGATTCCTTGGGCGATTGGAGGTTTCATTAATATTGTTTTATCAAAGGTTACAATATTATTATTACGAATTATTTGCGATCGTATGCTTATGTGTTTTACATTATCGCTTCGAGATATGTCTCTTACGCCGATTATCAATATGCTCGCACAAAACCGCTATCCGTCCAAATTTTATCGAGTGGAAACGAAACATGGAATATGTTCTTATCAAGAAGAATACATGTTTGTTCTCACTACTCCTAAACCCGATGCCCTTCTCGACGATCGACTAATGAGCAATGAGAGTCAAGCGGACTTTGGAATAAGTCAAACAATACGGCTAAATGCTATATGATGACTACGATGTCCAAAGGTTTGCACCGCAAAGATCGATCGATGGTAGACGCGATCGATATTTGGTCAAGTCTCGAGAGTAAGTTTGGGCGATCGGATCGACAATCGCTTCCACACAATGAGAGAAATCTTGGCGTGTAAGATGGAAGAAGGAAGTTCGGTCCATGAACATGTCTCCCACACGACTCATCTCATGGATAGTCTTGATCATTGGGAGGAGGTATTGACGACGGCCAAGGTCGATATCATCCTCAATACACCGCCCAAGTCTTTTGAGAACTTTCAGAATGCGATCATGAGCAAGACCGAGTTTACACTAAGTCGCTTGCTTAATGATCTCGTGGTGCGGAAGGAGTTATGGGAAAAGGAGACATGCTCTTGCTAGCACATCTAAGGGCCCAAAATTTTCGTTCAAAATGGAAATAGAAAAAGGGTACCAAAGGTGGTAGAGGCAAGGAAATAGTGGGAGTAATGGGAACAAGAACATGGTTGCCACCGAGGCTTGAAGAAGCCAAAGGAGAGGGCAAGTGCTTCAAGTGCGGCAAGATCGGGCATTGGAAGGCCAAGTGCCCTATGCTCAAGGCTCAGTGCTGTACGTTTGCTTTAGTAACGGAAACATGTTTAGCGACTTGTTCTACCCATTCTTGGGTAGTAGATACAGCTAAGAATCGATCATGTTTGTTACACCTTGCGGGGTTCCTCGGACTAGGGAGTCGTTTGATGGCGAGATAACGATCTCCATGGGCAACGCCGCGAAAGTCGAGGCCGTTGCGGTTGGAGATGTTACTTTATGTTTTGAGAAAACAGCTTTAGTTTTAAAAGACGCTTTATATGTGCCGGATTTTCATGAACCTTGTTTCTGCTTTCAAATTATTTACTCATGGATATTCTCGTTATTTTGATAGTGGTGTTTCTATCATAAGAAATGACGGTTATCCGTGTTGGCACGTTATATAATTCTCTTTATACTATTTCGCCAAACATAATACCTATAACTATGTCAGATCTTCATCAAACCCTAAAAAGAGAAAGTTTTCTTCATGAAGATGACTCTACTTTTCTCCGGCATCTTAGATTAGGTCACATCAATCTAAATAGGATCCAAAGACGGCTAAGAATGGAGCGTTGGGTAATCTCACGGTTATTCGCTCCCGCCCTGCTAACTCTAGATAGAAGGTAAGATGTCGACCAGACCTTCAAAGCGAAGGGTTATAGAGCCAAAGAAATGTTGGAGTTAGTCCATTTCGACTGTGTGGACCGATGTCCACACAAGCTCGTGGAGGGTAATGCAGTATTTTGTCACTTTCATCGACGATTACTCAAGGTACGGATACATATACCGCTTCACCGCAAGTCCGAATGCTTTGAGAAATTCAAAGAGTTTAAGGCGGAAGTGGAGACGAAGCTAGGTAAGAGTATCAAGTCATCATGGGTCCGATCGCTGTGGCGAATACCTCAAGAACGAGTTTATGGACTATCTAGTGAAGTGTGAGATTACATCCCAAACAAGACTTCACCGGGCACACCACAAAAAATGGTGTGTCGAGCGAAAAAATAGGACTCTTTTGGAAATGGTTAGATCTATGATGAGTTATGCTACATTGCCTATTTCGCTACGGGGTATGCCTTAGAGAGACGGCGGCATACTTGCTAAATCTAGTACCGCCCAAGTCAATCGAAAAGACCCTTTCGAGTTGTGGTTTGGGTGCAAGCCTGGTTTAAGCCACATAAGGATATGGGGCGATCCGGTAGACACGTCTTGAACAAGAAGGCGACAAGTTGGAGGCTAGATCCGACGCAAGGTCGCTTTATTGGCTATCCTAGAGGAACGAAATGTGGTTTATTCTATAGTCCTAAGGATCAGAAGGTCATTATTAGCACTAATGCTCGATTCTTAGAAGAGGACTACATGAAAAATCATAAATCCAAAGTTGAAATCATTCTTCAAGAATTAGAAGATGATTGTATTCCACCACCGAATAGGCCAAGGTACGAGATGTCGAGTCAGTGGGAGGATCGACACCGATACTTCAAGAAATTGAAGTGGGTCGAGTTCCACCGAGATACCGACCGCATGCTGGTACCTACACAAGCAAGTTATGCAAGTTAGAGAACCACAAGTATCTGCACCCACCGCCGCCATTGTGCTGTAGAACCTCGTCAGTAGTGGGAGGGTTGTTCGTCAACCCGAGCGATTTATGTTCGTGGAGAATCTTCGGATTTAGTCCCAGCAGACGACATGCAATAATCGACCCATGGACATACAAGGAGGCGATACAAGATATAGATGCAAGATCATGGCACACCGCTATGGACTTAGAAATGGAGTCCATAACGGCTATGGATGTATATGAAAGACACCTCTACCGATGGCGAGGAAGCCATAGGTAGTAAGTGGATATCTGAGAGGAAGATTCCGATGGAGAGGTTTCGCTTTCAAAGCCGTGCTTGTGGCGAAAGGGTACACTCAGATTGAGGGCATCGATTTCGATAAGACCTTTTCGCCATAGCAATGCTCAAGTCCATCGAATTCTTCCGCCATAGCAGCCCACTTGAACCTAGAGGTTTGGCAAATGGATGTTAAAACCGCTTTTCTAAACGGTTACCTTGAGGAAGGTAGAGACATCTATATGCAAAACCTCAAGGTTATGTGGTAAATGGTGAAGAGCATCTAGTATGGAAGCTTAAGAAGTCCATTTATGGACTTAAGCAGCCTCCCGATCATGGAACTTACGCTGACGAGGTGGTAAAGTCCTATGGATTTACCCGCTTACCTAGCGAGAGTTGTGTGTATCGGTTAGATGTCAACGGTGATGTGGTATTTCTTGCACTTTATGTAGATGACATCATTCTAGTTGGCAACAACGTGAAGTCATTATCGACGTAAAGAGTTGGCTATCCGATCGCTTTCAAATGAAAGACTTAGGAGATGCAGCGTACATTCTTGGGATCAAGGTTTACCGAGATCGCAAGAAGAAAATGTTGAGCTTATCTCGGGCGTCTTACATCGATATCGTGATTACTGCTTTAGTATGCAAACCGCCAAGAAATGATTGCTACCTTTCGAGACATGGCGTTCCTTTATCTAAAACGCAATCACCTATGATCGCAAAGCGAGATAGAGGAAATGAGACAAGTTCCTTACGCTTCCGCCGTAGGAAGTCTCATGTACGCAATGCTATGCACGAGGCCCGATATCTCGCTATGCGGTAGGAATAGTAGCTAGATATCGCCTAACCCCGGACAAGCTCATTGATCGCAAAGAAGCATATACCAAGTACCGAAAAGGACTCGAGATTATAGGCTAGTTTACCATGCGAGATAGTCTAATGCCTTTGGGTTATCTGAGACTCGGATTTCCAAGCCGACCGTGATGAGAAAAAGTCAACCTCGGCTATGTGTTTACCTTGGGAGGTGGAGCCGTATCTGGCGGAGTGCAAAGCGGCGATGCATTGCGGACTCTACCATGGAAGCCGAATATGTAGCCGCCCTGGAGGCTTCTAAGGAGGTCAGATGGTTCAAGAACTACCTCATGGATCTAGATGTGGTACCGGTTTGCCCAAGAGTATCATAGTTTCTTGTGATAACTCGTGCAGTGGCAAACTCGAAGGAACCACGGACCCACAAGCGACCAAACACATAGAGAGAAGTACCATGTCATACGAGAAATCGTTAGATCGGGATAACGTCGATTGAAAAGATTGATACGACGGAAAATCTAGCGGATCCATTCACGAAGAGCTCGCCGCAAAAGTCTACGATGGACACGTTAGAGGACTTGGATTAAGCTTGATGGCACCCACTTAGAAAGGAAACTTTTGTATAAGTGGGAGAAGCAAAGTGATGGTTGTTTGTAATAGCTAGTAGAGAGACACATTGTATACTAAAAGTTTGCTTTAGTATAAGTGGGAGATTGTTGGATTTGTATCTTGAAAGCGCTTTGTTGAGCTTGTATACAATGTTTTCTGTTACCACTATTACAATCTCCTATCCGAATCAATACTTGATTGCATATATCCGTGTCCCTTATCTCATATATAAGTTAGATCATACAAGGTGTAGAAGATCACGTAAGTCCGTATGATTGGTCGCTTAATGAGATATAAAAGTTTCACAACCGAGACAACTTAAGGACGAGTTGTCGGTTTAGTCTGCAGATAGATAAGAAGTGACTTGACTTAGTTGCTTGTCATGCCGGTACGCTCTCTGACGTATTGAAGGATCACAGTGAGATGAGTTTTTCTTCGACCGTCGTGAAGAACCAAGATCTCGGTGACTTACGATGATCTAAACCTCGATAAGGTATTAGGTGAGTATGAGTTGCTAACCATCACTTTGACTTGTTATGGGTGAGGTTATATGTTCTAACCCAAGATTCTCCGATCTTTGGTGGTGGCGGTGCTTGTATGTCACGCTAGTTATCTCGTATCAAGTCACCGTATCCGCTTAGGACGATGACGCCCCTTAAGGAGCTCAAAGGTTTATTGTACTAAACCCCGCAGTTGAGTTAGCTCAAGTACAATAATAAGGTTGAGTGGTACTACTTATGAAATGAAGTTATTAATCGCTTTAAGCGATGATTGCTATAAATGATTAATGGACGCTCGATATCTTAAATACGGGATTCAGAATGTAAGTGCAAGCCCGACTCAACTTCGGTAATAAAGGGTAAGTCAAGATTTATTCTCTAGTGGCATGAATAAATGTTTATAAATTAATTTATGTTCGGTCGAACATAAGATAATTAATTTATTTGAGGCCCATCTTTATTCCTTGCATTTGATCCTGGGCCGGCCCATCCAGTTCGTAGCTCAAGAAAATCGGCCCCTAGTAGCTCTCTATGGCAAGATTTTATTCTCTTTATCCATAAGGATATAATTATATTTATGGTATATGCATAGATCCTTTCCATATAAGATTATGGTAATAATCCCGAGAGTATGGTAATAATCCTAGAGTATGGTAATTTCCATATAGATTATGGTAATTTCCATATAGGATTATGGTAATTTCCATATGGGATTAAGGTAGTGCATTATAAATATAAGGTATGAGATAAAGTCTAGGTTAATGCTTCATTATCGACCACAAGATTTTCGTCCCCTCTTGAGAGAAAAGAGTGTGATTTTCGAAAATATTGAAGAGAGCAAAGGGTGATTTTCCAAGCATTCTCCATAGATCGCCCTCACTCGACGCTGGAGATTGGACATCCGGGATACCGCCCGTAAGGTCAAAGCACGAGTCTCAACCGCTCGATCCGCTCATCCTGCTCGATCCACCCTCGGCGGATCCAAAGGTAAACATGAGAAAACCCTACGTGTTGCAATTTATTATATAGACGCATGATAGGAATATAATCAATGTATGGTGAATTAAATATCCAAGATAGATCCTGGGCGAGGGCTAAACATATGTTATCCCTACAACATGTTGGGGAAATACTAGGCAAAAGGCAATAGATGAAGAAATACCTTGAAAAGCCAAAAGCCTACAACAAGCTTTCTCACACTTCCGCTAGTTCGCATCCCAAGGAGCAAAATAGCCGGTGACGTCTTAAGCAAACTAGCCTCAAATCACAATCGAACTCGCCAAGAGAGGAAGTCCGAAACAGAGCATAAACGATGACGATACCGGAGCCGAGGTCAGCATAGTCTCTAATGAAGAACCCAATTGGATGACTCCCATTCGAGAGTACCTGGAGAAAGGATAACTACCCCATGATAAGCTCGAGGCTAGTAAAATCTTGAGCAAATCTCTGTGATATACACTTGAGCAAGGAATTCTCTATAGAAAATCATACCTCCAACCTCTCCTAAGGTGCACGGGTCCGAACCGAGCTGATTACGTACTACGAGAAGACATGAAGGATCGTGTGGAAGTCACATCGACCCCGCCCTATCAAAGAAAGTCATGCGATGGGGATACTATTGGCAACAATGTTCCGGACTCAATCGATCTCGTGAAGAAATGTCCGGTGCCAAATTCATGGAAACGCGTCGAGGCTACCTCAAACCGACTCGTCAAGATGCAAAGCCCTCGGCCGCTTATGCAATGGGGATCGATATCGTAGGTCCTCTCGCAAAGCTCCGGCGCTTCAATTCCCCGATTGTTGCGATCGATTACTTCACGAAGTGGGTGGGCCAACCATTGGTGAAAATCACGAGCAAAACGCCTCAACTTCGTGGAAGAGCATGTGTGCCGCTTCGCATCCCTCATATCCTTATTTCGATAACGGGACACGCTCACGGATAAAGTATTCAAAGAATGGTGTCAAATGCTTCGATCCAGCAGAAATTCACCGGTGGCTCATCCTCAAGCAAATGGTCAAACCAAGTCACCAACAAGACAATCGTGAAAGGACTCAAAACTCGTGATCGATCGAGTAAAGGGCAATTGGGTGGAAAATTTACCACAAGTCCTATGGTCGCACTGCACACACCTCGGACATCGAATGGACAAACACCCCATAGTTTGGCATACGGAACCAAGCAGTTGATCCCGCAGAGATTGGTATGCCGAGCCCCGCACTATTCACTTCTCGGTCAAGCAATGAGGAAAATTACGAATGATCTAGATCCGTCAAGAAAGAGAGACCTCACCGCATCGAGGAAGCTCGGTATAAGCAACAAGTAGCTCGGATTACAACCAACAAGCGTCAATCCCAAAAATTCTAAGTGAGACGACCTGTCTTGAAATAATGAAGTCAAGAAAGTCAAGAAAGCTCGGTAAACCGAGGCCACACGGGAAGCGGCCTTACCAGTCACTAAGTCCTCGAAAAGGGTCATACAAGCTCGCCATCATATCCGAGCAAAGAATACCCAAGACGTGGCACATCATTCATTTGAAGAAATACTTTGCATAAGTGTCAAAATTGAGTCTGTTCGGTCGTGTCATTTAGTCTGCTCAACAAGGCCCTCGAGTCTTGTTATTACGTCGGTCTTTATCAATAAAATCTTTTCTCGCATGTTTTATTTGTCACTTATGCATACTATCTCTTCTCCATTATACAATACCCTCCATGGAGGACGAAATACCCCGACGGATGATAGACTACCTTCGCTTAATACGAGGACTAACTCTAAACGCGCAGGGGGACCACCCTAGCGATAAAACTTGCAAATAAGGAACCTATACCTCCGCTCATTTCGGGAAGAGGACCACCCTAGCGATAAAACTTGCCAAAAAAAGAACCTATGCCTCCATTCATTTCGGGAAGAGGACTACCCTAGCAATATTTCTTGCCAAAAAGGAACCCCTACCTTCGCTTATTTCGAGGATGAATACCTTGCATTTGTGACTAACTACCTTCATACGAGGACTAATTACCTTCGTGTACGAGGACGACCTACCTTCTATCGATACCAGAATAAAAGGACATCGAAAGTCAACACGAAGCAAAGAAGAATTATTCTTATTTCAAAGTATACAATTTACATATTACGAGGACGAAGAGGGCCAAGGGGACCGGGAAAAGCTGAGCCAATCCCTAGAAAAATCGGGATTCAACAGTTCGTCTATACTAATCCTACCTCTACCTCATCCTCGATCTATGCTGAGAGCCCTGCCAACCCGACCTCTAGGTCCCGCAAGACGACCTCGGCCTCTCGATGACACCCGACCTGGCTCCTCGAGGACCTACCTCTCTCTTGGGCAATAAACGCCTCTTGAGCTCACCACTCAGAAGAAAGAGGCACCGAGGCAATAGCGTAAGTCCCGGCACGAAGGTTAGCCCCGTGAGAAGAAGAAGCCTCGCTCAGCAATGGTCAAGGCGGCCTCCACCGTGGTTGGCGAGCTATGATGCATCTTATAGACCTCCCATCTTTTTAGTTCGCAACCGCCTCGAAATTGCCAGAGTTCCGACCATACTCACGCCCAGCACTCAGACAACGGGCGCTGGTCTCAAAGAACTTTATCTTCGACCTGGAGATAGTCATCCCACCACTTCGTTAATGACCTCTCATACTCTGGAGTGCTCCTCACCATCGATTTAGCCTTCCTCCTGCGATCTCGAACCTCTCTCCAACTCCAAGAGGCGAGCTTGAAGTTCGTCACGCCTCCGGGCAACTCTAAGTTGATGTCGCCTCCTCCGCACATGGCCTATTTGGTCCTTCATATGGAGGAGTTCGGCCTCTTTCGATTCAAGAGCCTGTGTCAAGGCTTCGATTTGATTCAACCAAGGGGAAGCATCGGACATTTCAGGGGAACACTGAATAAAAAGACAAGTTTCTTCACGTAAACATGTGATTTTATTACGCCTTGATGAAAACAAAAGTGTACATGTACATTCAAAAAAAAAAGAGGGATCAACCGACCCTCCTCCTCAGCCCGCCGGCCCGGCAGATCGCTCACCTCACGGACTTGGGAAGCTTCAGCAGCCTCCTCCGAAATTCCGGCGACCGCCTCCTTGCTATCTCAGAGTGCACCGCCACCATTCCCGTGACCTCGGCGGCACCGCCTCGTCCGCTTACCCAGATCGGCCATTATAGCCTCGATCACAGGGTCCCGGTCAATCGAGAAGGCACGAACCGACTCCGCAGTCAACAGCGTCGGTGAGGACAATAGATCCCCAAGACGGCAAGCTCCTCGCATCAAATGGCAGGACCTTAGCATACTCCCGCAGCAAGTCTTCCGTCTCAACCACCTCATACCCGTATTTGGACTTCTCCAACTGCGGGTAATCCTCGACGACTTCATCGAGGGTGTCCGCGATAACGCGCTTATTCAAGACCTCGGCCATGTCACCGGCCAATCCGAGAATCCTCGACAGGGCAGCTTTCGTAGCGGCACGGAGCATCTCTCCCTGCGAGGCTGCCAGTTGAACCTCCCGCCGTCGCGCCGCTTCCACCTCGGCCTCGGCCGCCTTCTCTGCCTCAGCAGCCGCCACGACCGCGATCTCCCTCCTGGCCGCGGCCCGAGCTTTTCCCTCAGCCTCGGCAATGTCACAAACCAGGAGAGACTTCTCCTCCTCCAACTCCCAGGCGAAGCGAGCCACCTCTTCAAACTGAGCGACGGCGCCCTTCAAGTAATCCGTCAAGTAGGCAGACGTAGCCACCAGTTGGGTGGACACCTTGGCCAGCTCGGACGACAAGTCCTCAACCCCCTGTACAGCACAAACCATGTCAAACAGATGCAAGCATATCCAACTATGCGCAACGTACGACAATAAGTTACCTCGGGGAAAGGCCGGCGAGCGACCTGAGAACCGACGATAACGCACTCCGGGTTGTCGGCAACCGCGGCGTCAGAAATGGCGCGCTTGAGCCTTTTAAAGCGCTGGAGAGGCTGAGGCGAATGAGACTTCGGGATATCTTCAGTCCGCTCAGAAGAGGCCTCAGGTACCCCTTTCAATGATAAAGCAGCGGGCTCAGCGCCGGAGCTCGACCCCGCCCTCTTCTTCTTCTTCTTGCCTCTGAAGAAATCCACTGCAAAGGGAACGAACTCGTTAAAAACAAAGAAAAACAACAGAAACCGGGGGGAGGGTAGGGGGCCTCACCCTTCACCGACTCCACCGTGGTGGTAGGATCACAAGGGTTCAGCCCCGCAGCTGCAAGCTCGGCCTCGGAAAAGACTTCGTCCACCAGGCCGATCCTGTCTAAGGATTGCTCCAAGCTGCCGAAGTCGTAATCCGTAGCCATGTCCGTCAGCTTCTCACGGTTCCAGGCGAACTGGAGTGCCCCAGGAAAACGGCAAAAGAAAAATTTCTGGTGCCAATTGGAAATTTTTGACTTCGTCTTTAATTTAAAGTTGCGACGAGGTGATAAGTAATACCACCCCGCGCTGGATTTAAACTGAAAGAACCTAAGGACGAGTCCTAAGGTCAGAGGGAAATTATGACGATGCGCAAAGACACCTAGGTCCAACAAATGCCGGAAGGAGTTCGGTGTTAATTGGGCTAAAGGGGTGGTAAACAACTGTTGCAGTTCAACATATATGGAAGGATATGGAAGACGAAGGTCATTTTTCAGGCTATCCTCGTAAACCGTGACGAAACCGTCCGGAGGAGCGCTAGCCCTATCCTCCGGACGGGGAGCAATGTATCCAAAGGATTTCGAGATATAAAAATTAGAAGCAAGCTCTAACCTAGCAGATGCTCCTAAAATCGAAGGAATAGAAAAAACCCTACCAACATCCATTAAAGACGGAAAACAAACTCTACGCACAAAAGGAGGGAGGGCATCAAAGGTATATCCTTCTATATCCACCGAATCATTCGATGGAGACACAGACACAATGCGGCCTTCCTGGCCATGAGAATCCTCAGAAATTGAAGGAGATGAAGAAGCCATAAAAACTTACTGGTTTTTGGTATCGAGATCAAGGAAGATGCGATGAACTCAGACAAAGACAACAATGGCAATAGTTGAGCGCTTTTCAGTTTCGCAGAAAGCTTTGAAAGTTTTGAAATTAGAAATGGCTAAAGTGATACGGAAGCGCGATCAAGGAAGTTATTCCCCAATAATGCACTTTATCGAACTCAACCGCCACATTAAATGCGCATTAAATGCGCATATCGCATCCGTGTTCGCCTCGCATGATGCTCGACAGTGAAGCCGGCCAAAATACCTCGCATAACACCTCGTCAGCGGCCAACCCAAAGATTTCGGCATAGCACCGTCAGTGAAGCGGTCAAGACCTCGCATAACGCCTCGCGGTGGCCGGTCAAGGCCTCGGCATAACGCCTCGTCGGTGAAGCGGTCGAAGACCTCGCATAACGCCTCATCGGTGAAGTCGGCCAAAAGACCTCGGCATAACTCCTCGTCAGGTGAAGCCGGTCAGAAGACCTCGGCATAACGTCTCGTCAGGTGGGCGGTCGGAAAGACTTGGCATAGCGCCTCGACAGTGAAGCCGGTCAAAGACTTCGGCATAACGCCTCGTCAGGTGATGTCGAGCACGATGAGTTCGACATAACACCTAGGAAGGTGAAACCAAGTAACATGACTTTGGTAACACCTCGGCATGCGAAGCCAAGCAACAAATGACCTCGCGAACGCCTCTACAGTGAAACCAAATGACATACTGAGTCAAGATAAAAGGACGGCAACAGATCGATCGCGCCCACTTCACATAGACAAATCTCGGTGAATTACAACCCCAAACCCATCACGACCTCGCTTGCGTTTTTTTGTGGGGATGTGATAGGATACGCCCAACTCCCAGCCCAAGCATCGTGCCCAATATAAATAAGCTCGACATTAAGCTCGCCCAAACGAAGTTCGCCCAAGAGACTCCTAAAGCCAAGAGGAACGCAGAAGATTCGGCCATGTCTACGAGAATCCTAATTGGAGAAGAGATAGGATTGAGATCCTATCTTAGAATAGATATTGATTCGAGGTCTCAGTCATTATAATCGCGTATAAATAGAGGCTAGAATTAGACTGAAACGGGCATCTAAACTCTCTCGAATCGCCATCATATTATCAATATACTAATACTCTCTCTCTCGTGGACGAGATCTTATTCATAGATCGAACCACGTAAATCCTTAGTGTTCTTAAGGCATTTATTTTCCTAACTAATTAAGATCGATCATATATATATATATATATATATATATTAAAGCTCAATCATTTTCAAAATATGTTTTGCCTAAGCTTCTCATATCTATATTTAGTGCTATCTTTTAACAATTTCTCTATCTTCTATTAAAAATATAATAATTTTAAATTCTAAAAAATATACTATTTGCTGAAATAATTCGCATAATATGTCTTAGGTTCTTGAGGTTTTATTAATTTAATATTTGACACTATAATATCATAATTTTTTCATAGACTTTACATTAAATTCATTTCATGTTTATGAATTTGCATAGCATGTCATGAAATCAATTCAACTTTTATTTTAAAATTAATCATCCATTTGCAAACATTAGATATAATGAATTTTTAGACGCAAAATGATTAAGTCATTGGACATATTTTATGTCTCTTGAATTATATTTCAAATCAAGGTGTAGTTCTTATTTGACTTTATGTTGTGACTTTGTGTATTTGTATGCTCGGGTATTAATTTTATGGCTTTAAAAGAAATACTAGTTTTATGTATTATAGATGATATATATTATACGTAAAATAGTACAAAGAATAGAATTAGTCTAAAATTTAAATATCAAATTCAGATGATCGATAGATATGAGTTTTATAAATATACTAAGCTAATAATAAATAATATAGTTGTTTGAACAAACCTTATATATTATTAGTTCTCTAAAATTATAATATTAGCTTATTATATATATATATATATGTGTGTGTGTGTGTGAGATATATTTCACGTTATGTATGAACTATAATAATAAATCTCAAACTACAATAAATATATCTCACAAATTTAACGTAGATATAAATAAATGTATAATATATAAAATATACCATAGTTATTTCAAAAGATTTGAAATATTTTATATTTCCTGATTCATTATCACAAAGAAAAATAAAATCACATATGAATGAAAATTTATTTCAAATGAAAATGCTTCATTTGGTATCATACACAAGTTTATTCATACTTATCTATTTTCATATATTTTAATTTTATAAAAATGAGAAAATATATTTTTTTTTGTACTTTTAACTCATATCGAATTGACAATATAAGTGATACATATGACTTGAACTAAAACAAATTAAATGAGTTACGAGGTATATGTTTTATTTTAATGAAAAAGTATTAAAATGAAATAGAAGGAGACACATTGTTATAAACTGATTAACAATGCACGTTCTACTAATGCATGAAAACTTGACAAAAAATATATATGAAATATGACAAATATGAGTGCAACTTATCATTTTATTAATTTAACTTAAAATTACTGATATAGATTATACTCGTGCATTGCACGAGATGAAATGTTAGTTATAAATAAATAAATATTCATCAGTTATACAGTCATTATAGAACACAGTACAATAGAAGAATATAGTCCAACTGAGTTTTCATAAAATTAAAAAATAGATTGAAAATAGATGTCTTTCTGGAGAAGATTCAAGACATTTAACAACTAAAAAATAGATTAAAGTTATGATAAAAATAGATACAAAAAATGGTTGTCTTCTTAAGGAAGCTTTGATACACTAAAAAAAGAGTAAATTACCAACAGAAAATATCATTGGCAAATATAATGAAACCGTCGGTAATCACATTTACCCGACGGAAAAAAGGGATCGATAAATTCGCAGTCGGTAAAAATTACTAACTGGATCACCGACATAAAGGTCCGTCGTGAAGGTATCATTGGTTGTGTCGGAGTTTTGATGTGCCGAGGGATGGTGATCGTCGGTAATTTTGTTTCACCACGATGACGCTATTTCGTCAGTAATGTTTTTAAAATTTTAAATACTATTTTTGTTTTAATTTTACCAAGTTACGACATTTACAAATATACCAATCTATTAACAATCCATTCCTACAAATGAAACAGTCAACATACAAATAAAATAATCAACATATATAGTAAAAAAATACAACCAAACAATATAAATATATAAGACATACATCTCCAAATATCTAAATGAGAATCAATCAGATCTCAAGTTAGTGTCATTATCTGGTGCGTGCTATTGTGAACGGATCATTATTTGCTGGCGGATGAACATCTCCTAGAGCGCTTGGACCTAGCGTTGCAGTTAGAGTCTGTCATCGTGCTCTATCAGCAGTTGCGTCTGTATCATATCAATCCATATAGTACCAACATCTATAAGTATAGTATGTACTATTTTATCCTGTATTCAATATAGCAAAAACATATATATAGTACCAACATCTATATAGCACAAACATCTATATCATATCAACATCTACATAGCACAATATCCATAAGATCAATACCATTATCCACCAACAATAAGCCGAATAATCTCACTGAAGATTGACAATCAACCAATAACAAAGTAAACGTAATCTCAAGCATCCAACAACAATCTACACCTAATCTCAATCAACCAACAACAAAATAATTAATTTCATTGTTTGATTCAAACTAATCTCAAAGTAAATATTACGATAAAATTTACTAGCAACATATCAAACTATAATCTTCATTTCTTTTCAACCACAATATATATAATCACCACAACATATCACAACAATATATTATCATCATATATAATCTAGATTTAATTTAAATAACAACATATCACAACAATATATCACGACAAATTAACAATATATTATTACATTTTCACAAAAATTTGGCGAAATTTGAAAACTAAATAAACCCTAATCTAGACGGACGACAAGATATTGAGGACAGTGTTCACGGCGGTGGCGGCAGCGGGTTCGACAGACGACAGCAGTAGCGACGAACTTGACAACGACGGGCGGTGCGACGGTGGTAGCTTCTGGAATAACAAAAAATTAAATTAAAAATAGGAGAGAGAGAGAGAGAGAGAGAGAGATAGGTAGTCTGGATGGGACGTGAGCGGGGTCGGAGTCTAGCGAAGACACGAGTTGTGTACGGGGGAGCACTCGTCGGTGGTGTGTGGCGATGGGGCGGGGACTGACAGAGAGGCGGTGCACATGGGGGTGGGTTAAGGTTGATATGGAGAAGAAAAGAAACTGATGCATGAATATCTATTAATTAAGCCAGATTTAATGACGGATTACCAACGGACATGTCCGTTGGTATTGTTACAGATGACGAGAATTCGTCGGTACATAATTTCAATTGAGAAATTTAATAATGAATTCAGAAAATTAAATTTACTGACAGTTGGCGTCCGTCAGTAACGTTGCCGATGGATGTTTCTGTAGGTAACTCCATCGGCAAAGTGCCCGTGCAAATTTGGCACCCGCATCCGTTGGTAAAACGACAATATTATACTCATGCACAAATCCTTCGGTAATCCATCAGTGATACGTCGGTAATTGATGAGAGTTTCGTATCCGTCGGTTAACCCATCAGTAATTTATGAGGATTCCGTATCCGTCGGTTAACCCGTCATTAATTTTACTTTTTTTTTGTAGTGATAGTTTTAGGTGCCAGTGGGCGCCAAGCTTTATAGATATATAGATTTGTTATTGTCGTGTCTGTAATTAATCTCAAAATCAATTTTTTTTTCTAATTAAGTTCGAATAAGGGTTAAATATGATTTAAATTTACACTTGAAATATGAATATGTTGTTTTTTATGAATATGTTATTATTATTTATTTGGAGGGAACTAACATGTTAATGTTAAGTGTTAGAGAAATGGGCGCTACGTGTTATATATAAACCAATTAATTAGTGATCGTTGTAAGCCTGTAACCATCATCATCATAAATTCGTAAATAATTTAAAGATAATAAGCCATTAATAATTTCGACCAATAATTATATGGATGATAGTATAAAGAAAATTATTCCTATGAGTCTCGATTCCTTTCGGATCTGAAGATCTGAATAGATATAGAAACACGACTAATTTTCTATTAGTAAAAAAAAGAAAGAAAAAACTTTCCCATTATATGTGCAACATAATCTAGACTTAAAGAGATCATACACATCGTAAATAACTAGTCCTATAGTTATTAATTATTAAGTATGAGAAATAAAAAATATATAGATGTGTCAACTGTATATTCCCATTAATGCATCCGGATAATATATAAATACATTAAATGAAAACGATGTACTTTTATCATGGAAATTTATTGAGATTGTTGTAACTGTAACAAAGTGAGAAATTAAAAGATGGAATCATAATTACAATATTTTAAAATTATAGTTGTGTTATTTCCGAAAATTAAGTTTTTAATTATTGTGAAATGCTACGTGAACATAATAAAATCCAAACGTGGTCTTAAAATTGGACACGGCCGAAAAATAATGGGCATTGAAAAGTTCAACTACGCACGCTCAACAGCAGACAATCGGCTTAATCAACAATTAATATATGGGCGGCGCACATGTTTATTGTCCAAACAAACTTTCAACTTTGATCTCAACCAACTAATTTTTATATTATAAAATTTGTATTAGTTCGTTTAGTGGTCAAAGTCTGTTAAACAATACCCTGCATGAATAATTATACCTCAAATGTATGAAAATAAGAATTAATAACTATGCAAACATTGTTTTTAAAACAATTACATCATATTCGGTGGTTGAATATTGGAAATGTCAACCCCCAGAAATCTAATATTAGGGAAGAATTGTAATAATTAATAGTTTATGTATTATTTTATAATTTCGCACGGATTGGCTTATAAATGTAAATTTTTTCAAAATTCAGGATACACATTTTATATTGTCTCTTATAATTTTATGGATTATAACCATATGTCGAATTTTGACCAGTAATAAAATCTAATGCATTACCCCTTTTTGAATTTAAATTATATTCAAAATTAAAATAATATCACCATCATTATCGTGAAAACGATCATTTTTATGTATAACACGTATCTAACAAGTTGACATTCATGTTCCATGATATCCTGGCCCCAAAAATTGACTGAATGTAGGCCTAAAACATGACAATTAAAAATAGGCCCAACACTATCAATTCGATTCAAATATAGTCGGCCCAATAATCGACTCTATAATATCGTAGCTGAAAAAGTTTTATAATTTGAACGCACCAACCATTCCACGGTTCTACCAAAAAAACGTCTGACAAAAAGGTACATCGATTTCTTCAGCTGAACAGGAATTCATTTCGTTAATTTTCATTGAAGCCTCTCTCTCTATAGTTGGTTAAGCTGCGGCGAAGTCATTAAAAATTGAAAAAAAATCAACGATAATGGTGAAGCCAAAAATCGCGCCGTCTATGCTGTCGTCGGACTTCGCAAATCTGGCGTCGGAGGCGGAACGGATGATTCGTTGCGGCGCGGATTGGCTGCATATGGATATTATGGTACTCATTTTTCATTCTCTCGATTTATGTTCCGTATGTCTTGATCGGATGGATTTATGTAATTGAGCTTTAGCAGCTCGAGTTATTCGAGATATCAATTCGATCAATTTCAGACTTTCAGTAGAACCGAGAAAAATTTAACTAGAATCATTTGCATCTTGTCAACTTTTTTTAGCTTATTGTGCTGAACTCATTCTAAAGTGCTGTTGTTGCATCGAGTTTGAACAGTTCGAGTTCTTCCAAAATCACTTCGATTAATTTCAATAGGACCGAGGTTTACGTTTCTTCCAATTTCTAGCTCATTCGTGCTGAGCTCCAGTTAAGTGTGCGTTTTGATAATGCTCTAACTAGTTTGGTGTTTGTCGAACATTTGGTTCAAAATTTTCCAATGATTGATGTTTTGAATATTGTGGCATTTACTCTAGGTAAAATTTACCAGTGTATTATTGATGATTTATTGCATAAAATGTGAGAGACTATTGATATTGTGTTTAATCCTTCACATACTTTTGTGAATCTAATGCTAGTCTGGTAGGGGCATGTCTTTTAATTTTATGACGACAAGATTTTATTTCAAGAGTTACTATTTGTCAGCATTAACTTTGTTTTAGAGAGCAACCCTTTGTGTTTCATAGAATTTGGCACGAGCTATAACTAATTGCTGGTTCATTGCAGGACGGGTAGGTTCTTACTTGTTACTGAGTTGAAGAATCATCATTCTCACATTCTGCTGATGATGGTTGTATATGAAGCCTGCAAAATATTCGAGATGTTACTAAGTATCTACCTCATTGAATCTAACTAATGAATATTTTGAATTGATGTCTTTATCGTGTTTTACAGTCATTTTGTGCCAAACCTCACAATTGGGGCTCCAGTCATAGAGAGCTTGAGAAAGCACACAGTAAACACTTCATCCCTTTCTCAGATACCAACTCAAATTATGACTTTCTTACATGTCTGATGTTCTCTTTTGACGATCATTTTGGAAATTCTTACTTTACAGGGCATATTTAGATTGCCACTTGATGGTAACAAACCCCATAGATTATGTTGAACCGCTTGCAAAAGCAGGTGCTTCTGGTTTTACGTTTCATGTAGAAGTCTCTAAAGGTGGAGTATCGCTTTGAACTTTCCGCTTTCTTATTCTGGTTGCTCAGCGCTTAGAAGAATGCAGATCATAATGAATTTACTTCTAACTGGGAACACCTGCATTCTGATTGGATTCTGCCTAAGGTTGATAGTGTTAAATGAGTTCTGTTTTGGCAGATAATTGGCAAGAACTTGTGCAGAAGATCAAGTCAAAGGGTATGAAACCTGGTGTTTCCTTGAAGCCTGGAACCCGGTCAAGAGGTGTACCCACTGGTATGGTATTGTCAATGTAATCAATTAAGTGGAATATGAATGAGTTCATGAATAAGATTTTTGTCTCTAATTTGGCTTTCTATGCTCACAGCTCGATGGTGAAAATCCGTGGAGATGGTTCTCATTATGACTGTGGAACCTGGATTTGTGGGCAAAAGTTTATGCCAGAAATGATGGATAAGGTAAACGAACCATTATTCTCCACTCCAACGTTTTATCTCCCAATGGCTATTCCTTTGTTTCACATAACACAATTTTCTGCCAAATTTCAGGTGCGTGTTCTGAGGAAGAAGTACCCATTACTTGACATAGAGGTGACTGTCTATCCCTAAACAAAATTTCAGTTTTCTTACTATTGTGTTAGTATTCTTCATAATATTATTTTATTTCAATGAGAGTTTTCAAATTTCAACAGCCAATGATTACTAGGCTTGCCAACATTTATCTTACAACCCCAGCAGTAGAAGTAACTGATCCTTAGCTATACTTCCAAGTAGAAATAATCAGCCACAGGAAGTTTGCTCTTTTATAGTTTATAAGACGAAAAACATTTGAATTTGACTAGGGGTTGTCGAACTGCATCCAATACGATTGAGTCGTCCATGTGTTATAGGAATAGAGACATCTAACCACATTATCACCGATGTAAATTTGCTCCTTGATAGGTTGACGGTGGTTTAGGACCTTCGACAATCGATCTGGCTGCTTCAGCAGGAGCAAACTGCATCGTTGCTGGAAGTTCAGTGTTTGAGCTCCAGATCCTGCTCATGTTATATCACTACTGTACAAGAGTGTAGATAATGCCCAGAAAAGTAGTTAGGTACTTTGAGGGACGAGGATGGCGGCATAATCGACTGCTTTGAAATATACTGTCTATTTTGGGTTTATATATATCTAAGTTAACTGTATTACCGTTTTCACATATTCATATCAACGTTATAAGTTCAAAACATTGATTGTATTGTGATTCAGGAGTGTGTGTTTTGTACCTTACCCACGATGTGCAACATGTTTACCAAAAAATTTCTACTTTCCTCATATTGAGTTCGATATATGATGTTTTTTCTTGCAACCAAACTATTTGTTGATCTTGTAGGAACTACACTGGCTGAAGTGCACCAGCTTCCTATTAGTATATATCCTAAAAAATAGTTGCTGTTGCTGTTGTTATTCCGTATTAGATGTTTCACCCTTTTTTGGAGTACATGTAACTTTTTTTTTAGAACTCTAGAATTTGTTTGAGAAAAATAAACAAAAAAAGGAGATCAATTGGCAAAACTGAATAAAATAAATAAATAACATAAATTTCAAGAGCAGTGCATCTTCATAGAGACGAGGACGTCGGATAATTACAATGGATATTTTACAGTAGTACCATCAAGTAATTAGACGGCATTATTATCATCACTGTTAGCTCACCGATACGGGCGTCAAGCGTCAAGTGTTAGCTCACCGACACGGGTGAAGTGTCAAGGATACGGCGTCAAGTGGCATGCCATCCGAGCTTGAAGTGAGTAAAAGCTTTGTCTTAGCTGACACCTCAACGACGTGAAGATCTCAATCAAGATGCTAGAGTATATTCCATGTATAAGGAGATTATTACATGTGTAAGGTGAAGATGAAAACCGTACATGATGCTTTAGGGTTTGTAGTCGTAATGTTGCTATTTATAGTGATAAAATTCGAGCCTCATTACGGCATTTGTAATGAATACGTAAAATCAATGAAACAATGATATCACTGCTTATTCTCGATATGTTTACATTTTCTTGTTTTGTCTTATCTCTTTTATGGTATCAGAGCAGGTAGCTCCAACATGTCTCTACATCTTTATTTCTCCATTTTTGTTCTCTGTTTCTCCATCATGGCAGAGTCCCCAAATGGGTCTTTTTTATCTTCTCAAAACACAATCGTGTTATTACAAAATAACCCTATTACCACCAAACTCAAGGAAACCATCTTATTTGGAAACAACAAATCTGGGCTACTGTTAAAGGTTATGGTCTAGATGGTTACCTTATCGATCTCAGAGAACCACCACCGATGTGGATAACCGGAAGGAAGGAACAACACCAATGTATCATGAATCCAGATTTCACATCTGGGAGAGACAAGACCAATCGCTCGTGCATGGTCGCAATCTTCACTCACCAAGGTATCATGGTCATTATCGTTGGTCTCACCACTTCAACTTCGATCCGAAAGCTTTAGAAACAAATTTTGCAAGTCAATCTCGTGCTAAGATTATGCAATATAAACCCAACCGCAAACACTTAAGAAGAATAGTTTATCTACGAGTGAATATCCGTCAAAAGTGAAAGTACGCCGTGATCTTTTGAATTCATTGACATAAAGTTTCGTATGAGGATCATATTATGCATATTTCAATGGATTAGGTTGAATATGATCCCGTTATGGTTAGCATCTCTCGCTAGAGTCAATCTTGAACACCATGGATGTACAATCTTTGCTTCTTAGCTTTGAAAACAAAGCTAGAAACTACTAAACTCGTTGTCATAACACCGATGGGTCTCAACCATCAGCACATTTCATGAATCAATCTACCATTCAAAGAGGAGGCTATTTTGGAGCTCCCAATGCGTAAATGGACATCATAGAGGAGGATACAAAGGAGGTAGAGGTGTTCCTAACAGGTGGTGTTTTACCTGAGGCCGAGGTAGGCGTAAACACACGAGGTAGAGCTATTTGTCAAGTCCGCTCTGCACTGGACATACAAATGATCGATGTTGGCATCGATATGACCAAAATTTTGTTCCTAAACAACAGCAGCAGGCATATCAATCTTCACAAGGCAGTAACACTAACACTCCTAGTGTTAATGTTGTTCAATATTCTGGTCAGACTCACTATCCTTCTGCCTCAGATCATAACTCAGGAAACATTTGGTATCCAGATTCTGGAGCTACTAATCATGTTTCAAATGATTTATCTAACCTTAACCTAGCCTCTGAATATCAAGGTTCGAACAGGTTGCAGATGGGAAATGGTCAAGGAGTAGACATTGCTCATGTTGGTAATGGTTCTTTTGTTTCTACTCTTCATTCTAAACATTTCACTCTCAATAATCTTCTCCATGTGCCTAGTATAACCAAAAATCTTCTCAGTGTTTCTCAATTTGCTAGAGATAATAGAGTGTATTTTGAGTTTCACTCTGATTTCTGTCTTGTTAAGGATCAGGTCAACCGAGCTATTCTCCACATGTGACGACCCGACTTCCAAAGGAAGTACGGATCACATGGATCGTCACTGCTATGATAAATGCAGCGGATATATATATAATTTAAACCAATATGATTAACCAATCAATTGTGAATAAATGCGAGATCGAAAGGGATACGTCAGATCAAGACAAACTCAAGTCACGTAAAGACTTGCAAAAAGGTTCTATGTTCAAGTCTCAACCCAATCAGATGCGACTTCAAGGAACGAGGTACGACCTCGCTCAATACGATATGATAGCGCCATAATCAATGACACCAACAAAACATCGTAGTTTGGCAAAGAATAAACGTGTGAACATACATATGACGATGCATGCTCAAGGTTCTAGAAATCCTTTCAAAATAACAACAAAACCAATACCACTTTGCACCGCCGCACCCATCATCAATCATCGCTCAACCCGCACATCAAAACGAATATGCGGCTAAGTACAAAAGTACTCGACTGACTCGTCACGAAAACATTTTCTTCATAAAAGTTATTGAACCGCCCCAATAGCACATGAGGGTTTTAGTTGAAAAGGCTCATGCCTATCAAATATTTAATCATTTTCCAAAAGTGTCCGGCCGGACTATTTCATCCACGCTGTTCCATATCCGTAATTCATTCATCAATCATACGCTCGCTCATTCACAAGACTACGGAGTGGCCACCCACACATAGTCGCCGTGACCGATCGAGGTAGCTAACCTTAACACACAACACACGCGTACACAATCCGAAAGTTAGTCCTCAACTAAGTCGGATCCGATCGTTATCTTTTTTAACGCTATGGACCAACTCATTCACATATACCAATCAATTTCGTCCCACATTCGACAAATCAACCTCGATATGGACACAACAAAACATAAATATTTGGCGTCAATAACAGTTCATGCGATAATATTTCATAAAGCTTTTGTAAATCATGCTTGAGTTATGCATAATCATTTTGTTTCAAGAAAAGTCCACCGTTGCAATCTTAAACAGTCTCGACGCCTCTTAGCACACCTTCTCCCATTACCTCCCGACGGACCTTCATCAAGATTGGAGGATAATAAGAAGTCTAACCGAGAGAGTATTCTTTGAACGAGGTTCATGACGAAAGCTTGTTTAAGCATCGCTTTGTTGTTCGATCTTGATCTTAGTCGATTAAGTCGATCGCACTTGGAATTTCGTTAATTAGTCGCCATGAAATGAATGGGTTCTCTTCGAAGTTTTAAATTGCTTGGTTAGAGTCGCGTCCGAGGTGGTCTAGTTCTACTAACGCTATGGAAGGGGTCTTTGATCAACGCCAGAATGCGACAAGATGCAAATCGAAATTTCGGCATGACCTATTCGTAAGTAGACCATCCTCTCGAATTCGACGCGCGAGGTTTCAACGCGAGAATTTGAACGTCGATCACTCTCGATTAGGCCGACAAGGCCTAATCACTTTCCTCACCTCTCAAACCCAACCATTCATCAAACAATGATATTCATTCATAAACCTTCAATCTAGATGCATATAATATAGCAATCGTCTAACATAATCAACAAATTTCTTAACTATTTTAAAAACCAAGGTCTAAGTGATATAGGTAATTTAAGTTCAATTACCTTGGTTAATTAATTAAGTCTAGATGACTTAATTAATTAAAGTCCACTTAACTCAATTAGGATCAAGGGAAAATTGATTTCTTAAGCTCTTCCCAATTTAATTAGTTAAGGCCTAATCCATCTAATTAATTAGAGTCCTTCTAATTAATTAATTAATAAGGTTCAACTAATTTAATTAATTAAAACCAAATGCTTTAATTAATTATGGCCTAAGTAAATTAATTACTTGAGGTCAATCTATCTTTTAATTGATCAAGTCCAAATGACTTAATTAGCCAAGACCTAATCAAATTAATTAATTAAGGCCCAATGCTCTTAATTAATTAAAGTCCTCTCAAGTTAATTAATTAAGTTTAAGTAACTTAATTAATTAAAGTCTAGCTCAATTAATTATTAAGGTCTATCTAAATTAATCAATTAAGTTTAAGTAACTTAATTAATTAATGTCTAATTATAATTAACTAAAGCTTATCAACTTTATTTAATTAAAGTTGATCCAAATAATTTCTTAAGTCTAAAAGATTTAATTAATTAAAGCCCAACTTCAATTAATTAAAGTCCAACCAAAACTTGATAGCCCAATTCTTTATGTACTTATGTCCAACACATTTAATTTATAAGAGCCCAATATAAATAATTAGAGAGGCCCATCCTGGAAGCTCATCTCTAAAATAATAGGTCCAGCCACTTAATAAATCATGGCCTAATGATATCACCTACCAAAGAAATCCTCTCGTCCAACTATTTATTAGATCCCATATCACTAACTATTCACCAATTATTACGCCCAGGTTCGCCCAAACGTATGCCTTTTCATCTCGGCCCAACGTTTATAAAATTCTGGCCCTACTAAAACTACTCCTCCAGCCCAATTAATTAAATAAAATAAAAACCCAACCCAACCCCCTTAACTAACCCTACGCACTCCCCCATCGATCTTCTCTCTCACGCCCGCGCGCCACGCCGCCTCCTCCTCCCTCACGGCACCACCGCCGCCCCCGACGCCGCCGCTTCGCCTCGCGTGGCTTGCTTCCGCCGCCACCTCGCCTTTCTCTCACTCACATAAGACTCACACCTTCTCTCTCGGTAGCCGCCGACCACCGCCGCTCGCGCCTGCAGCTGCCGTCACGGAGTCAGACCGCCAACGCCGCTGTTGCTCGCCTATTTTTCTCTCTCAGACGAGCTCACCCAACTCCCGCCTTCTCCACGGAACGTCCGCCGCCCGCCTCGCCGCCCAACCGAGAGCACCGCTCCCTCCTTTCTCGCAGAGGTCGACGAGCCTTGCTTTCCTCGCGCCGCCTCTTTGCCGTAGTTTGCCGATGCCACCGCCGACGCCATCACGCCCGCCATCTCCGCCAAGGAACAGAGAAGGAATGAGAAGGGTAGTTCTTGGGGGTGTGCATAATACTCATTATTTTAAATTTTTAGTTGGTTTGCATCGATCCTCATTTGAATATCGAGTAGGCATACGTAACCTTTATCAGATTATTACGTAAGAAAAGGTATGAATGACAAATGGTTTGAAGCTTACCTTGATGATGGATTTTTCGTCAGTATGTTTCGCTTCAATCGAACTCAAGGCGCACTCCTATGAATAAGGACTGAAATTGGGTTGTTGTTTAAACAAACGAATGATAACGCTTAGAAGCTAAGATTTTTACCTTGATGCTTTCCTTTTCTTGTTTGATTTTCCGCCTTCCTTAGTGCCCGGGTGATGAGAGGTCCGCAGAAAGAAATAGGAGTTGAAGGAAGTCGAATGTGTCGAGTGGTGAAGGGTTCAGGATAGGAGGATGTGAGTGTATAGGAATTAATGGTCTCAAGCACGCAGAGTTGTCATTGCTTTGCGGGGGAAAGATGATCAAATTTGTCTCATGTTGCGCATCGCATCCGTTGCGAGGGGGAAAATGGTACATGAGATATGGGTGATAAAAGTAAAAAAAAAAAAGAAGCTATAGTCAACCTTCCATTTCAAATTTTAGAAAATGTGAATAATCGAGATTACGACCTTCACTTGTTTTGTTCGAACGGAATCGGTGATCGTCATACACATTCGTAATCCGATTTATCAATCCGATCACATTACGATATTGTTCGATTATTAATCAATTAATCCTCTCGCTTAAAAAAATTAATTAACAATCCGTTAAATTCTTCATAACCACTTACTTTATTTTACGGGTATTACATACCATCCCTTAAAATAAATTTCATTCCAAATTTGCTAACTGTGGAAAAGATCCGGTATTTCTCATTCATAACAGATTCTAATTCTCAACTTGCTTCTTCTTGTCTATACCTTCCATAGAAATATCATCAATCAGATTTCCTTGTTGTTTTGGATATGTCGGTCCAAAATTTTCGTAGACAATTATACATAACTCCTATTGTCATCGAGACAATATATAGTGGTATCACATGACCGATGTCATGTATGTATTTCTGAGTTGTGAAACGTGGAATACATTGTGCACGCTTTCAAGGCTCACGGCAATGCCAATCAGACGCTATTGGTACTATCATTTCTAATATTTCATAGGTCCTACCAAACGTGGTCCCAGCTTCATTCTTTATTTCAAATTTCACGATTCCTTTTAATGGAAAAATCTTTAAGAAAACTTTAGTTCCTACATCAAATAAACTTCGGCGACGCTTGTCAACGTATTTACTTATGTCACCTTAGACTTATTTAATTGCTAGCGGGTCTTTCTCACAATCATGATCATCTCTCTCATGTAGTCGTGTCCTACTACTCTTCTTTCTCCCACTTTATCCTAGTAAAGTGGTTATCGACATTTCTTTCCGTGAAAGCGCTCAGACGGGTCATTCCAATAGTTGCTTGATAGTTGTTATTGTAGCTAATTTTACAAGCGTAACACTTGTTCCAAATTTTCTCCTCTATCCGGACAACAATCCTCAATATGTCTTCAAGCGCTTGAATGGTCCTCTCGCATTTTCTAACCGCTTTGGGTAAACACGCAGATCGAAATGCAATTGAGTTCTCAATTCCTTTGTAAGCTCATCCAACTGGATGTAAATTTTAATTTCTATCGACGCGATAGTCTTTAGAACTCCTTGCAAACTCATGATTCATCGAACGCATAAATGTGCTAATATACCGATCAATATGTTATTAGGATCGGTAAGAATACGTGCTTTGGTCAACGATCGATGATAAACCAATTAGCGGTATTTTCTTTTAGTGATTTGGGTAGCCCGATAAAATCCACGGCTATATCCTCTCATTTCTATTCGGTATGTCCAGCTATTGTAGGTTCCATACGGTCATTTGGTGGAGTGTTCTCACTTGTTGACATGTCAAACAACGCTTTATTTAATGAAGCTACGCCTCGCTCAATCCATCCCACCAAAATTTCTCCTTGAGATCCGGCACGCTTTGGTGCTTCCGGATGTGCGCAAAGACGCCTCATGGGCTTCTCTCAAGATCTCACTTAAACCCTTCATCTTTTAGAAAATACACACTCTCCCATCATATAACATCATATGTTACTACTCTAAAATCCTTGTGGTCATTATTCTCGATTTTGCCTCGTCTTTCTCTAGCTTATCGCTTCTTCTTCCGAGGATCCAAAATTCGAGCTCTTAAACTGGATTGCAATCAACATTACAATATAGCCTTATATCGTCAATCATCTCCTCATGACCGAGGAGACATCCCAATAGAGTGAGATTTATGACTTAGAGCATCACCACAACATTAGCATTGTCCGAGTGGTAATCGATACTACAATGAATCTTTCACTAATTCCAACCATATACGTTGCCTCATGTTAAAATCTCTTTGTTCAAAGAAATACTTCAGCTTTTATGGTCAGTAGATCTCACATCTAACTCCATAGAGATGGTGTCTCCAAACCTTAAGGCGTATGTACGCATCGCTACTAGTTCCGTGTCGTATGTAGGATAGTTCAACTCGTAGACGTGATAAACGCCGCATTTTACACGCTTATAGTCGATATTTGAAGACGAGTTTAGCTCGCTTAATGTGCGCTACGATCGATTCCTAATGTTTTATCTATTTTTAGAAGATAATCGCTTTGGGTGTTCTTTTGGTGTTGTGTAGGTCTATATATTGAAAATCGAAGCAAGGAACGACGCACGAGCCAAACACACAACCGGCGATTTCTGCGACCAGCCTAGCGGTCGCTAGGTCGGCCGCTAGAAACACGCCGAGAACCCAGCTACCGCGATCACAGAATGTGCCCGCGAGCGAAGCCCAACAGAAAGCCACTGGACGATTTCGCGACTGATCAGATTTCCCAGCGACCGCTAGACACGGTCGCGAACCAACCAAGCGGGCGCAAGAGGCGATCGCGGGCGAGAGGCCGCACGAGGATTACCTCGCGACCACACCTAGCGACCGCGAAGGGTGGTCGCGAGACGCGCAAGTATGAAAATTAGGTTTTGGGTGTGCTATATATACGGCAACACCCCTCGCCCCCCATCTTGAACCCTACGATTCCGCAGCCTCTTTCTCCGCTTTTCCATAAGTTTTCGTAGTTTTAGCTTTAGGTTCCATATATTTCATTCTAGAGTTGTTTTACGGATTAATCTTCGTTAGTTTACGCTTTGTTTACGATCCGAACGTTCGTCCTGACGATCTCCCGATTTTTCCTTTTTTCACCGAGGTTGGATTCAAGCCCGACGTGTTCATCCAACGCTACATCACGGGTTTTATATATTTAAATTCCGCCTTTATGATTAAATCGTATTTCATTTCGTTAATTATGTCCGCTAGTTTTTCGCTCTAATCCTAGTGGTTTGCATGATTCGATCCTATATGTTGTGATTCTCGTTATCGTTATTTACCGTCCATGCATCGATTCATGATTCGACCGTGCTTATTTATATGTGTTGGTTTCGATCAATCTCGATGCATATTTAGTTGTCGGTTAATTACGTAATTGTGTTAATTGTCAATCGACATCGAATGCATGATACGAACGAGCCTCGAGTCGAAATGAGATAGATATTCGAGGAAGCATAATCTTTGTGATCCGTTTGGAGTTACTTGTTTTCACCTAGAGACGAATAGTAATAGGGAAAACTAGTAATCTCTACCGCTTTTGTCGTAATGTAAATTGTCGGTTATATATGTGATCTTCCATATTTGTCCGGATTAAAATTGGTTAATAAGAACAGATAAACATACGCTGTGGATCGGATTAACGCAGCCCTCAGGTTAGTCGTCTTTCTTTGTTTTTAAACATCCGAGTGTTTATTGCTTTAATTTTCTTTCTGCTTTGTTACCTTTGCTTTGGATTGAGTTCAAGCCCTAAAATACCTTAAAACCATATTTGTTACTTGGATAATGATGAATCCTTGTCGAGTTAGCTCAGATTTTAGACATAATCCCTCGTGGATACGATACTTACCACCCTATATTTACACTTTTCGTGTTAGAAAATAAGCGATCAAGACGTAATCGCTTTGAAGCATAGGCAATAACTCGCTTTCTGCATCGTAACACATCCTAGTCCATTCTTCAAGCGTCTGCGTAGATCGTGGTACCTTTATCTACTTGCATCATGAGTACAGTGCTATTGTCGCAATTCCTTCAATCTCTGAAACTAGCCTCACACTCGCCGGTCCAAGTGTACTTGATTCCTTTCTCAACAATTGGGTCATAGGTCGGCTATCGTTGAAAATCCTTCGATAAATCTTCGATAGTAGCCAAGAAGTCCCAAGAAGCTCAATTTCATTCGGTTCTTCGTGATTCCCATTCTCGAACTATATCGATTTTCAAGGGTCTACTTTGATTTCTCAAGGACACGATGTGACCTAAGAATGTCATCGCCTAACCAAAACTCACACTTGCTAAACTTGCGAAGAGTTGCTATCACCTCAACTTTGCACACCACCTCAAGTGCTCTTCGTGGTCTTGGTTATTCTCGAATATATTAGATAGCCTATGAATACTAAGATAAATTTATCTAGTACGGTAAAATACCCTATTCGTGATATCCATAAATATCACGGCATTTGTAAGTCCAATTGGAATAACGAAGAGTTTTGAAATGACCATACCTTGTACGGAAGCCGCTTTAGGCACATCTTCTGATCAAATCCTTAGTTGATGGTATCCCGACTTTAAGTCTATCTTCAAAGACTCATGCTCCCTTGTCGATCAAACAGATCATCAATTCGGGCAAGGGATACTTTTTTTTAGAGTTATCTTGTTTAACTCTCAATAGCCTATGCACATTCTCGTACTATCATTTTCTTCACAAAAGCGACAGTGCTCCTATGGAGATACACCGGGTCTAATGAAACTTAACCCAAGGGTTCTTGTAGTTGGATCTTCAATTCCTCAAGTTCCTTGGTGTCATCCGTATGGGCTTTTCGACAGGCGTAACCTCGGTTTGAGATCGATTAGACTCCATCCGTCGAGTCGGCGGTAATCCGTAGTTCATCCGGAAAATCATCTGGAATATTCTCTCACAATCGAAACGCCTTTTTTTTCCTTCTTATTCTCGGTCTTCCTCCCCGAGATAGACAAGGTAGATGTGGTCATATGTCATGTTCAAGAATGTTCTTGCTTATAGCGCGGATATGATTGGGACTCTTCTTCCCATGTCGATCCCGTGAAAGTTTATAGGTTTCTTTCCTAGACGTTGAAAGAAATCTTACTTTCATTTCGTGGATAGTATCATTATATTCGGTTAACCAATCCATTTCTAGGATTATGTCCACATCCGTCATAGGTACGACGTGAAGATTATCTCGTCACGACCGGAAGTAAACCTAGTCCAAGTTCTAGTTCAAGCACGTGTGGTTACCGTTTTATTCCTCTTACTTCGAGAAGAATTTCTCATGATTTGTTCAGCGTGTTTAGGATAAAATCCTAAGTTCTCAACGCATGCTTCAACAATAAAAGGATGCGGCCAAGATCAAACAAGAGGGTAACCGAAGTTTGGAGAAGTATTCTCATACCGCTGTTTCCTTGGTCCTCGCGGCCTCGCGGAATTTCTTTTCCCGTCGAGGCGTAGGTCCCAGTTTGGTGGGCGCTTGCGCTTGTTGATGATGGTGTTGTCGTTGTTGCCGCCGCTGTCAACTTTGTTGTTGTTGTTGTTGAGTCATGCAATCTTGTCGCGGTTGTTGCCATTGTTGTTGTCGCTGTCGCCGTGGTCGATATGGTCGCCGATTTTGGCCGGAAGACCGGACCGGGTTTGTTGTCGAACGGTCGAGCTTGATAGCTGGATTTATTGGACTCGATTCGCACATCGATGGCCATTCTCTCATCGGCGATCCTCGACAGCCCTCGAGTAGTGACCCTTCGGACACATTTGAAACATTCATCATTTGTGAACATATAGACTTTTTGTGACTCCTATGGCATTTAGGGCATATGAAGTTTCACGAATATCTAGTTTCCTCCGCCGCACGACGGGTACTATGGTACGTCCATTATCTTATTCGTGCTAGACGGCACATTACTCCTTGTCATGGCCTCGTCTCGGCCCGGCCAACATTTGATCTTTGACCAGCGGGTCCTTCCCACTTTTCTTTCCACGATCTCCTTGGTGATTCGTGGATGACAATGATAATCCTATCCTCGTGCAAGGCAACCTCAATGTCCAATGCTCTATTATGGCCTCACGATAGGTCGATTTCTATGACCAATTAGTGACACTATGATCTCATGATAGAGTGATGCAACCCAAAGTTCGTTGATTCTCGACTTGGTTCGTGTTCCCAGTGAACCAATCACAAGAGCTCGAGCAAAGCGCTTAAATTTTCAGCCCATATAGAGGCTTGAAACATATTAAGCTTTGATTTCAAATATATTAATGAGTTTTATTCTTCTTCAAGGGCTCTTCGCTTTCACATTTGATTCTAGGTTACGATTCGCCAATTTCCAACCGATCGACGAGGATCAGATCACTTGAGTCTCTTCGAACTTCTCGCCTTCTCGCTGTCAAACAACCGAGGCGATACCGCGACATCTCGCAGGATGCACGGTCGTAACTCGTGCCCGTGGTCTTTCCTTATCGTAAATTGTAGAACTCGTGTTCTTTCATCTTACTTGTAGCTCTTAGAATGTACTTCTCGACACTTCCTCCTCGAACTCTTCCCGTGTGTGCTTCAGTTCCTATTCATATAAGGTCTTTCTTCGCTTCCGCCGTAAATCACCGCACCAATCATTTGCAAAGCAACGATGACAAGCGCCTAAGAGGTGCAATAAAGGAATTTAAGGATTCGCTCGCTGAATCCATAGCCCGCATCCACGAGATTCCCATTCCGCTGAAAATTGGCGGATTCTAACCAAGGATTAGCTCTTCAATCCTCTTATATATACGCAATCAAACATCTTCTTATACCATCCATCGTGATCTTAAATATCTCAAATACGATATGTATTTATAATCATACGCAGAAGTCTAGTACATCGTCGACATCATGTAATACGACATCAAAACTAATTGCCTCGATGAGCTATCATCATATCAAGTCAAATGCCTACAAGAATTTTCATCGTTCTCGAGATTTACCAAAAGAGGCCGTGCACGGAGTATGATGCTCCAAAACCAATATCGGCATCCTCCACATACCTAATCACGATGCGCATAAATATTTAAATACCACCGAGGTCATCAAAATAAGGATTCGTGATCGTAACCACTCATCGCTCTCGTATGCATCACCAAATATGCAATCATATATAAACAAAACACTTTCTAGCCTTAAATAACTAGATCCATAATCGCCTGGTATAAATAGAGCTCATCGTGTTGGAGTCGAACCGAGAGTACGGGTACTATCAATTTCCTCCATCTCATTGTCGCAGCAGTCCTCCTCGTCAGATCTTCCTCCGGGTCCTACTTCCTTCGACCTCATCACCGAACGCGGACTCACGGTTTCGAATTCAAATAATTCTAGCTTCTTCCATAGCAATTAGGTCTCGTGGACCTCACCATGATCTCCTTATGGGCATCACTGTAATTTGAGAAGCTGCAAGATGGCACAAGCTTCTCTCACAACGATACGGTTAGGCACGTGATTCAGAAATCTCACAAAGATCGTGGGTACGGGTCCGCACGGTTGGCGCATTTATCGAACCGGGAAACGCCGGTAGGTAGAGGAAAAGTCGGCATGGAATGATCGACAACATGGTCCGGGCAAGCAATGATCGATGGAATCCACCGTGGTAGGACCGAAAAGTGAGTTGTCGAGACGGAAGATCCACCGAATATTTCCGTCACAACCGTGTAAGAACGCAGATCCATTAGATGCTAAACAAGGCATCTCCTGGATGGTGCCACTCAGATTCTCATCACGCTAGGTATATTCTCGCCAAGGAGAGACGGTCCACAAGATGCAGCCCCTTATACCATGAATACGTAATCTGTAGTCGACGGAACGGGTAAGTCTACCTCAAGATCGAAGCTCTCTCAAGGCCGATAGATGAAATCACCGATATCTCACGGGCATATCCGTAATACCCCGCCTTTTTAAGCTCGCTTTGCATGACAACCATCAATCAGGCGATCGCCAGTGCAACAGGATACACCACTCACTACACCTCCATCGACGATCCTTACCTTCCGGAGGACCCGAAACGACTTTGAGGCAGGAACTTCCAGGACGAGAGATATTGTCCGTCCGACAAGCTGGCGCCAAGCTCGAATCAATCTTCATGCCACCAAACTCGCCAGCCGGGCATCCGTGGAAGGCGACTCGAGGGAAGAAGAGACCCACGAGAACGAGGAGGATAGCGAGGATTCGGAGGACCCATGATCCGAGATAGCCACGACTCACGAGATCGGGCACATTGAGGAAGGGCAAGCGCGAGATTGTGACTCGTGGATTCACCGATACTCGTGCAATCGTGGCACAATTGACGGGATCATACCCACGAGGCTTGCTTCATGCAGATCGCTTCACGGGCACCAATTCAAGCCCGATAGGAAGGAAAGAGATGAGGAAAGGAAGCAGAATGGAACCGCTGGGACGAAGGGAATAGTGGATGGATATGGAGGATGTGATCTAGTTAGTCGGTGTATACAAGGATGCCGCAGAATCGCTAGAAGCATGGACAGAAGCGGCATCTTTCGACAAAGGACCGAGTCGATTCTTTGTCACATCCGACCTTTTCGATCGACATACCTTGATCTTGATTTTGACAAATTCACGGACACCTAATATTATCGATACTAACGCCGCCTATGACAGTGATGTTTATGTTTGATGCTTATATGTGATATGAGCTAGCCATGATGATATATGATCTATGTGATATGTGATGATAATGTTATGTGAAATGCATAATGATGATATGTTGACATGATTGCATGATTATATGTGATCGCATGTGATATGTGATATATGTGATGATATGTGATATGGGCGATAGTATATGTTATGCGATGATACCCGTTATCTATGCGAAAGCCGCTTTAATGTTTCAAACGCCGGTACGTAATGCCGAGAACAAGGAATCAGAGGAACAATAATGTGGAAGAAGCCCAGAACCACCTTTGGTCTCAGCCGCATGCGATCGAGTTTTCGCAGTGTAATCCCCACGTTCGACGGCCTCGCGAACCGATCGACGCCGAGAACCGGATACGATCCACCGAAGGATCTTCGAATACATCGGTCCGCGGTTGTAAAAGCCGAATTGCGCGATCTTTCGCCTAACCGACGAGGCGATTTACGGGGGAACCGTGGAGAAGGACTCTAACACCGTGACAAAGGGGCAAGGTATACGTGGAAGATTTCAAGGAAGAACTCATGGAAAAATACGTGCTGGCGCGCTTGTGCGCAGAAGGCAAACGAGTTCGAATCTTCGCCGCCGAAGGACGGCCACCGAGCACGATCGCCGCTCAATCGCCCGTCACGCTATGCCACGCACTGGTCGGACCGAGGTCGCCAGGCGCATGTGTTCAGAGAGGACCCACCGAGATCGAATTTCGCCGTCACGCGTGAGATCCGACGACATAGCCCTCGAACCGGCATTAAACATTGAGTCAATGTTGCCCTGTGAAAGAACGATGCCACCCGAACAGCCATCCGACTAAGAAGAGGTAAGAGGAAATGGGAAGATCGAGGAAAGGCAATCATTGTTCCAAGGAACCAGAGCGGTCCAAAGGATTCCAAGGAATCAAGCGCATTCAATGTAGAGAAAGCAACCTTGAGAAGGAATTTCCAACCCATGCGGTGGTGGAAAACCTTGTGCCGAAATGCCAAAGGAATCATTTCATGAGTGCAAAAGGTAGCACCGAGTGCTATCGCTTGTAAGAAGTCCGACATTACGCCGAGATTGTTCGTTAGGAGGTGCCAGCAGGCACCGCCAAGAAGGCAAGATCCACCCAGAGCGTAATCAGTTCACGAGGACAAACAACGGAGCAGGAGGTCACCCTAGGTTAGCAAACCAAAGGCCACCACAAAGAAGCAAGCGTACGCTTGAATCAACAAAGCAGCTCAAGCTCCCTGAAATCTTGCGTATAATCCATACGAGTGATATATACCCGCTTTGTTTGATACAGAGCTCACATTCTTTCGCTTCGAAACGCGTGTGAGAGGTCGGGTTTGGTACCCAAGAAATCGCTGTATACCCCGGAAATTAGCATCCCGCAGTGAAGTGCTAAAGGCAAAAGAGATTTGCCGTAACTGTGAAGAGAAATCGTGAGCGTAAGGTTCATGTCAATTTGCATGTCATCGAATGGAAGATTTCGGCGTCATCTTTGCATGGATTGGTTGAAAAGCACATGGCAACTATACGCTGTCTCGAGAGAGTTGCTTTTCGGACACCGGCTGAGTCAAGTTTGTTTCCACGGATAAGGACGGGTGTTTATGCGTTAATGATCTCAAAGACCAAGGCAAGTGAGGATGATCGTGAGGAAGTCAAAACTTTCGTAAGTTTGACAGGCACGATGAAGAGCGCAAACAGCTGCAAGAGGAGCCATAAGGTGTGAATATCCTGACGTGTTTCCGAGGACTTGCCAAAGCCATCACCGACAGACAAGTGGAATTCACTATTGATTTGGAACCGTGAGCAAGACTAAGATCAAAGGCACCATATAGAATGGCACCTAAAGAATTGCAAGAACGGAAAGCGCAGCTTGCGGTGGAGCCGTTGATCTAGGTTTTATCCGACCTAGCGTGTCGCCGCCGGGAGCGCCAGCTCGCTCGTCAAGAAGAAGGATGGGTCAACGCGATGTGCATTGATTACGTAGAGTCAATAAGCCGACGATCAAGAACAGATATCCTCTTCCAAGGATCGACGATCTTTCGACCACCTCGCGGAGCAAGTGTCTTCTAAGATCGATTTGAGGTCGCTACCATCACCAAGATCGTGAAGGAGGACGCTATAAGACCGCTGCTCAGATTTGGTATGGGCACTACGAGTTCATCGTGATGCCGCTTTGCTCACCAACGCGCCAAGCGCTCTTCATGGATCCGGCGAATCGAGTTTTCCATCGCATTCAGATAGTTTCGCTCGTTTTATCGATGATATTCTCATCTATTCCAAGAATGCAGAGTTGCATAGAGAACACCTCCGCATCGCTCGAAACGCTACGGAGCAGAGAGGTTGTATGCCAAGTATAGCAAGTGCGAAGCTTGGCTCAAAGAAGTTGATGTTCCTCGACACATCGTGTCTGCAGGCGAATCAAAGTCGACCCAAAGAAGGTTGAAGCAGTAGTAATCGAAGGTTCCGACTAATGCCAATGAGGTTCAAGCTTTGTGCTCGGCCGATATTATAGACGCTTTCATCGGGGTTTTCAAGTTGGCAAGGCCGACGACGCAACACCGTGAAAGGAATCAAGTTTTCATGGTCCAAGCTTGTGAAGCAAGTTTTCGTGAGTTAAAGAAGAAACAACCGCCCAAAGGTTAGCCGTGCCGGAAGGGAACGATGGGTTTGTGGTCTACACCGATGCATCCAAACTTGTTTGGGCAGCGCTCTCCTCGTAACGGAAGGTTATAGCTACGCTGGCTCGTCACTGAAACCGCACGAATGAACTACCCAACTCACGATCCGGAGTTAGCGGCAATGCTCATGCGTTGAAGATTTGGAGGCACTATCTCTATGAAGTTAAGTGAGATCTTCACGGATCACAAGAGCCTCAAGTATTTCTTTTGAACAAAAGAGCTGAATACGAGGCAAAGGAGATGGCTAGAGTTGGTAAAGGATTATGATTGCTCTATCGCTACCACCCGAGGAAAGCCAATGTTGTAGCAGATGCCCTACCGCAAGTCGAGAGTTGGTCGATATCTTCACGCGAGAAAGAGTTTATTCGAGATTTCGAAAGCTCACCGGAAGTGATTCACCACGGAATCAGGTAAGGATTCATCGCAGCTTTGACAAACGAACCGGACCCGAGAGAAGCCATCGAGCGCGCAATGGAGAGATGAATTCTCGGAGAAGATGCGCTTGAGCAAGGCTAGAAGATAGCAAGGGTTTCACTAAGCGAAGGACAACGCGCTACTATTCCGAGGAAGGTTATGTGTGCCACCCAATAGGAATTGAGAGATAAAATCATGAGTGAAGCTCATGAGGATCAGATACAATTTCATCCAGAAGCACCAAATGTACAGACCTTAAAAGGAACTTTTGCAAGTGGCGGATGAAAAGGATGTAGTCAGATTTGTGGAACGTTGTTCGCTTGTCGCCAGTGAAAGCTGTACACCAACGTCCGTCAGATTGCTGCAACCGCCACCAATCCCGTGCAGTGGAAATGGGATCATATCGGTATGGATTTTGTGGTGAGTTTTCCAAGGTCACGAGGAAACACCGCTATATGGGTTGTCGCTGATAGACCGACTAAGTCACCATTTCACCGATCCGGACGACGACGTTAGATAAGCTTGCTCACCACGCCGTAGAAATCGACGGGTTACATGGTGCACCGTATCGACACGCCGATCGCGACCGAGGTTCACGCCAAGGTTTTGGATGAGTCTCATAGTTTCATGGGGACCAAGTCAATCTTAGTACGCATTCCATCCTCAAACCGGACGGTCACTTGAAAGGACGATTCAGTTTTGAAGACATGTCATGAAAGCAACGTGGCCGACAGAGGTGGAAATTGGGAAGAGATACTACCTTTGGTAGAGTTTTCCTATAACAATGCTATCGTGCCACCATAGAATGGCTCCCTGCGAAGCGCTGTATCGAAAGGAAGGTCGATCGCCACTTTATCGGGACGGTTGGGCGAGAAAGATGTTAGGACCGTAGATGGTTCAACAGACTCACGAGGTTATCGATCGATCAAACGAAGGATCAAGGAAGCGCAGACGTGCGTAAGTCCTATGCGACAAGCGTCAGACGGATCTTCGCCCATGATCGGAGATCGCTGCTTTCTTAAGGTTTCCGACGAGAGTGAGTCGCTCGCTTGGGAAACGAGGTGTTACCACCAAGGTTCATCGACCTTTCAAGTTCTTGAGAGGATAGCCCCGCTGCTCATAGGTTAGCTTTGCCGCCTAGACGGAGATGTTCATGACGTGTTTCACGCTTCTCACCGAGAAAGTACGTGTTCGACCCAAAACACACGATCAAGCACGACCAAGTGGTTCTGCTCGTGATCCGAAAGTTACGAGGAAAGGCCGTGGCTATCTTGGAACCAGGTCAAGGAATTGAGGAACAAGCTGATTCCACATGAAAGTGTCATGAATCACCACTTATATGGAAGCTACGTGAGTTGGAAGACAAGTTCGTGCCCGCACTCAATTGTTTCACATTACGTTCGAAATTTCTGGGACTAAATTTTTCTATGGAGTGAGGATGTAATACCCCGCCTTTTTAAGCTTCGCTTTGCACGGCATCGCTTTTTCGAGAAAAGGTCAAAAGGTCGACTTTTTTCTGACGCGACCGTCACGAAACCTCGTAAGGCATGAAGAGTGTCTTATGACCTAATTCATAGACACTAAGTATGCAGGTTTTCACCACCCATGAAGGTTCGCACCGGGAAGTTATCGAAAACCTGACTTTTCATCGTCTTTTAAAGCATATCTTGTTTATAGTCATCAGTCCGTATTTTATTTCCGTCCATGGGTACTAAGTTTGCTAAATTTGAGTCCGATTGCAAAAGTTGCCGCTATGCTGAAAAGTATCGCCATGCGAAAGAACCGCCAGCCTCGCTTCCTATAACAGAGGCTAGGGCCTTCATTTTCAACGCTCATTTCCTTCGCCTCTCCGGTTTACGGAAGAGCCGAGCAGCTCTGTGCACGTCACTTCGGAGAGCGGGATCGAGCTGGAGCCAGGCGCGCGCTTATCATACCGCCGAGCCACCACCGCAGATCAACCACCCCGCAGCCCGCTTTTCTGTTTTGCTTTTTCTGTTTTGATTCCGCCTTTAGTAGATCGATAGCATAGAACCTCGGATTCTAAAGCGACGGACGGGATAACGGCCGAGGTCGGCTTAATTTGGCCGGGCCGCATCATCACCAATCGCCGCCCATGGCCGTGGCTGTTGTCGCTTGCGGTCGACGAGCCACCTCGCCACGGGTCCTTTAGGTTTTGAAGTCCGGCTATGCATTCTACTAAAGCACCGATTCCTGCTTCTTTTTCGCTTCGCACGCTCGGATGTTTTCCGTCGCTCGAGTTTTCTAAAGCAAGACATGCCCGTTATCCATTTTCAACGCCGCTTGTCATTCCATGTTCGTCGCTATGCATATTGCTTATGTTTCCATTTTCATGCATCGATTTTGACGGTTTATCCAGATCCGGCGATAGACATCGATTTTTGAAGCTTCTTCACGCTAAGATTTGAGTCAACTTGCATGCATGCATATTTTGAGTACCTATTATGTGTCTCGATGCCCCAATATATTTCCTTCTCGCATCGAAGTTGATTTGAAAACCCGAGAGTGCCAAACGTGGGTTCGTAAAGTCGAAACCCTAGTTTTGCTACGATCGTCGCTCGATCACGTTGTTGCTTTGATTTATGGACGTGACCCCAAAAGTTGTTCCGCCTTGTTACTGTGTACCTACCAAAGGCGATCGCGTGAAGTCATCGGATCCGAGATATCTCTCGCCGACGCTTTCATCTGCTCAAGTCATATATGCTTATTTCGAAGTTATTTACTTGATATTTCAAAATAAAACATGTACGCCGTGAAATGTTTTGTGAAATTATTATCGCTCTCTCGATCCAAGATATGGTTCTATCATGGTTGTGCACGGATCTCTATTCGCGGGTCGATCGCCATCTCGAGTATCGATCATATGACAGACCTCAACACGTGGTTATGGTTCCGCCGGATAGACCCCTAAGTCCACACGGAAACGGTAATGAGGCGGTTATGGTTCCGACGATTCACCCCTCAAGTCCACACGTAGTTAGCCAGGCCGGATATCGCCCGGCGCAATGACCGGATATGTTCCAGTCGAATGAATGACATGACGGGTCAAGGATATGCCCAAGCCGTGGTTCATGGTTCTATGATGGGAGTAAAAGTAATAACTGATCATGTATCGAAAATGAAAATCTATTTTGCTTACTTAGAAGTGATTTACGCTTTAAACCTTCTAAGGTAAGTGCCTAAACACGGCCTCATGATTCTTTCGATTTATGATAAAAACCCCACCGAAAGGCGCTAGTACTCACCCCAAACTCTTTTCAAATCTTTCACGTATTTTGAGGGGAGGACGGATCGCACGCCGAGGTGGAGTCATGGTTCTTCATGCTATGCTTCCGCCGATGTCAGGTTATATACGATTCGATAACTATGTATTCTCGTCCCTTATTTGCTTTCCGATCGGGGAACAAGATTTGTTATGTTATTTTGTCGTGAGTCTCGATACGAGCATGCTATGTGGTCGACCGGTCTAGTCGACAAGATGTAATGCTATTTTGCCTCTCGATTACTTATAATAAACTAAGATCATGTTTTCTCAAGTTATGATATCGATATTATTCTGTTGGTGGATTGTTTGCACCCTCCCTTCAGATATGTCCTAGTTATGTATGCGAGACGCCCGATTTCATGGTCACATCTTCTTATCATGTATGTTATATGTATCCCCTTCTTCCCCGCTTCTAACCCCCACCCCTAATCACACCCCCGCATCCGTGTTCTTCCTGAATTGGGGCACGACAATATCCTCGCCAATCGGATGGCAATCTCGCAACCATCAAGTACGCCATCGTAGTATGATGTACCACGCCCATGTACACAGCTCAGTGACGCATTTAAGTGAGCTAAGAACTCATCGGCCGCTCTCCTCGATACATCCGTAGAATATACAACCTCATCGGGTGGCTCTACCTGGATAAAGGACTTCTAGTCGAAAATCATTCAAACCACAATCTTATATCCTATATTCCTAAGTTCTTATGAAAATATTTTCATAATTTGGTCTTCGAAAAGAGATCAGATAATCTTCAGATAGAATGATATTCAATGTCTAGCCTCTTGTAAAGGCTAAGTGGTTACCATTTCTCATCAAGTTATGAATTATTTATTTCCATTCGAATCATAACATTCGATCATATGCGTTCTCGCAATATTCAAAATTCTATCTTTCTTTTATACATACTCTTAACATTATGCTTTGATTCGGTCGTTATCGCCATGATAGAGATAGCACGATAATGTTCAAAATTTCTTCGCAGAGAGAGGTCGAGACTGTAATGTTGCGAACCTCCGCTAAACAATCGCTCGCCATCGTAGAGTTGTCAGATTCTCATCATCAAACCGCTCGATCGAGATTCTTATAGTTTCGACAGTTCGCTCTTCCTTAGTATTCCGCTCAATCGGGAACACCTTATGTTCTCATACTAAGTTCGCTAGTAAAGTGGATCATGCGCCTTAAGAGTCTATGTTCAAATGGGAAACATACTCATTTATATTATGCCTCTAGCATGCTTTGTATAAAGGAGTAAACACAACTCATAACATATATGCAATCAATGATATTCTCATATCATTACTTTATCAATCTCCCGTAGTTTTCAACTTTTTCTTCAACTTAACAATCAGCTTATTTTGAAAATAATTTTTCAATGTCAATCATTCATTTTCCAAAATCATTGGAAACAACAACCCATTTGAAATTTTGGGACCTTTCTTTCAACATATTTCAACTTTCAACACAATGCGACTTTTGTAAGTCCATTTCACTTCATAAACTTTCATCATTTCAAAACAACTTTCATTGAAATAGTTACCTTCTTCCTCGCCGAGCAGACGATAATGGAGGCAGCAAGTGTAGTCAAACGCAAATAGTTTCAAGACTCAATTTTTCAATTTAAGATCCAAGGAACGGCAACAAATACCAAGAGTTTCAATACTCAACTTTCAACTTAGATTCAAGGAGTGGTTTCTAGAGTTCAAAGCTAACAATAGCTCGATATCATTTGTAGACGAATTCGACTCCAAAAGAAGTACGGATCACATGGATCGTCACCTATGATAAATGTAGGATATATATATAATTTAAACCAATATGATTAACCAATCAATTGTGAATAAACGCGAGACTGGGTGCGGATACGTCAGACAAGACAAACTCAAGTCACGTAAAGACTCGCCAAAAGGTTCTATGTTCAAGTTCAACCCAATCGTAAGACTTCACGAATCTAGGTACCACCTCGCTCAATACGATATGATAGCAAATAATCAATGACACCAACAAAACATCGAGTTTGGCAAAGAATAAACGTGAACATACATACGACGATGCATGCTCAAGGTTCTAGAAATCCTTTCAAAATAACAACAAAACCAATACCACTTTGCATCACCGCACCCATCATCAATCACCGCTCAACCCACACATCAAAACGAATATGCAGTGTTATACAAAAGTACTCGGACTCGCCACGAAAACATTTTCTTCATAAAAGTTATCGAATCGCCTCTAAAGACACATGAGGGTTTTAGTTGAAAAGGCTCATGCCTATCAAATATTTAATCATTTTCCAAAAGTGTCCTACCGAACTATTTCATCCACGCTGTTCCATATCCGTAATTCATTCATCAATCATACGCTCGCTCATTCACAGACTACTACGTGGCCACCCACATAGTCGCCGTGACCGGCCGAGTAGCTAACCCACACAACACACGGTACACAATCCGAAAGTTAGTCCTCAACCAAGTCGGATCCGATCGTTATTCTTTTTTAACGCTATGGACCAACTCATTCACATATACCAATCAATTCTCGTCCCACATTTGACAAATCAACCTCAGATATGGACACAACAAAACATAAATATTCGCAACACAATACTCATGCGATAATATTTCATAAAGCTTTGTAAATCATGCTTGAAAGTTACGATAATCATTTTGTTTCAAGAAAAGCCTCCGGTTGTAATCTTAAACAGTCCGACGCCTCTTAGCACATATCCTCCCATTACCTCCCCGGCGGACCTTCATCAAGATTGAGCGATAATAAGAAGTCTAACCGAGAGAGTATTCTTTAACGAGGTTCATGACGAAGCTTGTTTAAGATCGCTTTTGTTGTTCGATCTCGATCTTAGTCGATTGTGGATCGCACTGAATTTCGCAATTAGCCGCCATGAGCTGAACGGGTTCTCTTTCGAAGTTTTAAATTGCTCGTTGTAGTCGCTATTCTGAGGTGGTCTAGTTCTACTAACGTTATGGAAGCGGGTCTTGATCAACGCAGAGCAACAAGATGCAAATCAAAATTTCGCATGACCTATTCGTAGTAGACCATCCTCTCAAATTCGACGCACGAGGTTTCAACCCGAGAATTTCAACGTCGATTACCTCAGACAGCCGATGCCCAATCACTTTCCTCACCTCTCAAACCCAACCATTCATCAAACAATGATATTCATTCATAAACCTTCAATCTAGACGATATAATATAGCAATCGCTCAACATAATCAACAAATTTCTTAACTATTTTAAAACCAAGTTCAAGTGATATAGGTAATTTAAGTTCAATTATTTTGGTTAATTAATTAAGTCTAGATGACTTAATTAATTAAAGTCCACTTAACTCAATTAGATCAAGGAAAATTGATTTCTTAAGCTCTTCCCAATTTAATTAGTTAAGGTTTAATCCATCTAATTAATTGTAGTCCTTCTAATTAATTAATTAATAAGGTTCAACTAATTTAATTAATTAAAACCAAATGCTTTAATTAATTATGGCCCAAGTAAATTAATTACTGAGGTCAATCTATCTTTAATCGATCAAGTCCAAATGACTTAATTAGCCAAGACTAATCAAATTAATTAATTAATGCCCAATGCTCTTAATTAATTAAAGTCCTCAAGTTAATTAATTAAGTTTAAGTAACTTAATTAATTAAAGTCTAGCTCAATTAATTATTATGTCTATCTAAATTAATCAATTAAGTTTAAGTAACTTAATTAATTAATGTCTAATTATAATTAATTCAAAGCTTATCAACTTTATTTAATTAAAGTTGATCCAAATAATTTCTTGTCTAAAAGATTTAATTAATTAAAGCCCAACTTCAATTAATTAAAGTCCAACCAAAACTCGATAGCCCAATTCTTATGTACTTACGTCCAACACATTTAATTTATAAGAGCTCAATATAAATAATTGTAGAGGCCCATCCCGAAGCTCATCTCTAAAATAATATGTCCACCACTTAATAAATCACGGCCTAATGATATCAGCCCACCAAAGAAATCCTCTCGTCCAACTATTTATTAGATCCCATATCATTAACTATTCACCAATTATTACGCCCAAGGTTCGCCCAACGATGCTTTTCATCTCGCCCAACGCTTATAAAATTCGGCCCAACTAAAACTACTCCTCCAAACCCCAATTAATTAAATAAAATAAAACCCAACCCAACCCCTTAACTAACCCTACGCACTTCCCCATCGATCTTCTCTCTCTCTCACGCCCGCGCGCCACGCCGCCCCTCCCTCACGGCACCACCGCCGCCGCCCGACGCCGTTTTCGCTTTCCTCGCGTGGCTTGCTTCCACCGCCACCTGCCTTTCTCTCACCACATAAGACTCACACCTTCTCTCTCGCCCGCCGCGACCTCACCGCCATCCGCTCCGCTGCTGCCGTCCGGAGTCGCACCGCCAACGCCGTTGTTGCTCGCCTATTTCTCTCGACGAGCTCACCCAACCCCGCCTTCTCCACGGAACATCCGCCGCCCGCCTCGCCGCCCAACCGAGAGCAGCCGCCCTCCTTTCTCGCAGAGGTCGACGAGCCCTGCCTCACGCCGCCTTTCACGTAGTTTGCCGACGCCACCGCCGCCGACGCCACCGCCGCCCGCCATCTCCGCTGGCCGAACAGAGGCTGAACAGAGAAGGCGCTCAAATGTGTATAACGGTTCATTATTTTAAATTTTTAGTTGGTTTGCTACGATCCTCATTTGAATATCGAGTATATGTAACTTTACTGTATTATTACGTGTAAAAGGTATGAACGACAAATGGTTCAAGCTTACCTTGATGATGGATTTTTGCCAGATGTTTCGCTTCAATCGAACTCCAAGCGCACTCCTATTAATAAGGACCGAATTGGGTTGTTGTTTAAACAAACGAATGATAACGCTTAGAAGCTAAGATTTTTACCTTGATGCTTTCCTTTTCTTGTTTGATTTTCGCCCTTCCCTTTGTGCCTGGGGTACGAGAGGTCTGTAAAGAAATCAGAGTTTGGGCCAAGTCGTAATGCGTCGAGTGATGTAAGGTTTGGGATGTGAGGACGTGAAAGTGTATAGGAATTAATGGTCTCAAGTACGCGCAGAGGTTGTCATTGCCGCTTGTGGAGAAAGATGATCAAATTTGTTCCATGTTGCATCGCATCCGTAAAGGTAGAGGAAAATGGTACATAGATAAGGCGATAAAAGTAAAAAAAAAAAGAAGTTATAGTCAACCTTCCATTTCGGAAATTTTAGATAATGTGAATAATTGAGATTACGACCCTTCACTTGTTTTGTTCAAG